>OW152832.1:6272730-6872730 GCA_933534255.1 Iphiclides podalirius
TTTGACAATGGAGTAAGTCTTAATTTATTGTTTTACATCTTACACAATACAGTTATTATTATAGAAATACTATACAAATCAATGTTTCCTACTTTTTGTATGTACAGAAAAACGGTAGATCGTGCCGATCACACAACTATTTAGTATTCATATATATTCTAGTTATATATTCTTTTAACGAAACTAAACGAAATAAAAAAAAATATTCATTCATTCACTTTCCTTACAAAAGTACGTTACGGTTACCGTTAACTCCATAGCTAGTTAATGGATATGAATAACTAACCTCTTTACAAATTCTCCACTGCCGCTCACTCAGATTAAAGAGCTAATGAAGCTGCAGATTAAAGGGCTAAAATAGTGATAAAAGTTTAAATCGAGAAACCTCATTTTCAGTGAAAATATTGTCTTTGGGTATGAGTGCCTATATCTTACGGTGTATACTTAAACATTGAACTCCAGACAAAGCTTGTCACAACTAATAGGATATCTAAGTGACATGTTTTGAGTTTCGTGTCCATGTTTCAAAGTTTATCTGGCATTCGAAATGTTGCAACAACATAAAACATCTCCGAATATTATTTTTGACACGAACTCACGAAATTCCATAACGCACGGTACGCAGTTGGCGGATGGTCAATCAAGTGTCAATGTCAAAGTTAATTGTTGTGCAC
Source organism: Iphiclides podalirius (assembly GCA_933534255.1). Lineage (NCBI taxonomy): Eukaryota > Metazoa > Arthropoda > Insecta > Lepidoptera > Papilionidae > Iphiclides > Iphiclides podalirius. The sequence goes on from OW152832.1 coordinate 6,273,405, forward strand.
CACACGATTATGTTAGGTGCGGATCATCCGCACAAGCGCCTCAAGACGCATCACTGCTTATAGCCGCAGACTCCAAGATGATTATCGCGTAGGTGGCGCACTCTCACACCAGCACGTGATAAGTCAACACTTAAAATTAACATTATCATTGGTGCCGGCACCGCGGATCGAACAGATTTCTCGAGTAAACTGAACTAAAGGCGACACTGAGCTAACTCAATATAATTTTTATCGGATAAAATTAACTGAGGAAATATTTTATTTATCCGACAGCGCTGGTTCTGGCCGAGGGTGCACTTGGCGTTGGCACAACAAGGATTTAGAACACAATTCTCCATGTAAATACAATAAAAAAAACAGATTTATCAACAGATTATTTTATTTATTTATTGTAGCTCTATTTCGAACTTTACTTAAAAAAGCAAAGGGGCGAGCTTACTGCCCAAAAGCATTTTCTACCAGTGAACCAAAGATATGGTGACATATCGTAGCACGCACGTGCGTAGGGACGTAAACCTTACACAATGTTGTATAGGGAAAGAGATATCACTACATAGTATAATACTATGTATGCTTAGATCTTTAAAACTTCAAGACCTTGATGCGGTTTTTTACTAGATAGAGTGATTCAAGAGGAAGGTTTATATGTATAATACATTGCACCATGCGAAGCCGGGGCAGTTCGCTAGTAAGATATATAATATCAATATAAGGTATTTGATATATAACCTAAATAAGAAATAACATTTAAAGTAGTATAATAAAGATTCCGAAGAACCTCTAGAACTAAAATTCACTCCGACGCTTCCAGAAGAAAGCAGTAGGTGTACGGGTTGCCGGTCATGTTCACCGGGCAGGAGCAGACGGGTATCAAGGAACCTTTCAGATTGCAGTCAGCGTTTTCACCACAAGCGTAGGTGCAGGGGTTGGACTAAAAAGAAGAAAAGGAAAGTAACATAATTATAAGCCTGCGTATGTTATAGTGCTTACTTGCTTAGGATAACGACACGCTATAACGATAACTCACTGCAGATTGGCAGATTTCACATACATATCTTTGAAATATTTTTTTCTACTATTATTTCGATAATATGCAGGTTTCCTAACGATACTTACCTTCACCGCTGAGCACTTGATAAGCTAGCAATTAAAATTGCCATTAACAAGTCCATTGGTACCGACACCGGTACTAGCAAAATTTGAGTTCATGTTGATCGAGTATATTGATTTACGGCTAACATAAGACCTAATATGAATATAAAATAGGCACACATGGTAGTGTTTGGTTTAGTGGATGTAATATTTAGATTAATTTTTGACAATTTTTATTGGTCCATTTTATTTTTGTCCGTTGACATTTGAGTCAACACAGTGCCTCATATGTTCGATTTGTTCGAAAATAAATTTTTTTCAAGTTAGAAATAAGCGCAAAATCGATTTTGCGTTGGAGAACAACAGGAATGTACTGGATGTTTTCCTTAATCATGGAATACCCGAGTTAACGGTTTCTCCGAATAATTGAGTATAAAAGTAGAACATACAAATCTTTCTTCTTCTTCTTTCTCCGGCCCTTATCCCACACTAGGTGAGGTTGGTCCATGTCCTCTATCAGCCGTCATCTCAACACTGACCCCTTCACAGACATCATTCTTCACACAGTCCATCCAAATCTTTCTCGGTCTTGCTCTAGCTTTGCACCTTCCAACCACATTCATGTTCATCATGATTCTAGTCACATGACTAAAAGTAGAACATACCAATATTATCAGTATTAAAATTTGTAGAAAAAGTATGAAAAGATTGTCGCCGCTGTGGAAATCGAACCCACGTGTTCGGCATGATCAGTATTGTTGAATTTTTTACCTTTCATCTTGTTAGCGTTTTCGAGCATACTACAGTTATTTTTCTTTTTTAAATTTTTTCAATGCATACAATCATTCCTCCTATCAGTTACGAATTTGAAAGCCTTTCGTTGAGCGCTTTTTCTTTTTAACGTCTACCTGGGCGGGCCTGGGTGCAGCTTCCGCGACGACATCGCGGTTGCTGTCGCGTTTGAAACGGTTCAGGTGATACTGGGAGATCGCAACCCTCGATTTCGACTTGTTCATGACGACGTCACCGTGATGACCTTAAACGAGAAAGATATTTTTATCGATTTGGAACGAATCGTAGAGGTAAAACTGGACTTAGTAATACCCTCACAAAATTAACTATTCTTTATAATAAAACCGTTTAAAAACTTTTAAGTTAAACGGTTTTATTTTATGTTTTTTTTTTTTTGTTAATTTTTTTTTGTTAATATTGTATTGTCATCTAAATTAAATGTGTGTACCAAATTTCAGATCAATCTGACAACGGCAAGGTGCTTAAATTTCATTTTCTAATTTTGACCCAAACAAACAAATTCCGTACGGGTCGAGCTAAATAAAACCGTTTAAAAAGAAAGCGAGTGCGAACGATAAGCGAAGATCCCTGCAAAACACTTACGCCCGGTTTCTGAAACACTGATCATCGTAAAGTTAACTAATCAGCTGTCAAATGGTCTGTAGGGTTTTCAAATGTCATTTGACAAGTGATTAGTTAACTTCTACGATGATCAATGTTCAGAAACCGAACAGAAAACAATTTCATTGGTGCCGAAACCGGGGATCGAGCTCAGGTTGCTCGAGTTATTGAATTAATGTCGAGCGCTCGGACACTGAGCTATCACAGCTACGTAAACGTATCACGGCTAAATATTAAATTTAATGTAACTAAGATTTGATACATTTTGACAGGTCAGTCTTACAACAGCATCAACATTTTAAGGTTGAAGATACGAATTAAAATACAAATATTACAATAAATAAAATGCGGAATAATACGCAGAACCAGACGCACGCATATGTTGTTTCAGCCTTTACACTGCAATAACACAAATCTTAATATGTACTAACATTTAATGTACCTATATTTTATTCTTAAATTTTTAGCACACTTAATTCGTTTCAAGGACTTTATGGCAACTGTTACGAATTGTTCCTTTTTGTTTCTCATTATTCGAAACATATGTTTTATACCAGACTTCGCATATCCCCCATAGCACTTCATTCATTTACCTTTACTGTTAACTTAGATGTTTCTGTAAATTGAATAAAGAACCAACGGAAATAAATTAATTTCCAGTCCCCCTCGGCATACCAGGCATAAATTTGTCACGGAAATTGGCATTAGCGTAAAAAAGCGGCTAACATATAATAAAATACCTAACAATTCACTAACATAGCGCTATCAGATCTATAAAAAAGTATAAACGGAGCCGTCGTAAACAATCGCGAAGAACTAAGTGAAAACTTATCGTAGATTTGCGCATGTGTGCTAGAGAAAAATGTTTCAAGCGTTTTGCTACGACCCGCGAGTGCGAAGTATACGCTGAAAAGTTTAATTATTAGGTATTATTGTTGTTATTTGTGTTGGTTGTATGAATTTTATGGAATGTTTTTTAGCTCTGGCCAGGTCTGGCTCCTTACAAATAGTATTGAAATTATTCATTCATTATTCATTCAGTGTCATTATATAATAATTGGCCTTCGACCCAAAATATATAGCTCATTTTTAATAGATAGCTCAAATCTTAGATAACATTGAGCACTACTGTCTTAAGTCTTTTTTTTTGGTAGCCACCGTTGGCCTTAGGGGCCTTTACAGTTCCAACGGGCTTGAGGTGGCCTGGCGCACGGGGCGCCTAGCCTGAACCTCGGCGTATTATTACGCATTATGGTGACTAAGCTCGAGGGCTCCCGGAGGAGCCTCGGCTCGGACCGTCACGCTATTATTATCACCGGTTCTGGGAGGCCGCCAAGCTCTTAGGGCGCTCCATGGAATGATTAGGCTCAAGGGTCCCCGAGAGGGGACCTCGGCTTGGGCTGTTACTCAACACAAGTTTAGCATTCCGATTCGAGGGTGCCAGAGAGGGCCGGACCACGGCTCGATCGGTAGCTATTATCTGACTGGGAATTTCTAGATCTAATATTACTACCACTTCGGAAAGCGTTGGCGCTGGGAGAAGAAGTGGCGGAAGAAACTCCAGCAACGCTTCTATCATTAATGGGGGAAAACCTGTCAGGTACGTGGCGGAACCTAGTATAAGTTTGCCGCACTCGCCGGCGAGTGCGGTGTGTGTTGGTGTGTTTCCTAAGTTTTTTGAACCTTTCGATGGCGATAATCGTCTCATCGTCAGGGAAGTCGAGAACGTGTCGCGGTCTGCGGTAATCGCAGCGGAATGTATTTAACGGTTAAGGTCTGTAAGTGACGGCACCTACGATTAACGGGTTGGGATGCGCGGCGGCGGATTCGAAGTATCAGCGCGACGCCGACTTCAGGAATTGACGATGGTGGGCAACTCTAGATCGACATGTAGGTTGATTTTGCGCATGAACCAGGGTGCTCCCGTGGCTCTGCACAAGAATCGATTCTGAATGACCTGAAGCCGGTGTATTTGCGGGGCTCGCGTACGTCATGATAGGGCGAACTACTGCCTTGTATAAGGTCACCTTGTTCCGAAGGGACATTTTTGACGTTTTATTGAGGAGCGGTTAGAGGCGACCGAGTACGAAGGCTGCCCGGTTCCTGACCTGGGTCACGTGCTGGATGAATTTAAGCTGGGAATCGAGGACGACGCCTAGATATTTGACTTTATTAACCGATGGTACTGGGCTGTCCATAAGTTTAACGGGGGGTGGATTGGGTATATTCTTTTTATGTGCAAAAAGGACGGCTGCGCTTTTGGCGGGATTGATCTCGGTCCTCCATTGCCGAAACCAGTCACCGATGGTGATGGCCGCAGCTTGAAGGCGTAGATGGATTAATTCGGGTGTTCTGCCTGTGGTAAAGATACAGGTGTCGTCGGCAAAAAGGGCAAGTTCTACATCTTTGACACGCGGCATGTCATTGGTGTAGAGAGTGAACAAGACTGGGCCCAACACCGACCCTTGGGGCACCCCGGCTCGAAAGGGATGCGTTGTCGAACACACGCCCTCGACGCGATAACGAAAGTTCCGATTACTTAGGAAGTCTCGTATTATGCATACGAGACGGTCGGGCACTCCGAACCCGTATAACTTGTATACGAGCCCGTTGTGCCAGACTTTATCGAACGCCGTCTTAAGAGTCAACTGCACTCCTCTATATATACTATTAGTGTGGGAAATTTCATACTCCTCCGTCCGCGCAATTATCTTAAAAAGGGGTACCTACAAAGTTTTTGCTTCACGTATTAATATAGTATAGATTATACAGAAAATCGGTTACTTACTCGTGTAAAGTAAACCCAGAACACTTTTTTGAAAACATGACTTTAGTTTTCAAGCCTTTATGACACAGAACTGCTTAATTTCGCAATTATTATTACATTAAAACTACGTCATGCACTCGCGGCGGTCTGCCAACCGGCCGTCTTCATATGACCGAATTGTCTGCATATTACGTGCCTCACTTATATGAGAGCAATGTTCTGTCTGTTCTTTTTAATTGGTCTGAGACAGGCGCTCGCACCTTTCGCCTCACGATCGAATCGAATATAGTCCGAAGCGAACCAAGGTCGCGGTATGAATGCACCATTTTGGATCGTCTGTTAATAGTGCTATGGTACTATTTGATGAACAATATTAAAACCGAATAAAAGTAATAAAGTGACAAAAACGAGCATCGAGGTCCTTGTTTTGATCCGAAACCAGTTGATCGAGCTTTTGTATGAACTGTATAAGTAAAAAACTTCCATTATTTGTCTAAACATTTACTTAATTAATAAGCAAAAGACGGCCACCACCAGATATAGCGCGTATAGCAATTCATTTTATGCATGTTTTTAGAAAGATTAATTTATAACATGAATATTAAATATATAAAATTATTTTTGTCATGCTTCCATCCGATCTTTGAATTGAAGTTAGAAATTTATGCTTACTGGACCTGTTAAAGAACTAACACGTCCACCTGTATTGTTTCTTTAGTGTTCGTGGTATCAGCGATAATCATATCATGAAAAATGATGGCATAGAAGAGATTCATTTAAAAAAATATAACTGAAAAAGTTAATAAAGGGTGGCGTAATCCGTGGCGTAAATTTTTTGGCAAGAACCCCTAAACGATGTTTAATTTAGAATTAAATCCCTGAATGTAAGACATTTGATACCGAGACATCAAAATAATGAAATGACTGTGCGAAGTACAGTGAATTCAATTTATGTCTAGATCAAAAATTAAATGAATGCCATGAGCAATTATTACAATCACAAAAGTGTTCGGTCAGATGAAACATGTATAAAAACTTACCATCAACGCCCTGTTGAAGGAAAACAAAAAGCACCAAGGGTACATAGAACAACTTGCTCTCCATCTAAAAAATAAATTACCATTACATTAAAGTTGGTATTACTTTTATTGGTCTTTCATTTTTATATTTTATCATTTCATCTATTTTATTACTTACCTTGTCTTCTTTATGTTTTTACACTTATTATGTGGGAAAGTACAAGCGAGCAGGTGGTTCAACTATTACTTAATGACAACGTATCTGCGGCGACGCGGTTATAAATGCGCCCAACTCTAAAATAGGCCCCGGTTCCATCACTAAACATACGTAAGTATCTGGCTAACATTATTATGTGCATAAAGTAAATTTTAAAAATAGCAGTCACAAAATGCTCATTATCTCTCCATCCCAATATGGGGCAGTTCGTGAGCGTAATACGATTTTAACAGAAATTATGTGATTTTTCTCGTCGAATATTTCTCAATGTTTGTTGTTGTGTGTTATGCGTTGCCAGCGATGATCTACGGAATCGAGACGTGGTTCTTCACTGCTGGCCATATGAGGAAGCTCAAGTCGCTCAGCGAGCTATGGATCGGGCTATGCACGGACTTTCTCGTAAAGAGTTCGTGACGAAGACATCCGCAGTAGAACAAAGATAACCGACATAGCTCAGAAGATTAGTAAGCTGGAGCGGCGATGGGCCGGCCATATAGCTCATAGAACCGATAATCGTTGGGGGAGAAAGGTTCTATAGTGCCAGCGTCGTACTGGCAAATGTAGTGTAGGACTACCCCCCACTAGATGGAGTGATGACCTGTGCATAGGCACAGTGCCTTCGTGGCAGTCTGTGGGGGAGGCCTATGCTCACCAGTTTACTCTAACAGGCTGAAATGATGATGTCATTTTAACTTTTGCGGAATATGACCTAACCGTATCATGCATTTGAAATTTTATTGTAATATGTAAATTATAATTATTGAAGTGTATTCAATTTGGTAAAATATTAAAAACTAGCTTTTAGCCCGCGGCTCCGCCCGCATGTACTTTAATTTATATCGTGCAATACCCGCTCGCCGCTATCCCAGGTTCCTGTCTCATTTCCTGATCCAGGGGCGAATAGAACCGAAGGAATTTGGGTTCAAGGTCATTCTAACAGTACAAAAAAAACTGTATACGTCATGTTTTCGCAAAGTTATAGCATTTTAATCTACCCAATGCTGGTGGATCGAGTAAGACCCGCTATGCAATGGCGGAAATATCGGAGCATTTCGACCCACCGCCGCACATTCGTGCGCGATTCCGACTTGCACTTGGTCGGGTTTCTTAACTTTATGTAAACTATCAATATTAATCATCATTTTACATAAGACCATAATATATAGTTTACTATAGTTTCGTCCAATTCAGTTGTAGCTATAATATAGCATTTATCGCCCAAATCTTCAATGTGGCTCTTTAAGTTCATATAACTTTTTTATTTATGAGGTGATTTAAATAAAAGTAACAGTAAATGTTAAGTGAAGCTTACTACAATGCTTATTTTTTCATCTGAGATTAGCGCGCACAAACAAACAGATAAAGAGACAAAAATTTATAAATCATTGTTTTGAGTTCTATTGCGTTGATAAAGGCCCCCAATAATATTTTTTTCTAAATACCTTAAATTCCTTCCAAGGATGATCCGCGAGGCTATTGAAATAAAGAAACATCCTAATTTCAATAGAGAAGATGGTTGGAGTTTATCATCTGCTTGGGATCCCATAATTTATAAAATTAAATCCAAGCACACCAACACTGCCAGACCTCAAGATACCATAAGCTCCTTCTGCGTGGATCGGAATAAAAATAAACAAAATAATTGACGGTAGCCGGGGTTAACTATGACATCAAGACGTCTAACAACTTAGTCTGTCCCGTGACCATGAACGCTGGAAAGGGTTCGAAACGTCGGGAATTTAAATTAAAATAAAAAAACGCGATAAAATCCGTAAAGTAGTTTCATTTAATAAGTACAGACAACGATCAGTTACACTTTTGTTATATGAATAGATAGTTTGGGAAGATTTGGGAATAGTTTTGATAGAGCAAATATTCAGCTATATCTTTTGTCGGCATGAAGGACTGATCGAAGGAGACCTGAAGCATCCGATCTATTTAAGGCTGCGTGACGAAACGCATCGGCTTGTCTCGTTCTTGGTCCTGCATCAAGCCCTCGCTCTCGTAGCGTGCCACTCACCGGCTTACTGTAGCTCTTTGTCAAATAACATTTTTCGTTACAATTTTTTATGTGAGTAAGTAGAATCCTTCAAACACTTCTCGTCTCAGAGCCGGCATTGCTTTATTTATTAACTTTGTGCTTGTCGCAATAGGTGACAGCTAGGTACCCACCTAAATTACGAAAAGCCCTTTTTTATGTAGACACCGATTTTTGGACCCAGAAACCGTCGCATGCTTCCACTGAACACCTTACATGGAGGACAAATATGCAATCAACGAATTTATTATATTATATAGATATAAATAAATAAATAAACATTCTTACACAAAGTTCTCTAGTCCCAAACTAAGGAAAGCTTGTACGATGGGTACTAGATAACTGATAAATATGCTTTTCTGTTGTAAATGAATACATGTTATACATATATAAAGACCCAAACACTAAAAAAACACAACGTTCATTAAACAAAATTTTTCCAGTAGTGGGGATCGAACCCACACCCTCTGGCCCAGGAGGCAGGTACACTACCCACTACGCCATTCGGGTCGCACGATATATAATATATAATCTAAAAACAAATAACATGTTGCTAACACAGATATAATTGTTTTTCTTTTAATCTGAATGTTATACAGCGTGTCGTTACCATCACGATTCCGCTTCGTGCTCTCGTACGGAACGGACGTCTCTCTAAGACGGAGGGCACATGCCACCCGAATTAGACGCCACTCGCAACCTCGGTTGCAATTTAAATCTTGTGCAAATAGTGCAGTAGGTTAGTGTAGTGTTGTGCTCGTAGGCAGGTTCCTGTTTTGTAAGTAGAATCCTACACACACTTCTCGCCTCAGAGGCGGCATTGTTTCATTTATTAACTGTGTGCTTGTTGCAATAGGCGACAGCTAGGTACCCACCCTAGCGCACCTGAAGCGCAGGCAAATTAGTTGTTATTTTTAGGCACACACCTCCCTGCCGCAAGGTGGGGGGGGGAGGCTTATTTAGCTCACACACGCCGGCGGGGCTACAAGCCCCAAAGACACTTCCGCCGCGATGGGCTCCCTTTTCGAGGAGTTCGTACGCAAGGAATGCCCCGCTATGTGGGAACGTTTTCTTGCCTATAAAGCCGAGCATAGGCAAGTAGCTGATCTCGCATCACCGCCATTTCCCGCGCCGTCTGCGCCCGTTACCCCGTCGCCCTCCGCGACCTTAGAAGCCCCCGTCGCGTCGGCATCCGCTATCGCCCACTCGCCCGTAGCGCCTTCCGTGCAACCGAACCCGACCTCTTTTCGCTCCGTCGTACCCGACTCACAATCGGACGGCGGCTCAGACATGGAGGTCGAAACGACCCCCGCGAACAACGCGAACGTCGACGGCTTCACCGTCGTCAAATCGCGCAAAAAGGGCAAGAAACGCCCCGCTACTGACAGCGACCCCGAAAGCGAGGCCGCCCCGTCAAACCGTCCCACCGCGACGCCCGCCAAAAAGGCAGCCACGACTGCCCAGTTGGAACCGACATTCGCCTCCGAGCGAAAAATCAAGCCACCGCCGCCAATAATAATTCAAGAAAAGGCAAAGTGGCACCAGGTGTGTTCGTGGTTTGAACGCCACAACATCCGTGACCCCCGGTCCAAAAATACTAATATGGGTATCCGTGTATACCTTGACTCCACGGACGATTTCCGCCGCGTAACAAAATACTTGCGCGAAGCCAAGGTAGGTTTCCACACCTACTCACTACCCGAAGAGCGTAAACTTCGGGTCGTTATCAAGGGCGTCCCGAAAGAATCGGATGTCGATAGGGCTAAGGTCGACATCCGCACACAGGGATACCCTGTACACGCCGTACGTCGGCTCAGACACCCTCGCACCCGTGTCCCTATGGACATGGTAATGGTTGAACTTGACCCTAACCCTGAAGGTAAGGCCATCTTCAACCTAAAGACCCTCTTTAGGGCTCAGTGACTTAGTCATCGAGCCCCCGCGTAAATCAGGAGTTGTGGCACAGTGCCACAACTGTCAACATTTTGGCCACACGGCAAACAACTGCTTCGCTCACCCTAGGTGCGTCAAATGCACCGGTGACCACGGCACATCCGAGTGCACGAGGCCTAAAGATTGCGCAGATCCACCGGACTGCGTAAACTGTCACGCTACCGGCCACCCGGCTAGTTATAGAGGTTGCGCCAGGGCCCCGAAAACTCCCGCGAGAAAATCTCCCGCGAAATCTACGTTGCCCAAACCCGCGCCCGTTAAATTCATTCCCGCGCCCGTACCCGTCATAAACGCCTGGGCGAAACCCCAGGTGGCCGCGCAGGTAACCACGCCGGTAATCCCGGTCGCCTCATGACCGATCGCACAATCGCTGCCCGCCTGTCAAACGGCGCCGCGGCCGCAGGTGCAGACAACTCCGTCGGTTTTCGCGGAAAATAAAGACGACCCATTTGCGCAAATCGCAAACATCTGCAGCCTATTAGACACGATCAATAGGCAGGAACTCGCCGTATTGTCCGCTAAAATAGCGGCCGCCACATCTGGCAACGAGCGTCTTAGGGCAATTAGCCAACATAAAACGCTTGTGGAAGCCCTTTGGGCTTTTACGAGCCAACCGTAAAAGACAATAGTCCGCGCAATAAAACCGCGCTCCGCCGCGTCGTTAATTAGACCCATAAAAACACCTTAATGGGAAGTACAACAGCAGGTAGAACAAAACCTCGGGCTCTGGTTGTTTCGTATTTCAACGCAAACGGCATAAAGGGTCAAAGGGACGAAATCGCGGAATTCCTTCGCGATTATAACGTAGATATTTTTCTAGTGCAAGCAACATTCTTGAAGCCTAGTGTACGCGATCCCAGAATCGCAAATTACAACATTGTCCGCCACGACCTGTTAGCAAACCGTCTGGGAGGCACATTAATTTATTATAAACGGTCCTTGCACTGTTGCCCGCTCGACATTCTAGAGCTAAGTCAAATAGAGGCATCCGCGTGTAGGTTAGCGCTCACCGGCCACAGGCCGCTTGTATTAGTCTCAGCCTACCTCTCGGGGAATAGAACCTTACTTCAAAGCGACCTAGATACGCTACTTAACTTAGGCCCTTCCGTGATAATTGCAGGAGATCTAAACTGCAAACACGGCTCATGGGACACCAACAGCATCCCAACTAACAACGGAAAGCATCTCTTCAGCTTATCCCATAACCTAAACTTTAGCATAGTCGCTCCCGCGACTCCCACTAGGTATCCTACGGTGGACAACTACCAACACGCATCACCAAGTGTCCTAGACATCATGTTATTCAGGGAGGTCTCGCTCGACATCGAATCGATAGAGACAATCCATGAACTAGACTCAGATCACAGACCCGTCCTGTGTAAACTGGGCCAGAACGCCGGCGCGGTCCCTCCGACCAAATCCGTAGTGGACTGGCATCGTCTTGAGGTCAAACTCAAGGCCTTGGACCCCCAGAACTTAGTAGACTTACCCGAGACGATAGCTACGTTCGATGACGCAAATCGAGCGATAGCGAGTCTCCGAGAAACTATTACTTCCGCAGTCACAGACTCGGAACGGACGGTGAAACTGTCGGGCGACCGACGGTTTAACATTCCGCCCGACCTAAGACTGCTAATTAGACAGAAAAATGCAGCCAAACGCGCCTTCGACCGATACCGATCGGAATCGAACCGAACCCTACTTCGACGCCTTCAGCTAGAAGTAAAAGATCGTGTATCGGAACACCGACATACAACGTGGGACAATCTCTTAGAGGACATCGAGCCATCGCACACCGCCTACTGGCGGTTGGCCCGCAGTCTGAAAGCAGACCCCCGCGAATCTCTACCGCCGTTAGTTAGACCTAATAGCGCTTCAATAGCCCTAGATGACTCCGAAAAAGCCGAATGCCTTGCGGACAACCTAGAGCAGCAATGTACGCCATCGCACGAACACACCGATACAGTCCACCTAACGGAGGTGGACCGCGTAATCGAGACTAGGGCTGCGCTTCCGGAAGGCGAACCTTTAAATTCAGTGACCCCCGAAGAGGTCCAAGATATTATTAAAAATCTAAAACCGAAATCCGCCCCGGGCCCAGATAATATCAGTAACAAAATTCTTAAAGCTCTCCCTGGGCCGCTTATCTGTTTACTGGCGACCATTTACAACACTTTACTGCTCCTTTCCCGACGACTGGAAAGAAGCCACGGTTATCGGCATTCGCAAGCCGAATAAACCAGCCAACCAGCCCTCTAGTTATCGTCCCATCAGCCTCCTCAGTTGCCTGGGGAAGCTCTACGAGCGGCTTATGAAACAGGCTCAATGAACACGTGTTTACCAACGGCCTTCTGCCGGCGGAACAATTCGGCTTTCGAGCTAGACATTCCTGTCCCGATCAACTATTCCGCCTAACGGAACATATCCTAAAAGGCCTAAATCACCCTATACATATTAGTACAGGGGCTCTTTTCTTCGATGTCGCAAAAGCATTCGACAAGGTCTGGCACAACGGCTTGCTTTACAAGCTGTACACACTCAAAGTGCCGGATAGGCTCGTACACACCATCCGGCCCTCCCTGTCAAACCGCTCTTTTCGATATCGAGTTGAAGGCACCCTCTCCACAAGCCGCCGCCTCACGGCCGGCGTACCACAAGGCTCCTGCCTCTCTCCTTTGCTCTTTACGCTCTACACGAGCGATAAACCTAAAGACCCCCACGTCAATCTCGCGCTTTTCGCGGATGACACGGCGCTCTTTTATTCAGACCGCAACCTTAGACTACTAACCACTCGACTCCAAAGCGCCGCCGACCGCCTCGGCGACTGGTTCCGCAAATGGAAAATAGAAATAAATCGCGAAAAGAGTGTAGCGACTCACTTCACACGAAGTACTTACCCGTCACATCTTTATAATGGTCCTCGCCAATGCAGAAAGTTGGGGCAAATATCCCTTTATGGCCAACCGCTCCCCTGGGAGAAAAAGGTCAAATACTTAGGAGTCACTTTCGACTCGCGTATGTCATTTACTACGCACATTAATAACGTTCGTAATAGAGCCGCGTTCGTCTCCGGCCGGCTACACAATTTAACTAACGCTAAAAGTAAAATGCCCTTAAGGCACAAATTATTATTATATAAGACCTGCGTACGACCTATTATGTCCTGCATGATCTTCGCCCACACACACCCTACTCGCTTGTATAAGCTGCAAATAGTACAAAATAAGTTCATCCGCCGTGCAACCGGTGCGCAGTGGTATCAACGCAACGTCGATCTGCACAGCAATTGCAGACTCCCGACGATTCGCGAATATTTTAAAGACCTGACCAAACGGTTCTTCGATAGAGCCGAACATCATCCCAACTCTCTGGTGGTAAGCGCAGCAAATTACCAACCCGACACAAACGCGAACATCAACAAGCGTCGCCCGCGAAACGTCCTCATCGACCCGGTCGGACAACACTACACCCACAGTTAGTGCAACAACAAACACAATAGTTCGCCCTCGCCTCCGAGCACGGCGAGACCAACACAACGCGTACACAAGGTACACCCGCGTTCCAGGGCGGTTCTCACCGCCCCCAGCCACCGATTAGCTAAAAACACAGTCGACGGCCATCGGGGTCTCGGTCCGCACCGCAACTTCGATGGCCCTTACATGACATGTCGTAGTTAAACGCACGCATGAGCACATGCGCGGCCACAGCGGAGGGCCCAAACCCGTGGGTTCTGGCTAGCCCACCGGTTCTGCGTCAGATGAAGCTTTAATAGTCTCGGGACTGAAAGCAAAAACATCAGTTAATACAAGAAGTTACCATCACGAAAATAAATGAACACACTTCTACTTGCCAATAATCATAAAAAAATATTAACGTTTAAAAAATTCATAATTAAATTTTTTTTTCAAACAAACTAATTAAGTAAAAAGAAACAAATTTTTTTACATCCTACTACAACTGACTGATTCATACATTCAGAGACTTTTTCATTTGTTGCCACAGCGTCGCATTACAAGCCTCTCCTTCTAACAGTATATTTTATCTCTTTTAAATTCATTCAACCCATTCATATGCTTTGTTTCCTTTACAAATGTACTTTACGTTACAGTTTTATAAGTAAGGCTGTTCTAAAATTCTTTGTTTTGGAAAAGGAGACAGGCCGATTCCTGTCGTAACGCAGCCTAAAATAGCTCGGATGCTTCAGGTCTCCTTCGAGCAGTCCTTCACGCCGACAAAAGCTGAACAATTTTATTACTGTAACAAAACTATTTGCAAATCTTCCTGAATCTATCTATATCTATATCTTTCTATACATATAATAAAGATGTAACTGATCTAATCTCAGAAACAACTTAACTGGTTTGGGTACAACTTTTACTAATGCATTGTAGTAAGCTTTACTTAACACTAAGTTTATTTAAATAGGTTCATAAATAATAATGTTATATCGACTTAAAAATATATTATCGTTAATAATATCGTTATGGTTGCAGCACATAAAATCATAAACCATCGTCTGGCGCGGCGGCGGGTCGAAATACGCTCCCAACGATATTTCTTCCAGTGCGTGGCGGATATTTCTAGACCCATCAGCATTGGGTAGATTAAAATGCTATAACTTTACGCAAACATAATGTATACAATTTTTTTTGTACTGTTGGAATGACCTTGAACCCAACTTCATAATTGTATTAATATGTTGTAATAGTAGTAATATACATTGTTCTTATTGCCGCAATGGGTCGGCCTTTCAGCTCGTCCCGTCTGACATCTACCCCAGTACATCGACAGGCATTTTATGTGAAATCGGTCTAAAGTTCGGATGTGGCGACGATAAGTGGTCCACGTCTCAGATGAGTATAGAAAGTTTGGAAGAACGGCAGCGATGTAAACAGATATCTTTGTGGTCAGTTTCAGATTACCAAGACGAAACCGACCTGTTTTAGCTCATCCTCGCCAAGGTTGATAGTCAGTGTTTCAAAAACATTACAAATGACATCATAGAAAATGGCTTCATAGGTTCCCCGATTAGGCCGAAAACCGAACTGTGTTTCGGGCAAAATCTCCTCGGAAAGCTTCATTAGGCGGTTTAAAAGTACTCTGGCAGAGACTTTTCCGGGTACTGTTAGGAATGAAATTCCACGGTAGGAGTTGCACTCAACACGATCCTCCCTGTTTTTGTAGAGAGCTCTAATGCGAGATAGTTTAAAACTAGTCGGTAAACTTTCTTCCTCCTACATGCGAAGAAACAGTGCCCAAACAGATGAGTGCAATTCGTCGGCTCCGTATTTCAGCAGTTCACTTGGCATAGAGTCAATGCCGACCGCACGCTTGTTCTGTTGTTGTTTAATTGCAAGAACGACTTCATAACGAGACAAAGGCTCATTCAGCCCAAGAACTTCGGGGAGCTGAAGCCAGCTGAAGCATTGCACTGATATATAGAAGATCAGCTGATCGATGTACGTTTAGTAGATAGTATTATTTATAAAATATTCTACCCACTGCTACAGCACATCCTTTATTTATTTAAAAAACAACATTAAATCGTACTTTATTAGATGAAACAATATTAAAACATTATTTCTTACTAATATATACGACATAACACTTATGTTTTATATTTTTCTAATATTTTATTTACAAAACTATCGATTTTCATTAATATCTCAGAGATTAAGTGCAAGTTGGCTGCCTTGTGGCTTACATTTAAACGTTCAACGTAAACTATGGGAATATGTTACTACAATACTATGTTTATTAGAAAAGCTCCAATAAGCTAATGAATTCAAGTCTCATGTAAAAGATACGATCGCGACTTTATTTTGGTCAAGCACTCTGGTAGACTTGTTTAAGAATAGGCATGATGACTAATTTTCAAAAAGTGTTCTATGATGTTGGGACGCATCTACAATGTTACAAAAACTATCTTATTTTAACAGAAAATAACGTTTAAGTATAAAAAATACCATTTTAATATCCCAGTTTAAAAATTCTGCCAAAACGCGCTGTGGTGTCATGGCGGCCAATTGTGACGTCACATCTATGTTTGTCAGCAGTAAATATTTGGTGCTTAAGCAATATTTCCTTATTTTTGGCGTTAAAGATGAATTCTAAAGTGTATAAGTGGTGTGTGCGGTACCCCAGTGTAATAACACTTCAATAAAAACTCCTAAAAAGTATTTGTTTACGTTCCACACAAGAAAATAATACGATATAAGTGGCTTAATCTTGCACGACGAGGTCCAACCGCTATATGCCTTAATTCTCCAATGTATTTCTGTGAAGATCACTTTGACGTAAGTCAATAATGAATTTCTTATATTCTAATATATTTGAGTGCATTTTGGTATAGTTTAAAGTTTAAAATTAATTTAATAAATAACTTTTGAGGTTAGGTTAACAGGTTCCATGTATTTGTTATTTACAGGTATATTACTATATTGCAGTTACCAAATGATATGGAAAATTTTATGGAGTATAAGATCATGGGATCAGTGTCGCAGGTCCGTATGAAACCAGGATGTGTCCCCACAAAATTTGAATGCCAACCAGACAGAAGGAAGCGCACATCTTCTACTATAGATCGGCCATATATTCTTAAGAAACAAAGGAAAATGTTAGTTGAAGAATGTGAAAAAGATTTTGAAGAGAGCAGTAATACCAGAAAAGATATGGAACTCGGGGAGACTTCATATGGACATTCAGGTACCTTTTTTGTTTATTTCTTTTTTCTAAATGAATTAATTTTTTCTCAGTAACCTTTCCTTTTTATAATGTTGGAGATTAAATGGCATGTCTACTCTATTGCCTATCCTCTATTGCCTGATTGATGATTTATTATGTAAATAATATGTTTTGTTTAATGTCTAATTGATTTCAATGTCTTATGTCTATGTTCTTTATTTTCAGTTTTCCATGTAAACATAGAGAATATTAGTGAAGAAGAAGTAACTAAATCTGCAAATAAATCAATCCAAGTGAATATGATGAAGAAGTTTAGAAGCAAAGCAATCCAAACAGACACTAAACTAGTAAACCAGATGACATCACCCATGAAACCTAGTGTACAATCAGTATCCACATCACCATTTAAAGTCAAAACTTGCATTTCTACTAAGCCATGGACATCCAGCTTATATAAACCATCAAGAAAAATATTCACCACAGAAGACCAATCTGATAGTGATATTTCTTACACACCATCAATAACATTGAGAGAAACATCACCATTTCAAATGAAGTCTTCAGATTGTAGTGAACTAACTGAGGATAATAAAAAACAAGAATGCAATGAAAATATTGGAATTTACATTGAATAAAATTAAGAAGAGTCCTCGATATTATATAGGTTTACCTAAAGGTTGCTATTACCTTATACATTTAATTGAAAAATATTCTAAAATACCAGAGATCTATATATTAATGTGTTTAAAAAAAATTAGATTAAATAATCCATTTAAAGAACTGAGTGATGATTTCACCTTGACCACAACATACTGTAGTAAATTATTTGTAAAAAATATACCTATTTTAGCTAGTACAATGCGGCCTTTTATAGTAAATCTTGATAATGATTGTATTAAAACTAATTTACCTATGCCTTTTAGAAATAATTATTACAGTGTAAGTTGCATTATTGACTGCTTAGAAATTGAGGTGCAGAAGCCTTCAAAAGCTTTGAATCAGTCTCTCTCATGGTCTGAATACAAAAAGGCTAATACCATTAAATATCTTGTTTCCTGTACTCCGAATGGTTTAGTCAATTATGTTTCACCAGGGTATGGAGGAAGGATAACAGATACATGTTTGGTTGAAACATGTGATTTTATAAAATGTTTGCAACCAGGCATGTGCGTAATGGCTGATAGAGGTTTTAAGCATGTAGAACCATATTTGCGTAAATATGGAGTGCAGCTTGTAAGACCTCCAAGTATCATAACTGGAACTAAACTTTCGAAAAGTGAGACCAAACAAACTAAACAAATTGCCAGTTTAAGAATTCATGTTGAAAGACTGATTCGACGCTTACGTGAATTTCATATGTTAAAGCCACATGCATGTCTAAATCATAACTTAGTTAAAGTACTTGATGATGTTATTACTATTGCTTGTGGATTCATCAATTTGCAAGATTCACTTATTAAATAAAACAATGAACATATAACACCTGCATTTTATTTACTCACTCAAATGATACTGTTATATAATAATGGATATACATTATCTTTCCAAGAAGAAATTAGTACTTTCAAAATATCTGATACGTAATTATCATCATATTTCACACTTATTAATTTCACTTCTTTATTTGCACTGTATTTAGAATCAGCTACACAAAAGTAGCCTCTTTTAAGTCCAGTTAAATACATTTGCAGCTGCATCTGCATGTTAAACTTCTGAGTTGGCTTCCCATTTTTCACATAATTAACCATTGCTTTTTCACTCATAGGACATTTTATTTCAATAATGGCATCTTCACAGATCCCATCAGGAGAACCTGCTATCATAGGATAGGTTTTTGACAGCAACAAACCACACATTTTTATTTTTTTTCCCAGTTTATTACTCACCGTCTTCCTAACTTCGTTCTCTAAATCTCTGCCATGTTTCATTGCCAGTGTGTCAGGAATTTTTCCTCCCATAATTAATGAAATTAAAGTACCATCCTTAGATGTACACCGACTAAAATCAAATGCCCTTGAGGCTGTCACTCTGCCATATCTTAATTCATGCCATAGGCTGCTTTGATGTTGGTCTCTTGTCATTTCCTCAACTTCCTTGATATCTATGTCTGATATTTCAACCTTTCTCAAAAAATTATCACATGATATTTCTTTATATTTTAATACTAACTTATGCATTTATAAGTTTTCTGTTCTACTACAAACATAATCTTTTTGATACTTTAGTATCTCACAGTTGTTTAGCTTTCTTTTCTTCCCTTCTTCCAAAAACATTTCGAAAACTCCAGAATTTGAAGGCAAGCTGGGCGTACCTTTTGACAACTCTTTTGCTGTTATATATTTAATGGTAGTCCCAACTCTCGATAGTTTGGACTTCATCCAGTAGCATTCCACGGATGTACATGATGGCTCTTCACTCCTACGATGGGCCCACATGAGAAATGCAATAGCATGCTTACACCCTCCTTGTGAAGCAATACAGTCGTGGCATTCTATGGACTTGATGGTTTTCATCTTCTTCGTCAACTACAACAGTCACTCCATACAACTTTGCATGGACTTTATGTTCAGGACAGATTTTGCCTTTCACAATACACAGCTTTCCATCTCGTTTCAGCTGTACATAGCTTACAGCGTCATCTCCATAGGATGGCTTAGAGGACCTAAAATATGGAAATAAATTTGTAAGTATTTAATAGTTTTAAAACAACACGACGTAAAGTAACCTCAAATTTAATCTATTATGAAAGTTAAAAAAAAAATTACGGCATTTGCACTATTGAACCATTATACTTTTTAATGAATGTTAATATACTTACTTAGAAGTTTTTACACTTCGAAATTCTGCTGAACAAAAATCTTTGTTAGCTCCAAGAAACTCTCCCAGCATCAACAAATCAATTCTAGGCAAATTAGAGCTATTTGCCTTGGTAAATCCTTGTTCCATAGCTGACTTTGCTTAATTTGGACTTTGAAAATATAAGATTAAGTGAGAGATTGTTGAAAACCACGAATTACTTGATAAACTCAGACAAACAAACAGAAACAGGCGCAAATTGCTAACAAAATATTATGGCGTCTAGAAGCTTACATAGTCGTGACGTAATTCGCTCTGATTGGTGTTCAACTTGACATGGCGGATTGCTTAATTTTATAGTTTTATTTTATTAAATAAATAATCAATCTTAAATAAAAAATGAAGATAAATACTTTTTTACGAAATTATGAGATATCACAAATTAGATTAACACATTATTTTGGTGAATCTTAGTTACTGTCATCATGCCTATTCATCTAACTACTAAGATGTGCCTCTGCCTCTGTGTAGGTGTTAGAAGGTGAATTACTCTCTTGTATCTTGTATTAACTGATGTTTCGATCGGGATTGGATCGGGTTGGTAATTTGCTGCGCTTACCACCAGAGGGTTGGGATGATGTTCGGCTCTATCGAAGAACCGTTTGGTCAGGTCTTTGAAAAATTCGCGAATCATCGGGAGTCTGCAATCACTGTGCAGGTCGACGTTGCGTTGATACCACTGCGCACCGGTTGCGCGGCTGATGAACTTATTTTGCACTACTTGCAACTTGTGCAAGCGAGTATAGGGTGCGTGTGGGTGAAAATCATGCATGCGTAGGACATGATTGGCCGTACGCAAGCTTTGTATAAAAGTAATTTGTGTCTTAAGGACATTTTACTTGACTGGTTAGTTAAAGTGCTTAGCCGGCCGGAGACGAACGCGGCTCTGTTACGAACGTTATTAATATGCGCTGTGAATGACATACGCGAGTCGAAAGTGACTCCTAAATATTTTACCTTTTTCTCCCAGGGGAGCGGTTGGCCATAAAGAGATATTTGCCCTAGCTTTCTGCATTGGCGACGACCTTTATAAAAATGTGACGGGTAAGTACTTCGTGTGAAGTGAATCGCCACACTCTTTTCGGGATTTACTTCAATTCTTCATTTGCGGAACCAATCGCCGAGGCGGTTGTAAATTACTCACAAGTAAAGATGTTCCTTACTACTGGTATTACTGTAACACTATAATACTATACTGAAATCTTCACACTTAGGCTCAAAGAAAGTAGTCGTATTAATAACTGAGAATCGAAAATACTTAACCAGTTTTCACTGAGAATCACAATATCGTAATTATTACAAACAATGTCATTAAAAAATTAAAATGGTTTAATTCTTAAGTCCCGTACATTTTGATAAAAAATTAGCATTAATAAGAAAATACCATCGTTTTTAAAAAAGTTTTTTATTTATATTTTTGAGCATCAAAATATATCTGGATATTTAGAGCTTGTGTTAATTATTTCTATACCGCACATTTTTAAGTTCCTATTTATTGCCTTTTTATTGTTAAATCTTTATTCCTTGAGACTTCAATATTTTATTTCTGAACGAAAGATAACAGCTGACCGCACATGGCATAAATTAAAATCTTGTTGACATTATGACAATTGACTGTGACATGTGACATAATGACATAATGTAGAACATGACATATACTTCTAGTTTATTCGTTAAAAATGTATAAATGGATTTAAAAGTCGACGTAATAAAAGAAACTATAGTTTCTTACAAATAAAACATAACTAGATACAACCTTTCATTAAATTATGTCTGCAAGCAGGCTAGACGCCGTGTACCGTAGTATACTCATAACCAAATTTTTTACGAAAGGCTGGGGTAAACCAGAAAATTTGCGAAGGTAAGCAACAATGTAAACAATTACTCAATGTCTTCTCATCCCTTTATTATATAACAAATACGATACTTCCAATGCAAATAAAATTTTTCATATACGTATTATCTTTTTAGAATGAAGTTTAATATTTACATCTTTACTTTTTTAGGTTATTTGAGTTCAGAAAAGTAGTTTCGAACCGGGATGAATGCTTCAACTTAGTTGAAAGAGATTACCCTGTCACTATAACAAAGGTAGTTTATAATTGAGCAAATCAATATCTTCATTAAATTAAAAAAAATATTAAAATACAGTGTAAACTCTTTATAACGTCGTTCGTCAGTCGTAGAAGTTTAACTTGGTTGGTTTACCACAAAACCTATACAGTAATTCACTCTTTACTTCAAAAATGTAACGCAACAACCATTCTGTATTACGAAGAAATATTTTCATATTTAACAGTGTAATTGTTTTTATAATTGCCATTACTCATATACTATACATTGTCTGTAGGAAATCTTGGTCTCAGTTACTAAACGCACCATCATCACCTATCGTGTATTATCAGTCGTAAATCAATTTTGTAACTGTTTAGATGGACAGCAAAAGAAAAGTGTTATGAGTTAACGAAAAAGTTTATTTGACATGTGCGATAGAAAAGTGATGTTGAAAGATATTTAGACCTCAGTCCATGTACTGCTTGCTACCGATTTGAAAAACAAAGAAGAGATTTTACAGGCAGAAGTGCAAGGAGTGTCCACAAAGGAAGGAGCTAAAATTCAACTGCAATTTTGTCATGGTTTAACAATCAGCACCAGAATAATGTACCCGTTTCAGGTCCAATTCCTAAAGCCAAGGCTGAGAAGTTTGCCGAAAAACTAGGCATTACTGACTTTAAAGTGTCAAAAAGTTGTCATCATAAAAATGATTCCACCACATTCCAATACATGCACAAAATACAAAACAAATATTGGCATAGCAAAACATGTCAGGCAAAGTCAACAGAATGTACAGAATAATTTACCTGAATAATTTACCTGAATAATTTACATGTTTAGAATAATTTACCCATTGATAGTAATAAAATTAGTAATGATTTTAATTCGTTATATTTGCTTCATTTTTTTCTTTTCTCTCCATATAATGAAAAGTGTTTATAACAAAAAAACTGCTTGGTCTTTTCAAATTCATTATAAAGAGTTTACACTGTACAAATAATGTATAAATGAACTATAGAAGTGAAAATAATTGTCCGTTTTATATAATATTTCCTAACTTAAACTTAACTTAAATTTTGTAACTTGTTATAAGTTACAAAATTAAAAATTTATCTAAGCACAATAATTGCATGTTTTCAATATACACTTAGATAACAAATCAAATATTTTATATGTCATTAAATTCACAGTTGTTAATTAATAATGTTCCGTGGATTCTAGGAACAAAATCTCACAGATTGTAAACTGCTGGAAGGCTATTTTGTAACACCACTAGAAAGATATCTTCCGGGTATTGTTCCTGAGATAGCGCAAAAGGCTCATTTTCAGGCCCTGCTTCCCATACATTGGCCAGAACCAGGCTGTAAACCAGTATGTCTTCATCTGGCAGGTACAGGTGATCATGTAAGTGTAGCTCTAAAAGGTAATATATAAAACATACAAAAGAAAAGAAGTACCTACATGTTCAGCAGAATAGAAAATATTTATAAATAACATTATTTCAGTCATCATCTCTATCATATTGATACAACAAAAAGCCAAGAAATTGTTTTTCTTAACTTTTATCTTAACTGAAATGAAAATTAGATTCAGTACTAGTTTTGTCTAATAAAATATAAAATTAATATAAATAAATTATAAACACTTGGTTCATAAATTTATATTATAAGAAAAAATTAACAGCCCAAAGTTATATAAACTTTTGGATAATTATACCATATTCCAGGCCTTTCTACAAGAAGAGACATGGATGTTTTTATTTTTTTTTATTTCTAATAGTATTTCTGGCGACGGAGGAATCTCATGGTGAAGCCTTTACTGAAGGAAGCAGGCATTGGAGGAATTATATTAGAGAACCCTTTTTATGGACTTCGCAAACCTACTGATCAGATGTAAGTCACATATCCTATAAGAGAAGTGAACTTGCTCAATTATAATAAAATATTTTTAATTTGGAAAAACCAGTTATAAAATCATATATGCAATTTGTATTCCTTCAGAATTAAGAGTTGTCCATCATGCAACATACATTATAGCATTTTTAACCCCTCCTCCCTCCCTCTATTAATACTCGGCGGGGTTTAAGCTTGAACCCCTCCATTCCCTCACATGTAGTTTTAGTACAGGTTATCTTAAAAAATTTAACTAATCTTTCAATATAGGTAGGTATAAGCTAATTTAATTCTGGAAAATTAAGAAACATACTAAAAATGTCCAGACAGTTTTTTTTTCCGTTTTTAGAAATAGCGTGTTCAAAGAAAAATAAATACACAGGATATCTCACCACCTTATTAACCCTTTGATATTTCGCATTTTTTTCTTATTCATTATTTCCCCCCTATTGAGGAACCCTCTGTTTAGAGGAGGCCTTTGCCCAGCAGTGGGACATGTATAGGCTGTTACTTTACTTTTTTATTGAGGAAATAATGAATAAGATCATATTATTAATGGACAATCCCTTAGCTTGAAATCAATCATCAAATGTAAGTGTTTATTTTTATTCATTTTGTCTAAAAAGCAGTAAACCAATGTTGTTAAAGAACAAGATTAAGAGTTTAAATGCTTTGATACTTACAGCCGATCTTCTCTGCATAATGTATCAGATATTTTTGTGATGGGAGGATGTCTCATTCTGGAATCTTTGGTGCTTTTCCATTGGTGTGAAAGAAATGGTTTGGGGCCATTAGGAGTGACTGGTCTTTCTATGGGTGGACATGTAAGTTATTATCTTATTAGTACCTTCTATTAATGAGATAGATGTTGTTAATTATTATTGTTTCCTCAAACTGATTGCAGATGGCTTCACTGGCAGCAACCAATTGGCCAAAACCACTTGTACTTGTTCCATGTCTCTCTTGGTCTACAGCTTCAGCAGTCTTTTTACAGGTAATGGAAGTAGTCAAAAAATATTAAAAAAATTATAAATATTACTTTTATTTGAATTTGCTCTTAATGATGGATTAGATATGAAAGAAACATCACCATCATCATTAGCCTGTTAGAGTTCACTGCTCTGAACATAAGCCTCCCCCACAAACTGTTAACAAGGATGTTATTGAGCCACCTGCATCCATCGACTTCCTGCACATTTGCACAGGTAGTCACTTCATCTAGCGAGGGGTCACCCTACACTGCGATAGGCTGCCAATTAAATACCTTTCTTCCCCACCGATTATCGGTTCACAAGCTATGTGCCCAGTCCTTCGCCATTGAAGCTTATTAATCTTCAGAGCTATATCGTTGATCTTTGTTCTACTGCGTTGTCTTTAGAAATACGAGCATAACTCGATCCATAGCTCGCTGAAAGACTGAGCTTTCTTATACGGCCAGCATTGAAGGGCCACGTCTCGGTTCTGTAGGCATCACTGACAACATGAATTAGTTGAAGACTTTAGATTTCAAACATTGAGGGATATTAGACGATAAGAAAGATCATTATGTCATATTATCTAATAATGAAAGATCATTATGTCATATTATCTAATAATGAAAGATCATTATGTCATATTATCTAATAATGAAAGATCATTATTAGAAGAAAGATTATTTATTATTTATACAAATGTCACACGTAATAGCTGTCAAGTGTTATAAAATATTCCAGGGAGTAATGTCACATTCGATAAACTGGGACCTACTGGAAGACCAATATCTATCAGACGGGGTGTACAGGGAGAAACTTTCGAAAATGGTCACAATCGTCGACGAGGCGTTCTTGGCAGGGAAAAAGTTTGCACGCACTTACTCTGAGAAGGTCAAAACGGACACCCAAACGAGTGCACAAAAGGCAAAGCAAGAGAATCTAATTAATAGCCTTAAATGCGACTCCAGGAAGAACCTTGATATGACTTACAAAGAGACCGTCGTTGACAATAATAATTTAAATAAAAAAATCGAAGTAGACGTAAATAAAGATGAAATTAATACAAAGGCACATGTTAAAATCATCAGGTCCGAGCAAATCGCCCAAATCGAAAGTTTAAGCGAGGAGTTAAAAGTTTTGCTGGATGAAAATAAAATTAGTAAGACATTATTTGATAAACTAACATCCAACACGACATTCGAATTAGACGCTGATGATATATCAGAGATAAATAAATTAAACAAGAACGAACTAAAAGATTTGCTTATAATATACAAAGTTGGTAAGACAAAATACTTGAGAAATTTGCTTCGTGACGTTCAGTTTTTTTGTATTTCTATTTGCATGTAGTGAAATAATTTATTTATTTATGATTACTAAATTTAATAATACTTGTTGACGTGTTTAAGTAATTATTCAAAAATGTGTACGAAAACCCCAAACTTCCGGCTATTTCGCAACATCGTCGGAATAAAGAAATTGTGATAATTAAAAAATCGCTATTATAATAATTCTATGTTTTCTTGGCATTTCATAGTTATTTTTTCTGGCAACACATAACTATATCCATTTCAGCCGATGAAGGGACCAAAGACACGGCGAAATTATCGAAATTGGACCTCGCCAAGGACAATAAAGTGGAAATCAAAGCCGATGCCGTCGACAATCAAATGGTTTCACCCAAAACAGAAGCAACGCGCATGACTGTCCATGTAAACAGTAGTAATGTTGCAAAAGAAGTGCCGATTAAACTCGCCGAAGGGACGGAGATCGTGGAAAGAAAGTCCGAGAAGAAAGCTTGGAACGTGTCGGACTTAACGTCGGACCTGTGGACGAATCTGCCGTTCCTGAAACCATCCGGGAAGAAGATAGACATAGGCAAGATACATTGGAGGGACAGAGAGGCGCTGCAATTCATGAGGGGGATTATGGACGAGTGCACGCACTTGAGCAATTTCTCCGTTCCGTTCGACACTTCTTTGATTATCGGTACGTTGTGACTAGTATCTTCGTAATTCAATTACGTTTTTCTGTCTAAGTGGACCGATACCCGATACCGGTACAACAACATACAATAGATTACCCAAAAAACTTTGAAATAGGATGAAATTTACTTAAAAATTCCAGAGGACCGATCTTTTTGTATAGGAAGATGTTTTATATTATAAAATTATACCATGAGTTAGTTAGTTCAAGGTTTTCGAGCCAAAACAAACAAAGCGCCATGTCCAATATACCGTGAATGGGCAACGTTTGCTCCCGCTCTGGCATGACTGGACAGGCTCCTCCAAGGAAGTTTCGTGGACTCAAGAAGACCAGCATGAGTTTAACGCTTTATACTTTTGCGCTCCACGGGTGTTGAAGTCCATGGGTGGCTGTAGTAACTTAACTTCGGACATGCGGTGGCTTAACATCGGTTGAACCTGACGCTCGCTTGCGTACATAATGCACTCCTAAAATATTTTTGCTTGAACTGCTTGAAATGCGAAAAAAACAGTGTATAAAAGACGTTTGAGATTTTCGTCAGTGTGACAATCAGCCGTTTAGGTTATTGGTTAAAGCGTTTGAGCGCGAATCCCGACGGCGTGGGTTCGATTTCAACAACGACGTCAGACGTGTTGGGGTATGATTTCAAAAACTTATTTTGCCACCAACGAACAGCGGTGTGCGCGAAACACGACGCGTACGTGCCCCGGGAGGATGTCGGCCGCCTGGAAGAGATCTGGCCCGGCGCGGAGGTGCGCTACGTGGACGCGGGCCACGTGTCCGCCTACATCCTCCACCAGTCCGTGTTCAGGTGACGATTTTCTATTGGAAATTATGTAGAAAAACCCCGGACTGAAGGATAGCGCCAACTGTTTTTAATGTTCCATACCCAAAGGGTAAAATGTCTGTCTGTCTGTCCGTCTGGCACCAGGATGTATCCCATGAACCGCGGAAGTTAGACAGTTATTATAATATTGCATTATCGTCTAGTTTAAATTCTTAGCCAGTCTGTAAGTTAGGTTCAAATCGATAGTTATATTACTCATTATTTATACCGAGACGGACAGATAATAAATAATGAAAGAGTGTAGTAATACAAGGAAATATGACGTACGTATAAAAATATCGAATACAATCTATATTATTACATATTGTTTAAATGACCATTCGGCGGCTCACTTGATAGCAAGCTACCCGCCACATGTAAGTTTGTGGCCGGGCAGAGTTATTGCAACTTTTTGGAATTCCAACAGGAAGGAAGAAATATCCAGATGTCGCTGCGGTCGAGGAACGCATCAACTTACATCTGTTTTAAATCTTATTTTTTTTTAAGTCAGAAGGTCGCAAGCGAGCTGGCTGAAAGATATGTGAAGAACCGACTATCCGCAGTGGGGCCGTGTCGTGTCGTGGACTATGCCGTAATACCCTCTATACAGAGGAGAACTATTCCCAGCAATGGGAAATATGTAGGCTGTTACTTTTCCCCAAATGTTGACAAACGTTCAGATTGGCCTTTCGCGGTAATCACTTAGCATCGGGTCTTGTTCTTTTGCTACTTGTTTGGTGTTCAAATTAAATAAATGTGATATCCTTATCATACTATACAGCGTGTCGTTACAACCGCGACAATAAATGAACACACATAAAGGATAACTTTTTAAAATTGTATTAAACATTTACATTCTTTAAACATCAATATTCACGAGTTATTAAATTTTCCAAAAAAAAAACAATTTTAGAACACCCTTACGTATACAACTATAACGTAAAGTTCATTTGCAAAGGTCACGAAGCATATGAATGGGTTGAATAAATTTAAAAGAGATAAAACATACTGTTAGAAAGAGAGACTTGCTACCTTATGGCAACAATTGAAAAAATCTCTGAATGTATGAATCAGTCAGTTGTAGTTGTATAGGTGTTACAAATTTTGTTTCTTTTTTATTTAATTAATTTGTTTGAAAATTTTTTTTTGTTTAATTTTGTAGTGTTATTTTATCATTGGTAAGTAGCGTTAGACATGTGTTCATTTATTGTCGCGGTTGTAACGACACGCTGTATATATGGATCTACGTTTTCCAAGATGGTATATGTGTGTGAATTATAAGTAATTAATTGATAATCTGGCGTTTGGCCAATTTGCGTCTAAGAAAGGACTTAATTTGCATGTCCAACAATATTACCTAATAAAAAATAGTACCTTTTGACGTAGAAAAGATAAAATAGATTATTTTTTGTAACTTTTAGGGCCTGCATAAGAGAAGCGTTCGAACGATCAAAGAAAAGATGGAAAGACGGCAAACACGTCGAGTGACTATCGGAGCTTACGCAATAAACCGTTTCCAGCCAGAAAATTGTTGGTAATCATGCCAACTACTCTGCTCAATCTAATATATAGGGGAAAAGTGATAAATCCTTTTAACGGAAATTCTAAATTTATAAATTGTTTAGGGAATGACATATAATAATGATTAATATGATATGATATAGTAAAAAATTGCCTGACCTTATACCTTACGTGCCCTAATGTCGGTGTGATATTATATATAAAAATGCGTTGATTACTGTTTAATCTACGTGTTTATTCCATTGATTCCTAACATAAATCTTAAGGCATAACCATAATTTTAAAATAAAAACATATCAATGTGGTATCATTGGATGAAATTTCTCATTGTGGTTCCCAGAAAATACCTGGCGTCCCACCCCTTTTAGAAATCGGTTGTATCGGACAAATTGCACCGTTTAAAACTTTCACATTTCCATAAACAAAACCTTGTTTCTTTTTAAAAATATATGTATATTTAGTTTTAACTCGCCTAGATAGTACAATTATGTTCCTGTTTTATATTAACAATTGCACCCACTTGCATATTAAAATACTGTCGCATAATACACTCGCTTAAGTCTTGGTAAATTGTACATTACACCAAAAGTTATAATGTCACGAATCCAAAAAAACATGTCAGCGTCACCAAATCCTGTAAATATAATCTTTATTTTTGGAAGCGATGTTTGTGTATTTACATCTAAATCGTGCCAACAATTAGTAGATGTGTAGTTGTTTAATAGTTTTATTTCTTTAGCAACGTAAAATAACAAAATAAAATAATGCAATGTATTTTAAAATTGAACGTCGTTCGAGGTAACCTTAGTCTTCTAGTCCCATGTGTTATTAATTTTTAATTTAGAACCATGTTCTCAAAGGTGCTAGAAATACGATTATATGGAATTCAGGCCAAGCGGACAGACGTTTTTAGATTTATTAAACATTATGAAATCGTACTAAAATATGAGATAAGACGGATTAGAGCCATTGGATGAAAAAATCATGAAGTTTCTTATAACATTTAAATAGTGCATATATTATTTCACCTTTTAGTTTTGAGAAATTTCAGTTGTTTTTTTTGAAGTCTTCAAGAACAAACCTATTATTTTATTGCGTTTTAGTTTTTTTAGAACATGTAAAGATTGTAGTGCTTTTAAAATGTCTATTAAACTATGTCGTGTATACAGATTATAGTCTCTATTGAGATTGTATTTTTATATTTAATAAAATTTATTTTATTACCATTAAAGTGTTTTTATTAACTTATTCAGGGGCTAGACAAAGAAATCTGATTCTATTCTCATTTCATCAAGCTTCATTTAATACGGCGATTTTTCAATGCATTTTTATTATTTAAAAATTGCTACGTCGCGACGTAGTAATAACATTTATTAATTAATTATTCTTAGTCACTTAGTCCTGACTTAGAATAAGAAATAAAAATAAAATTGTATAAATTTAATTAATGTCCCATGTTCTACAGAAAGGTTTTTTTCTAGAATGTGTTCTGTTACCTTATAAAATCATTTTGCACCTTTGAAAATATCCTATTGAACATGTCCTAAAAAGGTACTATTACATAAATGTATAACTGGCTATAGGTGCTTAGTGCGCCTAGAGTTGCTTTAGTTGTTTTAGGGTGGCTGAAAACATAAATAAAAACGCCCACTAAAAGTTATATATGTAGAAAAAAAGTGGGTAAAGCTATTCAAAAGGATTGAACAATTTTAATAAATTTTACTGTATGTCAAAGACACAATCTGCAATGGCATAAGAATAATTTATACGTTTCGATAAAATGCGCGTCACTAATACAGGTCAAAATGATAATAAAACAAATCTGTGAAACAAATATTTTTAATCTATACCATTATCGTATCACCTTAAAGCTACTAAACATTCACATAAAACTTGAGTTTCAAACAGAAAAGAACGAAATTTTGTGTACGTTTATTAGAAATTTTTCTATTTTTTTTCGTCTGACGTACAAATATCACACCTTTATTGCTATTTAACAATCCATTGACGATAAAGATACGGCTATACAATGTTCATATGACTGGGATAAAACACCTATAATTTAGAGAAAATCTTATGTTTACGCATGTTTCATGT
This sequence comes from Iphiclides podalirius, assembly GCA_933534255.1. Taxonomy (NCBI): domain Eukaryota; kingdom Metazoa; phylum Arthropoda; class Insecta; order Lepidoptera; family Papilionidae; genus Iphiclides; species Iphiclides podalirius. The sequence continues at coordinate 6,304,792 of OW152832.1, forward strand.
ATAGAAAACTTAAAACGAAGAACATAAAGTTCAAAGAAAGTTTTAATAAAGATAACGCGTGTCCATACTGCGCGGCTTTTGAAAATTGTTCTGCTTTTCATCATTATGAATGTGACGGATGGTATGGAACGTAGGATACGGAAATTGATAGCAGTCTAATCAATTAAAAACAATTGCCGTAATTTAAGTGTCTCAGTTTCGGCGCCGATAGTGTCATATCTACGTCCTACTTGTATAATAATATCTTTGCGCATCGAATATATGCTATGAACATAAATGTTCCGCATAGGTCACAAAAACGTCTGTACATAGTCGCAGTAGTAACGAAGTTGTTTCGGTCGTAAGTTTTTTTTTTTTTTTTCAGTTTAAATTTGGGAATACAAAATGCGTCCCACTCATCTACATACCTGTTTAGTTACCGTGCATCAACTTACAGAGTAACACCTATATTATCATATGCTTCCGTCACTGTTAAAAGTTAATTGAAAAATAAAGAGTAATATTACCTTAACACTGAGACGTAAGGTAGGTATACAATCAAAAGCTCTCGCTTATTTATCCGATCGGGTTAGACAGAGAGAGTTGGTTTTTAGTTCACTGAACGATACCAAATGCGACAGACAACAAGCTTATCGCCGAGCACCTGTGTGTAGTCTTATACACTTTAAAGCCGTAGCAATGGCATTACTTCTTCAGCAGCATACTCCTGAAGTCGGCGTTGGTGAGCGGTCGCTTATCGCCGTTGGCGTGGTCACCGTTACTCGCACTAGCTCCGCTGCCCGAGGCCTTTTGAAGCACGCTGGGTATGAAACTGCTCAGCTGCGTCCGCCTCCTGACACAAGTTTCACACATTAACGTATTTTTTTTAATGTGAAAATTGTCAAGTGAACAAGCGATTTAACCTGATGTTAAGTGAAGACTATGGACATCTACAACACCTGACGAATTGTAGATGCGTGACAACTTTTTTAAAAAATGGACGCCGTAATCTTACTAGGCCTCCCCACACAGACTGCCATGACAATGGGGAGACCTATGTTCAGCAGTGGACTCAAAACATGCCGAAATGATGATGATGATCTTACTGGACGAAACGCGAGGTCGTGGTACTTCCCCGGTCGAGTCTGCCCATTCGTGCCGTAGCAGGCGCTGTTTGACATACCACCGTCAACGTAGAGTAATATTATGAGCCTGGTCTGTCAAACTCGCAAACCATTAAAAAAGCAAACCGTCCCGCGAAGCGATGAAGCTTTAACTAGTCTTCGCTCGAAAGCGTTCGTAGTTTGAGATTTACGCGTAAACAGACGCTGAAGCGGAAGCAATGTATTTGTGTGATGACAAATTATTGTCAAACATCTTAACTTACGTGCGAGTGGGCGGTGAGGAAGCGGGGACGAGAGCGGAATGGAATAACTAATGGTAAAGAATAAACGTCACTTACGTGCGAGTTGGGGGCGCGGAGGCGGAGGCGGAGGCGGACGCGGAATCAGAGGCGGGCGTGTTTTTGGGCGGCGGCTCGCTGAGCGCCACGTGTATTTCCCTCCCGCCCATCTGCATGCCATTGGTCGCTTTTAGGGCCTCAGCCGCGCTCTTCTCGTCCTCGTATTCTATGTAGGCTAGCCCCTTCGGCTTTCCGTCCCTGAACGATAACGTTCCAACAATAGTATTACTCCACAATAAATTTAGTTGAAAAAAATTATAAAAGGTCGCGACTAAGAAATATTTATAATTTTTTACGATAACCAGATACTTTCAGTAATTGTTGATATTTAGGTCGAAATAAAACGTGAATTTTAAGAAAATGCAAGTGGACGTATATTTGTAATAAGCACATACAGGTTACAACTCAATTAGCGTGGAACTAAGTGACAGATAAAAAAATAGGAAAGAATAAAAAAAAGAACGTTGCCAACATTGACACAGAAAGGTACAAATACAAGAATGAGCGGGAATAATAAATGAAAAAATATTTAGCAAGAATTAATTGTGACTATATAAGCTTTGTCTGGGCGACAGAGGGGTGATTGTCACTACATAGTATAAAACAAAGTCGTCCCGCTGTCTGTCTGTCCATATGTATGCTTAGATCTTTAAAACCACGCAACGGATCTTGATGCGGGTTTTTTTTTACTAGACAAGACTTTTTTTTCAAGGGGGAGGTTTATATGTATAATACATTGCACCCGTGCGAAGCCGGGGCGTTTCGCTAGTTCACATATACACGGAGCGGCACAACAGAGAAGTACCCACTTGTGGGTGACGATCCTGACGTCCCTCAGGGCGCCGTGCTTCTGGAAGAGCTCCGCCAGGGCGCGCTTGGTGCACTGGCCGAAGGGCAGGTTGCGCACGAACAGCTTGTTCCGCTCGGCCGTGGTGGCGTATTTGAACGCGGGCCTCGACTTGGTGGCCGAGTAGCGCGAGAGGAACATCGGCCGCCCGCCCAGCGGGGTGCGGTCGTCTTTCAGCGCCGCTTCCACCGACTCCTGTGTGCAAGTGTTCGATGAAACATAACAAAACTATTGTGTATGTCTTTACGAGCTTTGTTTACGACAAAGTCCCAGAAAACCTTCAAAATGTATCAATTGATAAATAAAAAAAATGTGTGTTAGCTCTTATGATATTAGCGATAAATGATCGCTAATATAAATGATAACACTACGGAAATGAAGCTCCAGGCCGTTTCGAGAGGGCTATGATACACAGTACCGTAACATATAAATACAAAAATCAACGTATGTCCACTGTAGTGGTAAGATAACGGGCTATATAATATGTCCCACTGCTGGACAAAAGCGTCCTCTGTATTGAAGTTACTTGACTTGTTGGCAATCATTATCGTCATTCAAGACACCTGCAGTTATACATAGATATCGACCTGTTCAGTTTTGTCCACCAGCATTGGGAATGTCCATAAAAAAACTATGCTCACCGGCGTCTTGTACTGACAGTAGCATATGGACCCGCCAAAAGCCTTGACGCCCGCTTTGACCCTCATAGAAACTATGTCCCCGTATTCCGATAACTTGTCCCGTAAGCTCTGCTCGTTGACCCTGTAACGCACATGAGAAATTCACTTAAAACGTGTAAAACGCTTCAAAACAATAATCTGGTGTTCTAACAAATTATTACAGCAGACATTAAAATAAAGCTGACTTAATTAAAATTAAACAAAGAGACTTTTAAAATAAGCAGTTGGTTATGCTATCTGCAATCATTCTGCAATCATTTTAAATAACACCTGGGTCCTAATAATGCAACCGATACCTAATCTAATAAATTGGTTCCTTATCTGGGTGTTGAAAAAATGTCACTTCATCATTTCGCTGTCGGTGTGGTGTTGAAATTTTTTATTCTCATAATTTTTTAAAACGTGCCAATAGAATAACTTCAATAACAAGAACGCAGAGCTTCTTGCCGGTTCTTCTCTGGACAGGTGTAGCTAAGTGAAACGGAGGTACTTTTGTGACGTTCAATAACAGTTTAAAATAAGCCTAAGAAATTAATGTTACCGATGAATGCTATATAATATTCCTGACGAGTATTAATATTCATCACGGCTGATGAGATACAATACGACTCACTTGAACTCGAGATTGCTGACAAACAACGTGCAGGCCTCTCTACCAGCTTGCTGCGAGCCACTTGAGCCGCTCTCCGTCCTTTGTCGTTTGATATCTTTTGCTGAAACACAGGTCAAAAAATTTATTATTATTATGAAATCAACAAATACCTTTTAGGACAACAAATTAAGCAATCCTTGGCTAATTGATGACTGGTAGTTTTTTGATGTTCAATAATAGATTAAAAAAGGCCAGTATTGAATAAAGAAATTTTGACTTTGAAAAACATACCTACATACACTTACTTTTCTTTTGTAATTCAATACATACTACAATTACGCATTCAAACACTAGAAAAACATAATTTCCATAATGAAGTATTGTATATGTATTTTCATTTACAGTAGTGGGTATCAAAACCACACCTGGCGAAAAAGATTCCTGGGCGCCTATTGAGCCATCAGTCAGGAAAGCCATTTGTCATTTAAATAAAATTTAACCCATTTATACAAGAAGGAAGCTTAAATAAAAAAAATCTTCATGTACCTAATGATATTTTTTATATACCGGATATAACAAAAACAGTATTAAATTACCATCGCTGTCATTGTCGTCAAGGGGCCTCTTCACGGCCCCACCTGAGTCATTTTCCTTGGCCTTATCGTCCACTTCCATATCGTTGTCCTTTTTCCTCTTCACCTGGCTCCCCTTCCCCTCCGCGTTCCCCTCAGACTTCCTCTTCAATAGCTCCTGCTTATTGCCCTTAGCTTTCCTCTTATTGTCCAACTTCGCTTTCTTGTTCTGACCTTGTTTGCCCTTCTGCTTCGAGCCCATCATCTTCTCCTTCATAGTTTCGTAATTCTTCTTCCATTCCTTAAGTTTCGCCTGCGGATAAGGAACCTTCTTAGGAAAGCGTTAACGCATAACGGGTATATACGCAGCGTACGCGTGACTTTTTCAAGTCAAAGTTATGACTAAAGGCCCATTTACACGATGCCATTTTCTTGTACATACAAGAGCAATAATTGAATGCAATAAATTGCGCGCAATAATTTGTTAGACCATTTGTTGTTTAGACCATGCAACTCATTTATTGCTTCAATTTAATTGTATACAACAGGCAAGAAACTAGCACCGTGTAAATGGGTCTTAATGAAAGCTATCGTGAACCTAATAATAGAATTATACATATAAAGGCATATGCCAAAAAACCCTACCGTACCGTAGATAAACAAGGCGTAATGCTGCATCGTCATACGGCTTAAAACATATGTATCATGTTGGTTTAAAAGCCTGGCCTAGCTGGCATAGAACGGCGTGTCACGGCAGGGTAAGGGGAAGTTAGTTTTAAATAATAATGTTAGTTTTTAATGAATACACAGGCCGAAAAAAGATTTGCAGTTGACAGGTCGACACAGTGCTGTCTGGCTAACCGAATTTAACAACTATGTGTACTAAAAGCACAGAAATACAAAGAAAAAAAAGTCGACCATCCATAGACAAAAAAAACAAGGCTGTATGTAGAAATCTCAAGGCGATATCCTATAATAATATTAAGAAGTTGAAAGAGACAAAAGCCTTTTAACCGTGGTAGGGCCACGCAACAGTTCGTTGTTGTGCGTAAGTACCACGACCTCACAGAAGACCGGCGCGAAGTAGAATCACTTTATTAAAAGTTGTCAAAGCATATGCGACCTTAACGCCCGGTTACCGAAACACTGATCATCGTTGAAGTCAACTAAACAGCTGCCAAATGGATTTACAAATGTTATTTGAGTTACCAATTCCAAAAGGATGGCTAAACTCTCTGAACTGATCAGAATGATCGTCTTAATGATCAATGATAATGATCAATTCAAAGGGTTAAACAGTCCTTTTGGCAACTCAAATGACATTTGAAAATCCATTTGACAGCTGGTTTGTTGACTTCTACTATGATCAGTGTTTCAGAAACCGGGCGTAGGGTTGTCACAAATGTACACGGGCGGCGGTTGTCGCTTAACACCAGGTGCGCCGCCAGCTTGAGGTCTCTTAGAAAAAAAAAAAAAAGAAAGGAAAATGGCGCCACCTCGCACATCTCGGCGCACTGCAGCGCCGTGTCCAGCCGGCCGCGCGTCCGCTCCAGCTCGCACCACAGCCTGGCCACCGCCGGCGGGTAGTCCGCAACGCAGCTGAGCGCACGCTTGTGCAGCTCGCGCAGCTTGCCCTCGCTGCCGCCCCTGCCGCCCTCCAGGTGCAGAAGCGCCTCCCAGTACTTCGACATTGTCTTGTTCTCGCCGTACTCTGGGCAAACCGTATCGAATCATTTATGTGTGTATTCATCGGAATGAGAAACATATATCTCGTCTGTCGAGTCTTTTTTAGGGTTCCGTAACCAAGAGGGTAAAACAGAATTAGAAATATTTAAGGGGAGCTCCCATACAAAAAAACTGTAGTTTTTATAGTTAACTAGCTTTTCGCCCGCGGCTTCGCTCGCGTTGAAGCTCTTAAATAAATATCTTTCTTTAAAACATACGTATTTTTTAAAGTTTTTCCAATTAAAAATAGCCTATGTCCTTTCTCAGGCTCTAGACTGTGTACCAAAATTCATTTAAATCGGTTCAGTAGTTTTGGCGTGAAAGCGAGACAGACAGACAGACAGAGTTACTTTCGCATTTATAATATTAGTATGGAAGTATGGATAGAACGGAACCTTTCGTGCGCGTATCCGAATCGCAGTAGGCCGGTTTTTTTTTAATCTTCCACCGTTCCGTAATCCATCTCATTCCTGGGAGTTATTATCATTAAGGTATTCATTTATATTATAATAAATCTAGAATCTATGGCGTCTAGGTATTCATTTATATTATAATAAATCTAGAATCTATGGCGTCTAACTACTGGAGCGTAACGCACAACACATGAACTTGGTACAGTTCCAATCTCTTTCATATTGAATGTTCACTATATAGTGTTCGCTGTACACGAACTTATAGAGGGAGCGAGACAGTGCGATTTTAGCTGATAACGAACGAAAGGGCAATACCCTCAACACGAACCTCCATGCATCCCAAATGAGCGAGTCAAAACGATTTCTACTGAGAGCGAATGGGATTGCAATACTCTCCATGCGCTCCCGGCGACCTTAAAAACTATGTAAGCTTCAATTTTACGCGCCCTATACGTTAGGCGTAGTGTATGTATAATGATTTTTTAAAGCAGTATAACAAGAAATCTTCTACAAATAATGTTAGGATGTTAATGACACCTACAAAGTACATTGGTTAAAGAATTACAAGTTGTGTGATTTAAACTGATCAACATTTATAAAGAACGGTAATGAATAAGACATCATACATTTTAGTAATATATTGTATTAATTCAGATACTCACTAAATATCTCTTCGAAAATTTCCTTCCCTTGCTTTGGATTGTTCATACGCTTGTATTCGAGCTGGGCCCAGAACAAAGGCACTTCGCAGTCATTCGCCTCGTCGCCCCAAACCTAGAATGTGTCGTTTCGTACATTAATAGATTATTTAACACGTCAAATTACAAAGAAGATATTTAGATCCCCCTTTTTAATGCAAGTTTTCTGTAATACAAATTGTTAAAATCATAACCACCTATCATTAGGCGAGGGATAGCATGTATTATGAGAGCGTGCGCAACTCCTACTAAACGTTTTTCTTACAAATACTTTGTACCAACGAATTGTAACTGCTCTCAATATTTTGGTCCTTCTAACAGGATCATGTGTAATGTTAGTATTAATGAAAATAATAGTTCAATATTTCATGTGTAATAAAATACTACAACATACCTCGGCCAGTGAATCCCATGCTAATCGGAATGTACGACGCAACCTCTCCACTTCAGACTCCTTCTCAAAGTCGGTTTTCCGTCGACAGTACGACAGGTAGCTTATCCACAAGAACTCCGCTTGCTTGTATGACTCCATTCCCTTGGATAGCGCCGCTTCGAAGATAGACTTTACCTGCGTAATAAAATGTAAAAGTCCAATTTATTAAACTATAACAAATAAATTTTTGATGAAATAATCAAACAGAGTGAAGGAATAAAATAAAATGTAAAAGTGATAAACTCTTGATGAAAGAATCGATCTGAGTGAAGTCATAAAACGTTTTAACATAAAACTGTTCCCTTACCCAACATCATTTACAATTTTGAATGATACAATGTATGTACACATGTTGTATGTACTATGTATGAAGAAAGTAGGACTATGTAGGACAGAAGAATGCGTTAAGATTTTCGTCGGTGTGGTAATCAGCCGTTTAGCTCAGTAGCTCAGCGTCAGGCCGCGAATGCCGAAGACGTGGGTTCGATTCCCACAGCGGCGACAATCTTTTCGCACTTTTTCTACATATTTTAAGTTTGACAAAGGCTCGTTAATGTAAGTTATTCGTGCCATGGTAAAGTGTGCATTAGAAAATTTCTATATAATCTAATATATAAAATTCTCGTATCACAGTGTTTGTAATGAAACTGCTCCGAAACGGCTTAGCCGATTTTCGTGAAATTTTATGTTCATATCGGCCAGGGTGGAGAATCGGACAACATCTATTTTTCATCCCCCTAAATGTTAAGGGTGGTCCACCCCAAACATTTTTTTCTACCCTAGAAATAATTTATATGGCAAAACAATGTTTGCCGGATCAGCTAGTTTTATATAATTTTTGCGTGCATAATTAATAATGCTTGAATTTCGACCATAGGGCGACCACTAGTATAATTCCTTTCACCCACGTATCCCGTTCCCATGAGAATACAGGGTTAAAATTTTGCTTATTCGTGAGTAAAAATGAGTTCTATTAATATTCACAACACTATTTGAAATACCCTCAATAGTTTTCGCAGCGCGCGCAATATAATGGTATCGTAACAAACAAACAATAACATTTTTCCTCTTTTATAATATTAGTTTAGTTTCAGATTAGAAGTGGTCTCCGGTCACCTCATCGAAGTCCTTCTCGTCATACTCGGCTTGCTGCAGACTGAGGGTCCAGAACGTGTGCTTCCTGGGGCATCTCCGCACGCAGGCCTCCAGGACTCTGCGCACAGTGGCGCGCGACGAGTGGCCCTGCACCAGATTCGCGTACTCCAGAAGTACATCGTGGAGACCTTCATGATTCGGGCACTCCGTAGTCAGTCGCTCATACAGCACCTGTAAACATCAACATTTCTGTGTCTTGTTTTGAGAATTCTCAAATAGTAGACGGCGAAGAAACAAACGGTTTCCTTGAGGTATAGGAAATAAAACAAACACAGTAACAGCGTATAAACATAAATGTCCATTGCAAAATATGCCATTGCCAAAGCTCTTTTCTGTTTTTGGGGGTCCGTACCTCAAAATGTAAGAAAAGGACCCCGCAAAAGGTCACTCACCTTGCTTTTAATCAAAATTTACAATTCGAAGTCGACCGGAACTACCCTAGTTTTGGGTCGAAAACCTATATGGTATTTCCCATTGTCCTAGAATGACGAAATTTGGCAAAAAAACAAGGTCTTACAGCACAAATAAAGGAAAAATTCCTAAAAATAAAAATAGTTGAGAAGTAAGTAATTAAGATAGATCCTCTGAATAGTATGGGCGTACATTCAATGTAGAGAAGCTTAATTAAAACTTAGCCACAAATAAAAATGATACTAATTTTATTATGGCTGTATAATGGGTATAATAACCCTGGCGCACGAGTTCGACTCGCACTTGATGTTTTCGTTCTTTTTGACAAGAATGCAATAAAGTATATAAGTCGTCCAGATTATCGCACGGTGACGATATCGACGAAAAATTTTCGTCCATTTTTATACAATATACATACAATGAATATTTTATAAATTTTAATGTTTAAAATAAAAAATTAAAAATATAATTTTAATTTCCATGCGATATTATTCGCTTGGTACCGAAAGCTATTATGGACATATGCAATACCGAGCTAAAATAATAATAAAAATAAAAATTTCATTTATTTCCATAATCTTTGTAACATCTTCTTGCCGAGTTTTCCCAGTAAGTAGTCATAGACACTTGTAGTGGGAATAACCCGCTACTTCCCTTGTGGATATTTAAGACTATAGATTAACTTACATACTATTTAAACAATATATTATAAAAACATAATCGCGCGCCGTGTGTGTGTGTGTGTGTGTGTGTGTGTGTGTGTGTGTGTGTGTGTGTGTGTGTGCGTGCGTGCGTGCGTGCGTGCGTGCGTGCGTGCGTGCGTGCGTGCGTGCGTGCGTGCGTGCGTGTGTGTGTGTGTGTGTGTGTGTGTGTGTGTGTGTTTGTGTGTGTCTGTGTGTGTCTGTGTGTGTTTTGGGCATCAAGGGATTATTACCCCAGTGAACAGTATACAGTATAAATGTAAATATATAGATATAGTTAACTGATTCTACTTATAAGATTTTCAATGTCATTATAGTTAAGAGGGTGCAACCAATCACTTAGTGTTTTTTTGCAGTTATAAGATAGCATGGGGTATATTTTAAGTTTATTGTTCACTCTGTAATAAATATAGGCGGACTGGCCAATATATTGCCTTCTAGCAAATGCAGTACGTATAAGGGAGGGTGCCACAACATTCTTCCTTCTTTTATGGGCAAATTTCACATACGATAGTGATTTTTGACAGTGAAGGATAATGTTGAGAACATACAGTTTTCTGACTGAGAGGAGACCGCTGATTTTATAAAGACTATCAGTAGGAAACCTATAGGGTTTAGAGTACATGACCTTTATAATAGATCCTGCGCTCTCTCCAGGTCTAGAAAGTGACTTTTACTAGCACCACCCCTAATCGAGATACAGTAGGTGAGGATAGATTGCACCAGGGCTATGTAGATTTTGTTTTTATCTTTATTGGACGTAACCTGACGTATAGATTTGAATACCCATGTGAGTTTCCTCATTCGTTTGGTTAACAAATCAAGATGTGAATGCCAGCTGAGTCGTTGGTCCAGTATAATACCAAGGTATTTCGTTTGGTTAACTTTATCTATAGGGGGACAGTTGCAGGTCAGAACACCAGGGTTAGGACAGGTGTGGATTTTGATGTTAAAACTATTATGTGGCTGAGATTTATTATAAGGAGTGAAACAAATGTAATTCGTCTTTTGAATATTCAGTACCGAGCTAATACAATAAATTTCCTGTCACCTCACTGATAGGATGAAACGGATAAGCGTTATCCCTCCTCTTAGTGCCAATCTTCCGTGAGGCGTGAAAGCTCGCGGAAGCAAAGTCCGTTAGTTATAACTGCCACGGCAGAAAGAAGTTTACCTTGAGGATCTCCTTGCTACCACACTCCTCGTACTTGTCGTCCTTGGACAAATCCTTGACGGCATCTATGTACTCCTGGTAGACTTTACACTTCTCCAAAGGGTCGCTGAAAAGATTTGTGTTTCAATAATTAATAGGAACGCTAACAGCATGAGGACTTGCATTACCATGACAGTCAAGCGCTGGCCAGTTTCTGTTATTTAGAATGAAAAAAAAAACATAAAACGGAATTAATATCAAGATTTTTAGAAATAAAGCACCTTCCCCGTTTAGTTTTAAATTAAGTATTAAATAAGAACAACTAACATGCAAATATCAAATATTATGGAAATTGAAAATTGCATTACTCACTCCAATGTCAACAGTTTGTCTTCGTATGGAGTGATTTTTTGCAAGTACTCTACGGCCGCATCATGTTGCTGTTTAGCCTATAAATTAATTATATTATTTAAGCCACGTTTAAATTATAAATTAATAGACGTAGCGACAAAAGAAATAAAAAAATTCGTAAAATTTGAAACTTCAAAAGCAATTCCACAACTTTTTGTTTCTCTGTCCATTACTCTTGAAATTCAGTAATGAAGGTCTTTCGTTAAACCATTAGGAAGTTAGCAAACCTTATAAAACGTTACATCACCGATGGTAGCAAGTATATCATGTAGTAATATTGCGTTTGCAAATTATTTTAATTTTATCAAAGGGTAGCAACGCATTTGCAACCCTACATGTGTTGCAGATGGCTATGGGCGGTGGTTATCACTTAACGTGAGGTGAACCGATATCTCGTTTGCCACCGTCCCACATAAAATCAAAGTAAAGGAACAGCCTATATTTCCCATTTCTTTGCAAAAGCACAAAGTCCAACACGCGACCCCACTGCGTATTGGAAGACTTTACATATCTTCGAAATATTTTACTTGCTGTTATTTTCAAAATACGCAGGTTCCTTCACTTCACTGTCGAGCACGTGATAAATACGCAATTGAGAATTTCATTTGACTTTAGATAAGCTGGACAAGAAGTTTAACCACTCTAAAAGAAGTGAAACAATAATTAAATCCGATACAAAGTCATCATACATCATCATGCGATGAGCATAGTGTTTTTCTAGTGTCTGGGTGTTTATATATGTATAATGTGTATTTATTTACAAAAGAAAACTATGTTTAAATATTTCTATCAGTTTTCTAGTACCCATAGTACAAGCATTGCTTAGTTTGGGACTAGAGAACGATGTGTAAAAAGAATGTGTCCTAAAAATATTTATTAAATATTTAAATATTTACATACCCTTTCGACATATTGTTTATCGTGCAGTGCTAAAGCAAGCTCGTTGAATGATTGCCACGCCTCTTCACCCCTGAGGAGAGGCCTGGAAACTGTCTCCTCAAGGCACCAGAGTACACGCTCCCTCTGTGCCATGTAGTCGGCGTGGTCTTCGCTATAAAGAGTTAAATAATAAATAAATATTGGCTAATAATAAATAAATAATGAGGCCTATGTTCAGCAGACTCAAACAGGCTGAAATGATGATGATGATGAACATGAAATATTTCCGGACATATTTTTACGCAACGTTGTGTAGTTCTATGCTTGGACTATGGACATGGGGTAACTGATAGAATACTTAAATGTACTTTGCTTTTTTAAGTAAATACATAATTTACGAATATAACACCCAGACACTAAACAAAACACTATATTGATCACACAATATTATTCCATATCTATATCAAAATAGATTTGATTGAGAGTTCGATCCCTGGCCTGCACCAAAGAAACTGTGGGAATTTTAAGTGCTGAGTTATCGCGTGCACAGTGATAAAGGAAAACATCGTGAGGAAACCTGCATAATTTCGAAATAATAACAAAAAAGAAATATTTCAAAGATATGTGAGGTCCGTCCGAAATAATAACAAAAAAGAAATATTTCAAAGATATGTGAGGTCAATACGCAGTGGTGCCGCGTGGTGGACCCTATACTAGACTACACTCATACAGAAGAGGCTTTTGCCCAACTATACCATAATACCCTCTGTACAGAGGAGGCCTTTGCCGAGTGGGAAATGTATAGGCTATTACTTTATTTTTACTTTTTTTATGTGTAAAAATGTACATAAAGGAATGGCCTACCTTAGAGAACCAATATCGTACCTTAGAGCTTCAAGCTGCGTCTTCTCCAATTCGAGCCTGGCATCCCAGAACAGTTTGCCAGAAAAGGGATCCGCGCCGGCTCGTCTAAGCACTTCCTCTATTTGGGCTCTGGCCACCTCTGGTGAGCCGGTACTTAAAGCCCATGAGCACCAAAGACTCAGGATCGGAATGGCTGGAAGGAAAAATTTTATGTGAGTAGTCACCGTCAAAGTATAGTTTGTAACAAAGAGTTTCGTGATAGGTACATTCAGATGCGTCACAATTCGTCAGTATTAATACATATCTGTCAGTACAATTTACGTAAAATCTGCAAACAAGTTTTATTTATTACAAAACTTGTTTACAGATTTTACTCAATTTATTTTTCTTTTAGAATCTTGATGTTACATTTCACTTTACAGTAATCATGGCCCGTCCGGCGATGTTGTAGGATGCGGTAATTTGCGCAAAAACTAAAAAAAAATATGTGTAATATATGTATAATCTCATATAATCTCAGATAAATTTCTGTACCTTTAATAACAGTAAAATGGAATGAATATGGTTGATATTATAATTATGTTATAAATGAGAAATTTTGTAATTTTAGAATTATCAAAATCCTTGGAAACACCAACAAGAGACTCTGCTACAGTATTGTGTTTGCCTGATATCTATACAGATAAATATTATTATTTTTATTTTAGAAATTTTATTTATTTTAAATTCCACGCGGACGAAGTCGCGGGCGCAGTTAGTACATAATGTAAATTATAAGGTGTATCAAAGATACAAAATAAATAATTCTATTTTCGGTGCCCTATAAAAAATTAGCCATATCCATTCTCCATAGATAAAAGTTGCAGCAAAGCATGTTTGCCTCTTGAAACGGGACTAATTAGTTTCAGAATTTAAAGCACTTACAGTAACAGTCCAATGATGCTTGCTGGAAAAGGTTGGCCATAAAGTCATGAGACTGTGCTGAATGTGCCAGTGTTTCTTCAGTCTGTAGGCGAAGGAGCCAATGCTCTGGACGCAGTACTGTCATCTGCTGGAGACGGTCGAATGCCGCACGCCATTTGTCCAATTCCGATAGGCCCCTAAAGCAAAGAAAATTTAAAAAATTTTTTTTTTCAAAGTCATTAAGAATTAAATTTTTACTTTTTAACTTTAGGGAGATCATATTGTAGATACAATATTACAATTAATAAATTTCGACGAGGTTTTGTCATTGATAGAGTGTAAAAAATGTGACTATTGTGGCACTCCTAAGGCCACATACAAAAAAGTTTGTAATAAAAGCCTAAATACAAGTGAATTGGAAGTGCCTATGCCAATCAAAAGCTTTATAAAAGGGTTTAGTATAATATAAATGAAAACATTTATAACAATAACCCCAGAGAATGAGTTGATCACTCAAAAGCTATTTCATAAAAAAAAAAGTAATATAAAAATTTTATGTTTCAATCGGAAAAATGACAAACAAGAGGATACCTAGGAAGTTTCTTTCGACTTTTTTTTCTACGATAGAGGAACCTCATTACGAAACGGTGGTATATTTAAAAAAATAAGACAATTGATAGATGAAACATATGTTTCATATGGCTATGAATAAATTTCTATGGACGCGTTTATTCTGAAGGGAGAACGGAAGTGAACCCGTCACGCACTGAATCGTGTATACTCGGCAATGGTCATCATCACCCTAGTTTTCTGTCTGTGGAGTGCATGGTTCCAAAAATTATGTTTTATCATTCTTCTTCTTCCGTCTCTAGTGGCTGAGGTTCCCCACAACATAAAAGTCATATTGAAGAAGTATTGTCAACATCGTATTTGAAGGCTTTTTTATGTAACTAGGTGGCAAGCGAGCTGGCGGTTCACCTGATGTTAAGTGATAACACGCATAAGATTGCAGATGCATTGCAATCTTTTAATAGTGAGAATACTAAGAGCATTTATTTTTATTTATTTTTATTTGAGGAAGTAGCAAGCGAGCTGGCGGTTCATTTTAAGTGATAACCTGCCCATGGACATTTGTAAGACCCATGGGGTTGCAGATGCGTTATCACCTCTTAATATTGTGGGCCCTGGCTGCCTCACTCACCAGACGAAAAGCAGAAGTGAAACACTTCTACTTTACGGCTGTGTTCTGTCAGGTTGTGCTACTGAACCAGACGGACCTGTCCATTCATGCAACAGCGAAAACTGTTGCGTGGCCCTACCACCGTAAAAAAGTGTTGACAATCTTTTCATACTTTTTCTACAAATTTTAATAAAGTAATGATAGTTAAATGCACAAATTTGCTGTTATTAAAATCAAAGTATTTAGTTTAGAGAAAGTACTGTACATGAAGTTCAAATTTGTCATTATCATTTTACTATATTTGAAACACATACTATACTATACTAGTGGCAATATTTACATACATTGTAGCTTGACATAAGATTTAATTAATTATTTGTGTTTTAATACTCACATGATATAAAGTAAGATAACTTTTTATAAATTGTTCTTAATTAGAATTCAATATTTAATTGTATTTAAGTTTGGATTGTATAATTATTTTTAAGAATTGTAGTTCTGTTTAAATTATAAAATTGTTATTCAATAAGTTTGCGCAAATAAACAGGCAGGTAGAGTGCGCAAACTAGGTATTGTACAGTTTTTTTACAAAAAATGAAAAATAAAACTCACTAAAATCTTTTTATTCTTGATAAAAAAAAGTTTGTATAGGTGTCTAAAAGATCATTATACCCACCTTGGTTTGCACATTAATAATCATACATTAATGCCTAATCAAATATTATATCAACTTTAGTTTGTAAACTAATAATATAAATACGTAGGCGGGATGATAAGTAACTAGCCATTGCTATTTAAAAAGTTAAAAGTAAAAAAATATATATGTCATTTTTAAATTCGTATCTCTGGCCACCTGTGTTCTAAATTTGAATTAGGTGGCGTGAAAATTTTATTGTTTTTTTGTCATTTGAAAATATATTTCGTCAACTATTTTCAAAATGGATAAAATTGAACAAAGAGCGGTGATAAAGTTTCTTCATATGAAGGAGATGAATGCGAAAGATATCTATGACGAGTTAAAGAATGTTTTGGGTGAATATGCTCTTTCTTATGCCACAGTAAAAAAACTGGGTGGCTGAGTTTAAACGCGGTCGTACATGTGTCCAAGATGAAGCCCGCCCCGGACGTCCAAAAAGCGTTACGACTCCGGAAATGGTCGTGAAAGTACATGATATGGTTTTAGCAGATCGACGACTGAAGTTATCTGAAATAGCTGACACTACAGGGATCTCAAAAGAACGGGTACATCATATCCTAAGTGAGGAATTAAATATGAAAAAGTTATCGGCCCGTTGTGTACCGCGATTGCTTACGCACGATCAAAAAAGGATTCGGGTGCAAAACTCAAAAGAATGTCTGGACCGTTTTCAGAGTAATAAGGCCGATTTTTTACGTCGATTTGTAACAACAGATGAAACATGGGTTCATCATTACACGCCAGAATCAAAAATTCAATCAAAACAATGGACTCAATCGGGATGCCCGGCTCCAAAAAAAGCCATGGCTGTAAAGTCGGCTGGAAAAGTGATGGCTTCCGTCTTTTGGGATGCAGATGGGATTTTGATGATAGATTACCTTGCTAAAGGTCAAACAATTAATGGTGAATACTACGCTAATCTTCTTGATAAGCTTCATCAATGTATTCAGCAAAAACGACCAGGTTTGGTGAAAAAAAAAAATCATCTTCCACCAAGACAACGCTAGGGTTCACACATGTGTTAAAGCTATGGCAAAAATCAACGAATTGAAGTATGATTTGCTGCCTCACCCACCTTATTTGCCTGATCTAGCGCCATCAGACTTCCACTTATTCCCTAAGCTCAAAACTTTTTTGGGCGGGCAGAAATTTGCCACAAATGATGAAGTCATAGCCGCCGTAGAGGAGTATTTTGCAGGCCTCGAAAGAAATCATTTTCTGGAAGGCATTACTGGTTTAGAACGAAGATGGAATAAGTGTGTAGCAGTTCATGGAGAGTATGTCGAAAAATAAAATTAATTTTATCACGGAAAGTTAAGTGTTTTCTTATTAGGCTAGTTACTTATCATCCCGCCCTCGTAGTATATCATAATTTTCCCATTCCCTAGTCTATAAAATAATTATTCCTAAAAGATCTAGTCTGTACACTGCCTAAATAAGGGATCAATTTGCAAGACCAGTATAAAATAAGCAATTTCATGAATTTTTATCATAAATAATCCCATTCTTCAAGATACATACCACAGCTCTTGTATTAAGTTAATGTGGTCATCGTAGTTGTATGGATCTTCCTCAATCCTCTGCTCTAAATCTGCTATTTTTCTTTCGGCGGCTTCATCGTCGTCATCATCATCCTGATCCAAAAGAAGAATAGTTCTAAACATCAGTGGTGGTCCATTCGTTATTTAAATAACGTTATTTAACTAATTAGTATTATAAAAGTGTGGAGACGTAATATACTTATTAAATTTAAACAATTTTATGATGAGAATAAAATCCAAATCATAGTCTTCTTTAATTCGGAGCCATAAACATGATTAGTGAAAAAAATCTCATCCAGCATCCACCTGGACTATCATTTAAAGGGGCAGCAATTCACTACAAAAGTTACAACAAACCAATCTAGCGTATATAAATTATGAAAGAAATAATATCAAAACTATTAAATTAATCTACAAAAAATGGATCAAACAGTGTACTATATTGTGAAAATATAGCCCAAAACTGCGTACATCGGAATCATCAGAATCTTGGTCTGCATCATCTTCTTCAACATAAACTTCAATTTCATTTTCCTCTTCAGAATCATTTCTCACTTCGTCTTCCACTATAGCCATTTTTACGGGAAGTAAAATAAAATTAGCAAAACTAACAAATTCCTTACATATATTTTGACAACAGAGATTACACAGACTAAATATACATTAGAAGTGGGCGATACAAATCGTATCAGATATGAAAACTAGATATTAGTACAATATCCCAATATCGATTACCGGCTCGTTCAATATCTATGTATTTTACAATATCTGATATTTCCGAAATCTGATGTACCGTGCTCGCTCGCTATACCAACACGAATCGCGATACGGCGATATCATACGCGTTTGCCACAATATCTGATTTTTAAACAGATTTCGAGAGACAAAGCGCGTGAGATACAAATACTCACTAGTTAGAGCGGGACGGCAAGCAATGCACGATATCAGATATCGAGCGACAAAGCGCGTGAGATATAAATACTTACTAGTTAGAGTGGGACGGCAAGCAATGCACGATATCAGATATCGAGCGACAAAGCGCGTGAGATATAAATACTTACTAGTTAGAGTGGGACGGCAAGCAATGCACGATATCAGATATCGAGCGACAAAGCGCGTGAGATATAAATACTTACTAGTTAGAGTGGGACGGCAAGCAATGCACGATATCAGATATCGAGCGACAAAGCGCGTGAGATATAAATACTTACTAGTTAGAGTGGGACGGCAAGCAATGCACGATATCAGATATCGAGCGACAAAGCGCGTGAGATATAAACACTTACTAGTTAGAGTGGGACGGCAAGCAATGCACGATATCAGATTTTTAAACAGATATTATGAATAAGTTAAGTAATTTTGAATCTTAACACCATGCAAATAAGATCCGTTTCATTTAAATACTAATCTTGGTATCAGCGATTACTACAACGATATTATTATATTTTTATTGTTTTGTTTAGCCTTGAGCCGTAACGGGCGACAAAGCGCGCAGTTAAGTAATTTTGAATCTTAACAGCATGGAAAAAAAACTCTGTTGCATTTAAATACGAATTACGGTATTAACGATGTCTTTGAAATTTTGTTCAGCCTTGAGCTTAAATAAAATTAAGGAAGAAGAAAAATATACAATGGAAATTTTTTAGGAGGTAAATTTTTTGTGAATATTTTTATTAGCTAAATTTTATTCACATTTTTGGAAAAAAATAAAAGTACACAAAAAGAAAAATATAATTTAATAGTGCTGTGCTGCTTTGGTGGAAATCAGACCAAGGCTTATGTGCCTTGTGTGTATATTTTAAATTCTTCCGCCCTAAGCTATAATACTGAATGTAACTGAATGTAATGGAAATGTACTGAATGTAACTTCTTACACAAATAATAAAAATATTGCCACTCGATTGCGTGTTCTAAAAATATGTTAAAGTCAATTATTAAGCGGTATATAAGATGTTAAAATAAATCATTTTTATATTACTTCAATTTATATTTTTAATGAAATTTTTTATTTAATAATTTAAAATTTGAAATTTGAAATTTTTAGTAAGACAGGGTTAATTATTAATGATCGTCGAACAAGACTTTCGACGAATAAAGTCAGAGAGCTTACGTTCCTAAACGTGAATTTGAACCCGGAGGGATATAAATAATTATTAACCCTGACATAATTGTAAATATATAATGTTAAGTTTTAAATATAAGGAAATTATGTACATAGAATGAATCAACTTTTAAATACGCCTGCACAATTTTATATTTATAATAAGTATGAAATATTGCAGCCAGTCCTAAGCCTGGAAAAAGTATGAAGGGAAGTTATTTCATTCATCTTATATCCACTCCCTTAAAGTATACAATTTTTTTTTTTTTTTTTTTTAGAATTCAATTAATCAACGTGGATAGGGAACCGTAAAATATCTAGATATTAAAATACATAGTTTCGAAATCTGATATTTGAAATCGATATCGGATTCAGATACGGTACTCAGAAAAAGCGATACGACCCATCCCTAATATACATTGTAGCTTGTCAAACAAAATCAAAACCATACAGGTATTACAAGATAACATAAAAATACAGAAACAAAATTCTTTTATTTTTTTGTGAATTGTAGTGATTAGTATTAGTAGAGTTTGTTACTCTTTCACGCAAAAAAATTAACCAACATACACATAGGCCAGCTCAACTCACGATCGAGTGCAAAGTTCTGAGAACGTGGCAGAGGAACAGCTACTCTCCTTGTCCTCTGAAACTGAGGTGTAATCGCACTAGAAGAGAAGCGTTGGTATTGCGTTTGGCCTTTAACTCTATTCTCCGCGACTTGGTGAAACTGCACCACTGATTTGATAGAGGATCGTTATTGCAATACGCCTCCCTCCGTAAACTCCGTGGTCATAACCCGGTAAGGGGAGCCACAGATCAGGTCTGCCGCTGGGGGTTGGGAGGCTAGCTGCTTGTTAGCGCTGGCCCTCCTGGCCTTCTGATAGTGGACTTGGAGGGCTATGTCACGTATATAAAAATGGTTAGATTAGGCGCACTTTATGTTCCAGCGTTCCATACTTGGAGAAGAGAGGCTTACTCACTGCGGAGAGGCTGCTAACTAAGGTCAGCGCTGTGAGGGTAGCGGAAGTATTCGAAAGCGTTCCCGTGACCCTACCAATATATATCATGACTGGCAACGTCGTAGGAGTTGTAGTCAGTGCGACTCCAACATAACCTGTCTTTGCTTGGCATAAAATAAATACGTGAGACAAGGACGGGCTATGCCGGACTCGCACCCATGAACACCGCATGGCTATGAATCCACTCCACTATGACTATGCGAGAGGTCTGGCTATAAGGGTATCCATATCCTTTTGATGCAGTCTGGCTTAATTTCCACCTATGGACATACCATCGAATTTGCATTCCCTTTCAGAGCGGTGATAGAGAGCTAGAAGAAGCGCGAAGCCATCAAACGGCGGAAAATTTTCGCGCCATGGCGTGCTCAGCTTGATCAAGAGCAATTCACGCGTAAAAGTATCGTCGAAGATTTCTGCTAGTCTTCGAAGCTTGAAAGGTAAACTCTGACAGGATTACACAGATAATCACTAAGCGTAGATTCTTTTATATATCTATGTAAGATCGAACGTGGACGTGGAACGTGAACTTTACTGGTAGAGCCATGCAGCAACTTCTCCTGTGGCTCGTCCGGCCGCACATAAGACTAGCACGAAGTAAAAGGATTATAATCTCTGATGTATCCTGGAGATGTGCCCTTGATGGGAAGTGTTCTGGGTGGCCACATTTTGCGAAACTTCTCAATGCCAGCGATGCTAAGCCGAGATACGGCATAGAAGACCGTAATTTGCTTTTGCCCTGGTACAACAACCTATAAGTACTCTATTAATGCTTAAACTGCGTTCCATGCTACCTAAGCCTCATCAGAGTTTACCTTTCTGCAAGCCAGTAATATAGGTCTTTAGATTGATTACAAAATATTATTGCGCCTTTCGAACGCTTTCAGAAATTAGAACAAACATTCTATACCTTGTACACTTTTTATTTTATTTACAAATCAAGTTTTACTGGCATATTTGTGTCGCAAGATTTCCTTGTTTTTTTCTAATTTCGCAGTGGTAGGGCCACACATCAGTCTTTGCGATTGCTCAAATCAAAATCATTTATTCATCGACATAAGAAACTTACATTTCATTTGTCAATAGTCATATTTTTTTTTAAATCTACCACCGTTTCGTAATGAGGTTCCTCTAGCGGAGAAGAAACAGGCGAAAGAAACTCCGTAGGTATCCTCTTTTTTGTAATTCATTTTTTTTTCTTAACAAAAAATTCAAATATTATACAACTGATTTTTTTCCTTTTAGAAATAGCTTGGGAGCGATCAACTCATTCCCAGGGGTTATTGTCATTAATGTATTCATTTGTATTATAATAACCCTTTTTATAAAGTTTTTCTTTAATAAATTTCTTAAACCTGTTAATAGGCAGGTTTTGCGCATTTACTGGGATTTTGTTATAAAAGCGTATACACCGCCCCATGAACGAGTAACTTACTCTATGGAGTCTAGTAAGTGGCGTTACAAGCTTGTGTTTGTTCCTAGTGTTTACATTATGTATATCAGTATTCTTATCAAAATTATTAATAATTCTACGCACATACATAACATTTTCATATATATATTGAGAGGCTAAGGTTAATATATTTATTTCTTTAAACTTCTCTCTCAAAGATGCATTCAAATCTAGATTATAAATAGTTCTTATGGCCCTTTTTTGCAAAATAAAAATTGTTTCTATATCGGCCGCGTGCCCCCATAGCAAAATACCATATGACATTATGCTATGGAAGTAACTAAAATACACAATTCTAGCCGTTTTTACATCAGTTAGACATCTTATTTTCCTTATAGCATACGCTGCAGAACTTAGTCTATTCGCAAGTTTGGATATATGGGGACCCCATTGAAGCTTTGCATCGAGAGTTATTCCAAGAAAGACAGTCGTATCCACAAGGCCTAACTCCCCCCCATTTATAAGTACATTGGTAGCACCCAAATGTTTAACATTAGGTGTTGAAAATTTCATACACTTAGTTTTATTACCATTTAATAGTAAATTGTTAGTATTAAACCAATAGACTATTTCTGACATAGCATTATTTACCTCGTCAAGTGTAACAAGCTGTCGATCGATTTTAAAAATTAATGATGTATCACCGGCAAATAACACTATATCGTGTTTACTCCCTACAAAGTAAGGATGATCAATAATGTAAATGAGAAAGAGAAATGGGCCGAGAATCGAGCCCTGCGGAACGCCCATAGATACCGTCGACCCAGAAGAACTAGCACCATTAATTACAACTTTTTGAATTCTATTACATAGATATGACTTAATGAAGTCAAGCGCGGTACTTTTAATGCCATAATGGCGCAATTTCCTGATCAGTGTTTCATGATTCACGCAATCGAAAGCCTTGGAAAGATCACAAAAGACACCCAGAGCATCCTGTGAACTCTCCCAAGCCTCAAATATATGTTTGATCAGCTCTACACCAGCATCGGTTGTAGAACGACCCCTTGTAAAACCAAACTGGTTGTGATGTAATAATTTATTTAAGTTAAAATGTGTTAACTAGAAGCTGATCTAGAAGAAGTTTTTCGAAAATTTTACTAAGTGTTGGTAGTATAGAAATGGGTCTAAAATTAGTGGGGTCCGAAGTACTACCGGATTTAAATACAGGTATGACTTTACTGTATTTCATGAGATCAGGAAATACGCCAGAATCTACACTACTGTTAAAAATTATTGACAAATAAGGTGCGATTGAATCTATTATTGAGGCAGTCACTTCAACGGACATTCCCCATAGATCTGCCGTTTTTTTAAGTTCAATGGTCTTAAACATTTTTATAAAAAAAATAGATATGCTCTTACGGGGAAGTACCATGACTTCACAGAAAACCGGCCTGAACTCGAAGTGTTGTATTTTTGCGTGGTGTGTGAGGTAACCGAGGCCCACTTTCTTAAAAGTAGCAACGCATGTGCATATCCACGGGCGGCGATTATCATTTATCATTAGGTTAACCGCTTTTTCCACCTTTCCTTCTCACATAAAAAAAAAAATTTCTGCTGTCCATAGACTTCCGGAACGCGGGATTGCAGATGAATTTCCAGAGTGTAGGCGTCTGTTTTCTCACTGATCGGGCCGACTCCAGTGAATATTTTATGAGATCAATTTGAAATTAACTATGACAATTCTGTGGGTATAGAAGATTGGGCTATGTGTTTTGGCTTTGCATAGGCCCTGTCTACTGCAAGTAGGGTGTTGATGATGACTGTTCTCTTCTTAATAATAAAGAATTTTGACAAATAAAACTATCAATTTGATATATTTGAATCTTTTAATATAAAAATATGGTTACATACTTTCTAATACATGCAATATTTGATTATTAACATGGACATAAGAGTTCGATGATACTTGAAAATTTAAATCAACAGTTTTGTTGTAAGAGCTTTGGCACCAATATAAACCTAATGTTAATTTTTCTGCTAACTTATCAGAACTGGCAAAAAAATTAAAGCATTACAAATTTTTATCAAAATTTAGTTTCGAGATATAATTGTTTAAGACTTACAGTAATAAATGCACCAAAATGGAAATTTTTACTACTTCCTTTAAAAAATTCAATGAAAAAGCTTACTCTGTTTCCCCAGCATACTCACATTCTTACATAAATTTAAAATTGAATATATTTTTTTATCATATTACCTTTACTGGAAATATTAAAATAATTTATTTACTAAAACAAAAAGTTATGGCTGGCAACACAACGAATTCAATTATATTTAAATAAATTAAAATAAGCTCAAATGGCAATTATTCTTTCTTGACAAAGCTGTATGATGTAATAAATTCCAAAAATGTAATTTTCTATTTAGGTATGTTAAGCTTTACATTATTTAAGCTTCTAAATTTATTACTGTAATATGTTGAAGTTTAAAAACATTCCAAGTAAAGGCAATATATGTAAATGTAAATTTTATAAACAGAATGTTTTAAATAAAATCTGTAATAAATAAATGTAGGTAGTGTTATATTCATATTTTGAGCTATTTATTTTTTAAAACGAAAATTGTGCGACCATATTTGTATTCAAAATATTTGTAAGCTCTTGCATACAATAATGTCTTTTAAATTATAAATTTAAGTACAGTAATTAAATTTATCTGTTCAATAATTATCAGACTTGTTACTCACGTCACACTCGATTGCTCTGTATTTTTTATTTCTCAAAACCAAAATATAAGAATTACATACAATTTTATATTGCAACTAAGTCTAAAAAAATAATACATTTTTAGTTAATACTTTGAAGACTATTAAAATCAGTCAGCATTTTTTATTACAATATTAAGAATTTGTCTTTTAAATTTGATGAGCTATTATGAAAAAAAAAAAAACAAAAAGAGGACAAATTTTGTTATTACAACATTGATTAATTATACTGCAGACATAAAGTATAACCAATTAAATGCTGATCTTCGCAAACACATAAAAATTATACTCTCTGAATGGCACAGATTAAAGTAACTTGTTAAAAATAGTTGACAGTTGAACATACTAATTAATATTTACTTTTTTACTTTTTCAATAACTACACTGATGGACCTGCATGAAATCAGAGTAATTTTATTAATGAATATCAGTAAATCAAAATATTTCATTCCATTACAGTAAAATTTTGCTAAAATGCATGTAAAAAATTAGTAAAATACGATTTTGTAATCTATTTCTAAACAATTTCAGTTACAAGTAGGTTCCATGTAGCATATATTAAAAATTAGGAAATTTGCAATTTAACAGTGCACAGAAGCAACAAGTGTAACCTTATTTATTAAAATAATATCTGCTTGATTAGTAAATGCACTTGATGTCTAGTGCTGCAACAACTTTTCTTATACATTCTGGCTTCAAAGATAAAATTTATAGAATATATCACTATTTTTAGATAAAATTTAATGTGTGAATGATACTCATAGACTACAAGAGTTATTGTTTACAAATAAGAGAGTTCTTGGAATATAAACCTATTCTATATTGCCATTTTAAGGCCAACAGATTTCTATACATACATTCTAAATAACATTATTCTTACCAATTGACACTGGACCTGACATTAGGAACCTACTAGATTTCATATTGCCAACAAAGTCAATTTCAAAGTCAGTCAAAACACAATCACTCTGTTACAATTCTAATACAGAGAATACACAGATCTATAAAAGCGAGATTAATCATAATGGTAAATTCAATATTAGTTTTCAAAATTTTAGCTAGAAAGAGATTTTCCCTCAAGATTTCCATAATCTTCGCACTACTTTTATAATACAAGACTGACTGACAGGTGTGTGAATGTCTTATTTAACTATTTTTCATTAATGTTTTTCCATTATTAAATACCTACATACATAAATGAAATCATAGAAATATTTTACCCTTAAATGACACATATATCCAACATACAGTTGAAAGGTTTAAAAAGTATAAATGGAATAAAATACTTTTTTCTAGGTAGGATACAAACAAATAAGCAAATATCTATTTCATTGCGGATTATTATAAAAACCTTATATTTATTGAGTAAATAAATCAATAAATTTATTTGGTACAAAAGAAAAATACTTAAAACACAGTACCTCTATTGACATTATACATTATTATTCATGCATTAATATATGAATTACATGGCGCGAATGTTGTTTAGGAATTTAATTGGAAGATTAATTAGAGGTGATACAGTACGGAATGGCGCGCAATATTGAATTGACGACGTCGCAAGCATCCGGCAGTTGGACAGCCGTACTATTGTCCAACTAGAACAAGTGTATAAAAATTAACATAAAATATTTTTAAGTTAGGCACTCAAACGAGGATAGCAAGGTTAAAATTTATTATTTTACTAGCTACCCGCACCAGCTTCGCACACATGCAATGTATTATACATACTAACCTACCTCTTGAATCACTCTATCTCGTAAAAAAACCGCATCAAGATCCGTTTTGTAGCTTTAAAGATCTAAGCATACATAGAGACAGACAGACAGCGAGATGACTTTGTTTTATAGTATGTAGTGATAAACCATCTCTCTTATATTTGCACAGTTATAGTAATTCTAAATTTCAACATAATCACTAGTACATTTGAGATTGAAAAATATGCGAAAACCAGATATTGTCAAAGACAAAATCATCATTACCACATACATGTAATGACTTTATAGCTCTCATTTAATAGCAGTGTAATTACCTGTGGGATACTTGTGCACTATGCTGTGGTTGTGTTAGCCGCCGCTTGCAGCTGCATCTGACGCTGCATTTGTTCCAGCATCTCCTGCATGCGACGTAGCTCGGCCTCCTAAAGCAAATTAATGCAAGGTTATAGTTTTTGAATCTTCCAACTTTGAATTATCAATCAATTTATATAGAACAATATTTAATAAAAATTTTCATTTTGACTTTAATGTACCTAACTTGATAGACCCGTCTCTTAGCAGAATTACGTACATTGAACTGGCTTGCCTTCCGTATTATCCTAACGCGTACTTACATTACGAACCTAACCCAAAATACACCACGTTATCTACTGGCCTATAATAACCTTGTATAAGAAAAACCAATCAGGACTATAATAATACATCGATAACGTCGCTATTGGTGCGCAGATTCTAAATCTATACATACAGATAAATAAAATTAGAGTGTCTGTTTGTAATATTAAAATAACCGCTTTTTACTAAATGCATATGGATGTATACACGGTAGATATACGAAAATATTTTTTTTTACAATTTTTATCTGTCTGTCTGTCTGTTTGTTCCGGCTTATCTCTGAAACGGCTCGACCAATTTGGACAGGACTTTCACAGAGAGATAGCTGATGTAATAAAAGGTAACTTAGGCTACTTTTATTTTAGATTTTTTTTTTAATTTTAAATTCCACAGCTAGTTTAAAATAAAGTTAATTACATGTCAGTGAGTGCATAGGTTTGACCCAGCTCAGTGCAAAGACTAAAAACATATCCTAGAATTGTGGTCAAGGAAGACCAAAGCCTTCCACATTCTAGGACATCATTGAAGCTGATCCCTGTGGCAATTAACTGTGAGTTAACCTATTCCATTTATCCCTCCTGGTGAGCCAGGCTAACTTGCACTATAGGTAAATTGAATAGAATTCCCAACATAGGTTCTAATTATTATTGCTAAAAAATATTTAATTAATAAAGTGTAGCTATTACTTCTAACAAAGTTCAATACGCGCATTTGCTACCACACAGGAGAATATTAACAAAACTTTATAATACAAGGTATAGCCGCGTATTTGGGGTGGAAACTCCAGTAAGGACATTATGGAGACAAATGGCACTGATTTCTTTTCTTTTAAGGTAATGTTCGCATTTAGAAACAAGTGTTTTTTGAATTATGCAGGGAAATTTATTGAAGGCATTTTAAATACTTAAATATTACCTTTTCACGCAATGCTCGTTCGCGTTCCGAAGAGTCTTCATTGGACCCATTTAGGCCATTGGAATCTGCTTCACTTAATCCACTTTCAGTCGACCTGTGCATAACAATTTATTAGTTTGAAAAAAATCTAGTGTTAAGTCTTGGTATAGTAAACTTGTTCTTAATGTTCACTTTTAAACATCCAAATCTACCACTGGCTTGTAAATTTTTAAACTGCATAAACTCTTTCATAGGGCTATTCTGCACTTCAAATTACATTTTTTTATGCGAAAAATTGTCAAACGAGCAGACGGTTTACCTGATGTTAAGTGAATACCGCCGCCCATGGACATTTGCCACACCCGAGGGTTACAGATGCGTTGACAACCTTTTGAAAATTGGGCTCCGGCTACCTCACACACCAGACGAAACGCGAAAGTATTTGTCATACTTCCACTTTACGCTGGTCTTGGTACTTCTTCTCTTGAGATCGTGGTACTTACCCGGACGGGCCTGCCCATTCGTGCAACAGCCGAGGCTTCTGCGTGGCCCTACCACCGTAAATGTATTTCAGCTTTAGTTAATTGTTATTCTAGACTTTTATAAATATATTCAGGAAAGAATAGAAAGTAAGAAGATCATTTTATGGAGTGATTAACTCACGTGTGTCGTTTAGGAACTTGCCCGTTGCGCGCCAGTCTCTCTGAACGATAGTTCTCATAGTGCACCTCTTGAGTCACCTCTTGTAAGTCTTGCATATGGGTGCTGCAGAAAATGAATAAAATTGCGGTATAGAAACTAAATATTAAAAAATACTACTTTCCTTCTTAATGTCTTACTATAGAGCAAGAGGGATATACGGGAGTTATTTCCCTCTCGTTCCCCCCTCACAACTAGATCTTGCTCTTAATACGTGCGACGTCACTGATGAGCGGGTACCGACATGAGCATCGTGCGTAGCTTGATTAAGTCGCTCAGGGTTCTCGTGGTCGAGCCACGCCCCGAACAGAGCGAGAGGGCAACACAGGCGGGTATTGCCCTTTCTCTCCACTATCAAAACTTTAGGCGAGTATAAAAGGGTGTTGAGTATAAAAGCCTTGGTACGTTTTACGTCACGGATGAGCGGGTACCGGGTACCGACATGAGCATAGTGCGCAGCTTGATAAAGCCGCAGTGTTCGGGGTTCGCGACCTCGACAACGCCCCGAACAGCGCGAAAGAGGGTATTGCCCTTTCTCCCAAAAAAACTTCAGGGGAGTATTAAGGCTTTGCTCTTGGTACGTTTTACCTCACGGATGAGCGGGTACCGGGTACCGACATGAGCATAGTGCGCAGCTTGATGAAGTCTCAGTGCTCGGGGTTCGCGACCTCGATAACGCCCCGTACAGCGCGAAAGAGGGTGTTGCCCTTTCTCCCTTAAAAACTTCAGGGGCGTATTAAGGCCTTGCTCTTGGTACGTTTTACGTCACGGATGAGCGGGTACCGGGTACCGACATGAGCATAGTGCGCAGCTTGATGAAGTCGCAGTGCTCGGGGTTCTCGACCTCGACCACGCCCCAGGGGTAGAGGCGGCCGCGCACCCGCCTGCCGCGCACCTCCAGCTGCTGCCCGGCGCCGCACACGGCGAACGGCACCGCCGCCTTCAGCTGGCGCACCTGCGGCGGACAGACAAACACACCCGTATACAGAGCAATCGACCGGCGGCCTGGCGAAACTAAAGCTTAGCAACACCAAACTAAAACTTAGCAACACCAGAGACATTGCTTGTGTATGTTGCCAACTACCGAGACGTGTGATGAAGCAATAATATTCACGCCGATCTCGTTCGGGCGAGGTTGCTGTTATGTTGCCTTTTGTCTCGCGGTCTCATAAGACGACAAGTGCGACGCAAGTACAGTCGGCCAAAATATCGTTTAGTAATATTAAAAACTACAATAGATCTTCTAGGTAACAGTGGTCTTACTCAACCCTTTGCACACACAACATTAATATGTATAGATAAATGAAAGTTCACAAAACCGTTTAATGACTAACATTACGTTTGTATTTTTTATTTTAATGTTAATTTTTAATCATTCTACTCGGTTATTATTTGTTGTACTGTTGTCTGTACTGTTTTTTTACCTGCTCCTTATAATCTTCATCCTCGTCGCTGTCGCAGTCCGGGAGGGGGTAAATCTTGATTCCCTCTCTTTCTATTTCTTCCATGACCTTAAAAGAATATATACGCCACATTGGAAAACTGAATTTGCAGTAGAGTTTTACAGCAGTGGCAAGATGTTTTTTCGTTGCTATTACCAAACGTAGTTATACATTGTGTGTTATATGCGTTTGAAGATGATCTTAGAACGCTTTAAAATAAGCACAATCATAAGAACCTTTTGAAAACATCAAAATTTGAGACGTTAAACGGAAGACGGAAACTTTATTTTATTTAACGTTAGATAGATACATTTATGTATTAGCGGCCTACGGGTCGATTTTCGATCGTAATCTATTCATATAAAAGTCGATATGTATAGACTCCAAAACGATTGGACAGATTATGATCAAATGGCCATCTTCTACTACTGCGCAATCGAATGAATTTTTCAAGACGAAGTGACCGGACAAGAAGTGACAAGAAGAAGTGTACCGGTCACTACATATACTTTTTTTACTCACTCTGGATTTGAGCCGCTGCACCTCTTTCTTAGTGAGGCAGTCGGCCTTCGCGATCACCGGCACGATGTTCACTTTGTTGTGGAGTTGCTTCATGAACTCGATGTCCAGCGGTTTCAACCTGGACACATTTTATCTAATCAACATCGCACTAGTATTATATAAGAAAAATGTATTAATTTTGACGGTTTTTGTGTGCGTTTTCTGGGCTTTTTTGTGTAATTTGAAGACTAAACTTTCGGGATTGGTCTTAAAGAGAAACTTCTTGGTTTCTGAAACACTGATCATCGTAGAAATCTACTAATCAGCTGTCAAATGGATTTTCAAACGTTATTTGAGTTGCCAAAGGGATGGTTAAACTCATTGAATTGCACATTAAGATCATTCTGAACAATTACAGGCAGACAGCGGGACGACTTGTTTTATACTATGTAGTGATTTATTACATGCACTTGTGTAATAATGTGTACTCAAAAAACTATCTTTTGCCCGTTTTTAAGAATAAAATAAAAAAAATATAAAAATCCGTGGACAACATTTTCGTTTAAACGATGTCCACTACGTTGCTCTTACCCATGTCCGAACGGCGATATGAAATAGAAGCAGCAATGTATGCGGTTGTCGACGATGTTTCGACGGTTGAGACCGCTCTCGTCGCGAAGGAACCGTTCAAACTGCTCGTCTATGTATTGGATTATCGACTGTAACAATGGATAAAAAACATATTGAACATCGTTTTATAACATAAATAACCTTTCGTAAATAGGCTGATTTCGTAGATAGGTATATCTTGCCCCAAAGCAGCGAGATAATTTGAGACGAGTTATTCTTCATTTAAGGGAGTAATCCCGGAGTACATCGTTATGTAATAAGGCTGGTCACCGAGGAGGTTATAGTGGGTAAGAGGTTTCTTTTGATCCCCCACCTTCAATATCAAAAGAAAGGTAGAGAGATCTATTATGATTTAACGCAAAATATGATTACTACCTATCGTAGACTAGATTACACACAGTACGCAGCGAGCGAGTTAATTTGTAGGCCGGACGAATTTAAATAATTGTATTGATTTTTTACGACTTCAGTAGATTAATCGTGTCGAAAGGTCGTACTTCGTTGGCGTTCAAACACGAAGGCCTTATACGACCTATCGTTACAGCCATAAACAAGTAGTCTGACCTATTTGAATAACGTCAAATTAAAAAAAAATACTTTTTTTTATGCACATTTTTGCAACTGTATGCTTACTATTTCACTACGTTACATTAATTTTAATAAATGAAATGAAAAATTCAAATTTAAATAGAAACTGCTATTTATATGATGCCTTATCATAAATGAGATATTAAAATATGTAGAAAAAGTGCGAAAAGATCGTCGCCGCTGTGGGAATCGAACCCACGTCTTCGGCATTCGCGGCCTGACGCTCTAGCCACTGAGCTAAACGGCTGATTACCACACCGACGAAAACCTTAACGCATTCCTCTACATTATTTTCTTAGCATTTGAAGCAATGCTTGGCGCCATCTATTGTTATATCCTTTCCAGCATACAAACAATTTCGAACATCGTTTTACAACGATAATTCGAATGAGAGATGTCGCCATTGCTTCTTTAGAAATTTAAATTGTTTATAGTGCTAATCTTTGCACTTAAGATTGAACATTAAAATATGTAGAAAAAAAATAATAATACGTAGTCGTTTAGCTCAGTGGCTAGAGCGTCAGGCCGCGAATGCCGAAGACGTGGGTTCGATTCCCACAGCGGCGACAATCTTTTCGCACTTTTTCTACATATTTTAATGTTCAATCTTAAGTGCAAAGATAACAATTAAACAATTTAAATTCATAAATGAGATAATTAACTGAGCTGTGATAGCTCGGTACCCGGCCGCTCTCAATTTGGTATACTCTAGCAACCTGACTTCATATCCCGTAGCCGACGCCAATAACATTTTAAATGGAATTTTCCCACTGATTCATCACGGCGGTGGACGAAAAAATTTCGAGGTGAAAAATCTAAACCTGCATATTTTCGAAATAATAATTAAACAAAAACACATATCGAAGACATGAATTCTGCTAATCGGTAGTGGGGTCGCGTGTTGGACCACGCTCTAATGCCCTTTGTACAAAGGAGGCCCCTGCCAAGCAGTGGAACATACATAGGTTACTTATTTTAAATTGTCTTAAATTGTGTCTTCAACCAATCAGAATAAATTTAATAAAAGCGCAAGCCCTTATCACCAAACAATTGATCAATCTTGACCAGTAGCTAAAATGTTATTTGCTTCTTAAATGTTTAATCTTCAAAAAATCTAAACGGAAAATGTTCCATAAACTTACGCGGAAGCAATCCGTGTTATCGATGGCATCACCATAGCCGGGCGTGTCTACAACAGTCAAACGCAGCTTCACTCCCCTCTCTTCAATCTCGACCGTCGACGCATCCAACTTGACAGTTTGATTTGTCTTTTCTAAAAAAAAAATGTTTAATACATACAAAGCTCAGCATTGATGTATGTAGTGATAATTTATGAGAGCAGGTGGCAAAAAAGTTAGGGGTTTGTCTGATGTGAAGCAATCACTCGCACATGAACATTCATAACTGGTAATATATTCATTGCTTCTGTATAACCAACCTTTATGAGAGTGTTGCAATTACCTAATTTACTAGTTGAAATGCACAAATTTTAATATTTCCACGTTGTCTTTTCATAGGCTCATTGCATTAGCTAAAATAAAAAATAAATATATCCATTATCATATAATTACTAGCTGCTGCCCACGACTATGTCTGCGTAGAAGGGTGAAAATTTAGGGTTGTATGTTTTTTTGTATGCTGTATTATAAAAAAATAAAAACAAAAAATTTTATATCAAAAATAAAATATAAAATTTATTGCTGGACCACCCTTAACATTTAGGGGGATGAAAAATAGGCGTTGTCTGATTCTCCACCCTGGCCGATATGCACACAAAATTTCACGAAAATTGGTCAAGCCGGAGGAGTTCAATTACAAACACTGTGACACAAGAATTTTATACAGCGTGTCATTACCATCGCGACAATAAATAAACACACGTCTAACGCTACTTGCCAATAATCATAAAAAATATTAACGTTAAACAAAATCCATAATTAAAAAAAATATTTTTCAAACAAACTAATTAAGTAAAAAAGAAATAAAATTTGTAACATCCTATACAACTCGCGCCACAGCGTCGCATTACAAGCCTCTCCTTCTAACAGTATGTTTTGTCTCTTTTAAATTCATTCAACCCATTCATATGCTTTGTGACCTTTACAAATGAACTTTACGTTAAGCTTTTATAGGTAAGGGTGTTTTTGAAAATTCAATAACTCTGTAAATATTGTTGTTTAAAGAATGTAAATGTAATACAACTTTAAAAAGTTATCCCCTATATGTGTGTTCATTCATTGTCGCGATTGTAACGACATGCTGTATATTAGATAGTATTTTATATATTAAATATTAGAATTTTATATATCAATTTTTATAATGGTCATGTAATACATAATTATGATGAATTCGTTTCTTAAGATCCATAAACTATATGATTTTGCTCCATCATATAGTAACAGCAGCTCTATTATATTCCAAATATAAGTTTTTTAAAGGACATGTAAAGTTTTGCCATTGCATAGGAATTGAACACAAAAAATATTTAACTGTGCATGTTAGTAGAAAAACCTGGCTTCAATACTTCAGGAGAAACAGTATTTTAGAAGTGAAAAAAACATTTGGGAAAATTTAATTGAAAGTTCAGGAAAATTATAAATACAATACAGTACAAATCAGATGACTATTATTTTGTTTTTGTCTATTTATATCTGGACAGTCTAATAATGCTTTATTAGACTGTCCAGATATAAATAGACAAAAGGGAAATTTTTGCTTCAATTACTTACCAGTTGCATCAGGAATAACACGCTCAGGATATAGGTCCGTAAGGAACAAGGAATTGACTAGGGTTGATTTGCCTAGTCCACTTTCACCTACCACCATAAGGGTGAACTCAAAACCCTTCTTAACTGACTTGCGGTGCACTTGGTTAGGCAAGTTGGCAAATCCAACATAACCAGGAGTTTCCAAATTTGAAAACTGTTGAAAAAAAGAACTTAAATATTACACAAACTATGTAGTCATTGTACAACAAACATATTTTCAAATTGTTATGTATCATTATCCTTATTCAAAATAATTTTATAACCACCATACTATATTGGCATTGGTAAGATACCAAGGTAAGGTACCATAAGATAACAATATAAACTTTTTTTAGTTTCATTTTATTACAGAAAAGAATACATAAGATAAAAATAAATTATTTATAATTACCTAATTATGTTATGATTGTAATGAAAACATATTAATTATTCATTCGTAACAAACTTTTAATTAAAGAGACATCTAATACAAGATAACTTTAGGTGACTCATATAAGTTCAAAGATATTACAGCTAATTATAGACCAGAGATAAGTGCAACCAATAATCTTCACATACATAAGATGCCAGTACATTTAGAAAGGTGGTAAGGTATGGCTAAAGTATACGCTATCCCGACTAATTGTTACCTACATACGTATAATAAATATTCAGTCGGCATGCGTAAACATTGACACACATCCGGCGCTAACTGTAACGAGATCCAGTTCACCATCGGTTGGAACAACAAATCATTATAAAAGCCAACATTTAACTGGAAACAATTTAGTATGCAGAATAGAAATTACGATGTAAAATTCATATTTCCGTTCCAAAATATTACCTTACGATATTCTAATGTAGGTAGGTACGTAAAATTTTCACTACAGTAAATCTACAAATAAAAAAAAAACAATTGCACTTACATTCTTTGCAGTTTCACTAGCCATTACGCCGAATTCCTTTAAAATATCTTATTACACTAACAATTATGAACGACTACAATTTAATGTTAGATTTGGTTTGTTTTCCTTCAAAGATTTGAACTATTATTATTCAATACTGCGATACTGTTCGACACAATTACTTATTCTCTTTGAGCTTACTCTATTGACTCGACTTGACAGCAAAGCAGACAAGTACAACAAAATTACAAAAAGTCAAAAACAGTTAATAGAACTAGGCATGAACAAAAACTGTCGATATTTTTACCATATAATTATCGATATATAACTTCGATTTTTATCGCGATATATCGATATTCGATACTTATTTCAGACTATCGAATTCGTGTCAATTTCCAATTTCCTATTTTTTAACTTAATTCTGGTTTCGTGTTTTATGTAACTAGATACTTATTGCATGCTCATAAGGCATAACTTCTTCTCGTCTATTCCATTTTACGTATTTTCAATGGTTTAAATATGTATGCATCATGCGAAAAATGACGATACATCGATATTTTTCGCTCGATAAATATCGATACTTTTTTCGATATGTCGATACCAATTATGATATATATCAATTATTTTTTTTACTTGCCCATCTCTATGGAACTAATTTCAAACAGTGTTATTAACTAGTGTACAATATCGATTTACTGCACTGTTAAAGTCGATTTTTAAAACTATGTACAAATAATCAGTACGTACAATATTATTATTAGCTATGAGTCTTTTATAACATTACTATTTGAATAAAATAATAAAAAGTAGTAATGTAATTTATTTATTTTTATAAAAAATTGTGTGTGTTTTGTTATTATGTAATTCTTGTCGCGATAGGCACGGTGAGACATCGGCAGATTTTAACCCGTTTAGGTCTCCGTCGTCTCTCCAACAGTTGACGCATTGTTGGCCGTAAATATTCTCGCGGTGAAATTATTATAGCAACGGTATATAATAATATAGTATACGGTAATATATAATTCTCCCACCCGCTGGGATACGATTACAGTTTCAAGAAATAAAGGCATTCAAACAAATCTGGCACCAGAGATTAATAAGTAAAGCGTTATAAATCTGTAGTAAGTATTGAGCACATTTTAGACATCTAAAATAAAAAAGGGATGTGTCTGTATTATTTTTTTTACTTTGATTGTATTTTTTAAATAGAGTTTCCTACAAATGTCGTGTATTAGGGAACGTAACCATCCGACGTGACCTGTTTAGAGAAGGGAACGGTATTCAAAATATCATGCTTCGTCACAGGAAGGAGGGGATGCGTCTAAAGTTGTCGTCACTCCTACCATAACATTTCGTAGTCAATATCCTCTTAAGGAAATCTCTCGCTTTTTCGAGCTATTTTCAAATATGGCGCGCAGTGTTTAGGGTTATAAAAACCTCCCAACAATCTCTAGGAGACCACAAGAATTCTTGTGTGTCGTGAGACGCGTGGAAATCATGTCTGACGAAACTACTGATGCTATCATTCCCCCTGATCTGCGATGCGTCCGAGTTGGTCGATGACGTGGAGGACGTGTTCGTTGAAGACGATTGAGATGAAAAATAAATATAAATAAAAAAGTGTGTGTGTACTTATGTATATAAAAAAAAGTTATGTAAATAAAAAAAAGTGTGTGTGTATACACGCGTTAGAAGTTATACTTCTTTGGTGTAACAAGATAAAAATCTTTTCAAAAGTTTTATCTTTCGCCTTATTCTACGTTTGTAGAAAAAACGACACTAACAATAGAAAAAAGTATTTAATACATTGAAAGTTCATTTGGAGTGTATACGTTACCGAAATAAGCCGCAAAATTACTGCCACCTTACGAACTTTCTATCGTTTATAACATTTCCTCCCTTTCAAAACTAAACTTTTGCTTGTCCAAATGCTCATTTTACCCATTATCGATTATGCAGATGTGTGTTACCCGGACGTATCCCAACATCTACTAAACAAGTTGGATCGCTTCCTTAATAACTGTATCAGGTTCATTTTCGGCTTACGCAAGTATGACATATCCTCCTATCGATCTCAACTTAATTGGCTTACTATTCGGCAAAGGCGGAAGTCCAGAATTTTGCGCTTTTCTCCATTTTAAATGAGTGTTTCTCCCTTTCTTACCTCAAAAACAAATTCTTGTATCTCTCCTCATCTCATGATAGGGTACTTCGGTCGTCTTACACGAATAAATTATGCATTCCAGCGCACTTTACCGGGTTCTCTGGTAACTCCTTTACTATCCAAGCTATACATCTTTGGAACTCCTTGCCCGACAACGTAAGAAACGCAAAAAATAAGACATCTTTCAAAATACTGGTGCGTGAACACCTGTTAAAGACAAAAGAAGTAGTAAATTGAAGCTAATTGTTATTTATTTATAGATAAGATAAGATAAGATAAGATAATCATTTATTGTCTTAACTGTGTACAATAGGTGTTACATATTACATTATTTTTTGTGTCAACAGTTTGCCCATTTTGGGCGTACAATAAGATAAATGTTAATAATATAATTAAAGTATCATTCGGTTCTACAATAATATTCATTTAAATTATAAAAACAATTACATATCAGCCATTCTTTTAGTTTTGTTTTAAACTGTACACCATGAAGTGATCTTATTGATTCCGGTAAATAATTATAAATCTTAATACCAGTAATGTAGGAGCTTTTTTGATATATATAACTCGAGCAAGGCACAGTACATATGTCATATTTATATTGCGATCGAAGATTTAGTTTTGTATCTCTTTTCTTAATATAGTATTCAGAATGATTTTTTATAAATAAACAGATTTCTAGTATGTAAATACATGTCAGGGTTAAGATCTTATTACTGATAAATATAGGCCTTACAGAGTCCTTACCATTTACATTGTATATTGCCCTTATACATTTCTTTTGTAACAAGAATGTGGAATTTACATTTACAAGTATACATCTTTATATATATATATATAATATATATACCAACCAACATTAAGGTTATTTTTTTTATATTTAGCTTGTTGAAGAGTGACTTTGTATATTGCACTTTGAGGTGTTAAGAGAGTACATTGATGTCCAAATTAATCGTATTAATCAATTTATTATTTCGAAAATAATGATAAGAAATTAACATATTTCATAGACACCATTTTATTGTATAGCTACGTTAGCAAACATTGTAAAAAAAGTGGAATTTGTACTGAATTAATTAAGAAAAATTAAATTTATTAAAAAAAATTAATATATTTAAAAAAAATTAAATTAATTCTATAAAAATTAAACCAATTAATTAAATTAATTCTAAAGAGGAAACTAATATTTGGGAATGGATAAAATTGGAAGAGGAGTAAATTAATGCCTGTTAAAATCAAAATTATAAAATTTAC
Source organism: Iphiclides podalirius (assembly GCA_933534255.1). Lineage (NCBI taxonomy): Eukaryota > Metazoa > Arthropoda > Insecta > Lepidoptera > Papilionidae > Iphiclides > Iphiclides podalirius. Next base: position 6,343,528 of record OW152832.1, read on the forward strand.
TATAATGTTTTTACATAGACTATCCTTTTCAACTTTTTGTACTATATGTTTCATCATTCCTAAGTCCAACCCTACCTGACACACAGCCTTTTTTTTTGTAAATGTCAATTGTCTTGTCATATCGACTTTAATGGATGTTAAAACAACGAAGGTCGTGATCATAACAGAGTTAATAGACCCCGTGTAAATTCTGTGGTATCCTACAATTCGTTACCATCAGCAGCTGTTGTGATGGCTACATCAAGCGATACGTCGGATCAAAATGTGAAATCAAGACGTCCTGCTGGTAAATTAATTTGTGACATAGTTGAGCTATCCCACTTTATTGATTATTTCAATTCCTTGTTTTAACCCAATTGTAGAATCTGCATTCAAACAACAAAGATTGCCTGCATGGCAACCAATACTGACAGCGGGAACAGTTTTACCAACGTTTTTTGTAATTGGAATAGCATTTATTCCTGTAGGAATTGGCTTACTCTACTTTTCGGATGAGGTAGGTTTTAAAAATAACCGTTTGTTTATGTCTTTTGTATTATGTATGATATATGTATGTACGCAAGTCGAAGTCAACAGGATGTCATTAAATTATCTACTCTACATATTTTTATTTTGTTTATATTAATGCAATCTATTTCTATGAACATTAAGCATTAGGTTAAGTATTTATCGATTGTCGTGCAAGGCAGTCGGTCCAGTGACGTGTGCCCATTGTTTATCATATTCCATATAAATCTCCAGGGGATTTTCTTTATTCTACATAATATTATGAACTTACTTCATTGTAAACTGTGCAAGAGGCCTATGATTAGCAATTGATTAGTTGTGGGCTTTCATAATAGTCATTTTGATATTTGTTATCTATTTTAAAATAAAGACAAAATGAATTGATATAATTACAGTAATTAAATAATGCATTAATTTAACCCCTTGTATAATTACCTAAACACAATCTCAATCGCAACATAAACTGTTATCATTTTAACGACTAGTAAAATTACTTAAAGCAATTAATAGAAATAATTGTGTAAAATGGTAAAAGGTAAATAGTAAGAGAAAGGGGAGATAGTCAATTAAAATATTACCAAGCTTGTTTTGTATTTTTCATGGACCAAAAAATCTAATTTTAGCAGTATAGAAATATTAATTATGTTTTAAATTACTAGGTGTAATTTTTATTTAATAGTATTTTAAATTTATAATTGTTTTTTCAACCTAGGAAAAAACCCTATTATTAAAATAATTTTAATACTCAAAAGGTAGAAAATAATTGATTGAAACTCAAATAAGAAAAGATTGGAATATTATAGTAACTATAATATTATACTATTTAAAAGAGGCAATGTGTAGTAGGGACCCAATAAAAGTACCTACCTAAAAGTACAAGTACTTTTGTGGTTTTACATTTATTCAAAACACATCAAGATCCGTTGCATAGTTTTAAAGATCTAAGCATATAGGGAGGACAGACAGCGGGACGACTTTGTATTCTATGTAGTGATAATTTATTCATAAATATCCAGAATCATGAACCTAATGATCTTTGTTGATTTAAATACTATTTATGTATTATGTGATGTGCAATATCTTTAAATCTCTCTCAATCTGCAAAAATTTCATGGCATACATGCCTTTTAGGTTAAAGAACATGTTATAGATTACACATATTGTATGAAGGAAGATGAAAATATAACCTGTGCTCAGTACATAAAACAGAATGACATGGAGCCATGTACTTGTCAAATCGTTTTCAATTTAACTGAAGACTTTAAAGGAGATGTTTACTTTTATTATGGACTGAGCAATTATTACCAGAATCATAGAAGATATGTTAAGTCTAGGTAAGCAATAAGTTTAAGCCTTACTTAAAGATTATAATGCATCTACATTACCTAGTATTTCAGTTTTTTTAACATTACGTCTTTAGAATTAAAGGGAACTAATTAGAGAATCATGATTTTGCCTTTATGTCAGGAAACAATCTAAAACCTTTTTCAAAACTTATTAAAATAGGGGCCAATTTTAGAAAGCTATAACTCATACCTCAGTCTCTCATGCCCCTCTAAACACTGCATTTGTTCATAAATGAACAAATCTTTTATTTCATGTTTCCCAAAAATTAATGTTTTTTAAATAGGTCACTATAATTCTAAAGGTGCAATTTTATTATAGTATTAATGAAATAAGGGATGAATTCCAGATTTTTTGTGTTAATTGACTAATAATAATCAATTAATAGACCTGTTTTACGATGAAAATCAATTTCCAAACTGGACTCGAGCAAAAATTATAAGAAAATTTAGATTAAAGTATACAATTTTGAAAAATAGTTAGAGCAATATGCGAGTTTAGTAAGGACAATTTGTTAAACATGATGTTGAAATTTTTCTAATATTAATTTTAAAAGCTATTCCAAACTTTTTTTAAAATGAACACCTAAGAGGTGTGCTGTGAATCTGTATTACATTAATGCCTGGTGCAATAGAGTTAAAATTTTGAATAAAAATACAACTTATCGGAATTAGAAATCTTTAAAAGTTGACATTGTTGATTGTGACACATTTAGAACCATTTAAATTGAGACCAATTTTTTTTTTGTCTAATAAATTTGATAAGATCACTTTGTATGTCTTTTGCTTAATATATTTGTCAATGTATTTATTGGATATTTCAATTACTGCCTTTAACAGGGATGACAGTCAACTACTTGGAAGATTATCACTTACACCATCCTCAGATTGTGAGCCATTTGCCTATGCTGAGGAAGATGGAAAGCTGAAACCCGTTGCTCCATGTGGTGCAATTGCCAACTCATTGTTTAATGGTGAGGGACATAAAATTTTCTTCAACCATTCACTTATTAAATATAAAATATTATCAAGGACTCTTATACATTGAAATTATCAGGTTATTTAGTATTAGGTTTCAAATTATAATTGAGTTTGTGCAAAAATGTGTCCTGAAATATTTATATATTTAATTTTAAAACTAATAGGCTTCTATAACTTTAATGTCTAAGAACCATCAACTAATTCTTTAGAATATTTAAAATTTTCGATATTTTATTTTGCAGACACCCTCACAGTGCATTCGCAAGATCTAAATATCAACGTACCAGTACTACGAACTGGGATAGCTTGGACTTCCGACAAAGACATCAAGTTCCGTAATCCACCTGGAGATCTTAAGGCTGGTTAGTTAAGAATATACTTTTAGTATAGCTATTCATAAAGTCGTCTCTTCCTAAGACGAAAGACTGTAGTCTTACAGCACGACATTTCACTTTCTTAGATCTTCTAAGCTGAAAATCCATTCGCGTTGATTATAATAAGTCTGTGTGTCTCTTTCAAATGATACAGTCGTCTCTTTTTAACATGAGCCTTACACCTCAACGTAAAATTGCACTGGCAGTATCATGTTAACGTAAATTCACTTTTATCTCTCGGATATACGGACTCGTTCATTGTCTCATGAGTTATATTAAAAATCTGTTGTAGCATTTGCAAATTTCACGAAACCCGTAAACTGGCGAGTCCCGGTGTGGCAGTTGGATCTTAACAACACGGAGAACAATGGATTTCAGGTATGTTAATATCAAATGAATTTTTATATATACGTAAAAGAAAAAAAAGAAAAATATACTTTATATCTATGTCACGCAAAACTCATTGTTACACACCAATGGAATTTGGACCAGCGACTTTAGGATAGCAAGAAGGCATCCTAGTCACTGGGTTGTCATTCTTGGTTCATTTGATAGTTTGCTCTTCTAAAATACTCAACAAAATATAGAGAAACCGGTAGGATATGTTCTCTCATCTTCAGACGCAGGTAATAAAGAACAAAGAAGCTCTTAAGAATGCGTTTTTATCTATGTCAGGACTAGGAGTGAAACGACAAAAGAGAGCAGTCTGTGTATTTTTTTCCTCTCAATATTTCTCAAAGCTTGGAACTAGAGACGGCTCGTAAAATATCGACAGGTGTTTCATCTTTAAGAAAAAACAGCATAAAGTTTTACAAACATGACGACAAAAATAGAGTATTGTTTACGTATAGTTTTGAACTGATAAATTACAACAATTTTTATTTGCGTTAGAGTAACAACCAGGTAAATTTTATTCCATATGAAAAAAATTATAAAATAAATAGTTTTCGAATCGAAGTACAATGAACTTTAAAATTTGAAGAAAAAGTACGAAAAGATTGTCACCGCTGTGGGAATCGAACTCACGTCTTCGCGGCATGACACTTTCTTTACCCACTAAGCTAAACGGCTGATTGCCACACCGACGAAAATCTTAACGTCTTTTATCTACATTGTTTTTTGGCATCTTTTATGTCCTTTCCAGCATAAAATTTGTGTGACCCACTGATAATTGTTTCGCATCTGGGTGTTTTTCCACGTGGAGTTTATATGTGTAAAATGTCCTCACAACACTGGATAATATTATACTAAAGTAAGGGCAATGTTTTTAAATAAAAAAAAAGAAAAATGTTTTGATAAATAGATAGTCACTAATATGGACCACCGTCCGTTTATGGGTGCCCAGCGACGAGACTATCATATTAAACATGCATTTGTTAGATGGATTTTGAAATTTGAAAAGGGAATGAGGCTTAGATATAATGAACTTTTGATATCGAAAATATCCTGCCAGTACAGCAAGAAGGTTCGTTAATAAAAATATTTCAACCATAATTTCAACTTAAATTCAAAAGTATTATTACAAATCAGGCGTACTTAATTTTTTAGCGGCTCACAGTATAATGTATTTCGTATATCTTTTACAGAATGAGGATCTCATAGTGTGGATGCGAACGGCAGCTTTGCCGACCTTTAGAAAGCTGTACCGTCGCGTCGACCATTCGCAGTACGGTTTCAGCACTGGGCTCGTGAAGGGTCCCTATCTATTACGCGTTGATTATAGTAAGTCAGTTCGTCTCTTTCTAACGTTACACTCTTCTCTTTCTATAGCCTAGACCGCACTCAATGACAACTGAATGTATTTTTTGTTATACTTATTTATTTTCCTAAAACTTCTACGTTGCCAAAGTTTCGAACTTTTTCCAAACGTAAACTTCTTTAAGCACGTTGGGCGATTTTTGGATTAGCGAAAACTTTACGGTCGTTTCATCGACATGCTAATATCAGCAACTATAGGTATGACGTGTTGAGATGGCAAACATTATAAAATAATGTTAAAAATGAAGTCATTAGATTTTATATAAATATAAATAATGTATTAAACAATATAGGTGTTTAACGTTATAATTTGTATTACTGAGTTTGCATTATAATGTTATGTTTTGACTAAAGAATACACCATATCGAAATGTATAAAAAGGTTGCTAAATACCGAATCAAATAAAAATCCCAATTAAACAGACACCCTTATCGTATTTACTGCATCATTGCGAATCTCCCCGCAGACTATCCAGTTACCGACTTCGACGGCACCAAAACCTTCATAATATCCACGACATCACTGCTCGGCGGGAAGAATCCGTTTCTTGGTGTCGCTTACGTCGTGGTTGGGACCCTGTGCCTGTTGCTGGGCATTGTTCTCCTCGTGATACACGTCAGATGCTCTAGAAGGTGAGGTATAGTTTGAATACTAACCATCCGGGCGCCCGCCTGCCCGTTAGCCTCCTTTTTAACCGACTTCAAAAGTAGGAGGTTCTCATTTCGACTGTATTTTTTTTATGTTTGTCACCTCAGAACTTTCGAGTGAGTGAACCGATTTTGATGGTTCTTTTTTTTATTTGAAAGCTGGTGCTTCCCACGTGGTCCTATGTTATTTTCATTCCTATTGGATCTTGGGCTCCGTAGCTACTTAGAACTTCTATATATAAATCAATTATAAAACGAATACGGAGCGAGATATTTGAAATCGGTTTTGTTTTTCGTTAATAAAAATAGACTTATCCATAAAAAAAAAAACTAAGGTCTGGTCGCGGAGCAGGTACGATTTCGCACTTTACAATGTCATAGTCTGTCTCTGTCGCTCCCGAGAAAATATATTGCCGTCACGCTCGCACAGATGGAATTAATGCCTTCATAAAGCCCTGAATGTATTTGAGAGCGACCTAACGAATGCACGGTCGGTAGATGGCGTCCTAGAACGCGTCATGCTAAGGAGAGTGAAGCAAAAGGTGTCCCTAACCAACGCATGAATCTATAGATGCACATGAGAGATGTGAAAGGATTGTGGAAAGTGGAGAGACAGAGAGAGAGAGAGAGAGAGAAAGAGACAGAGAAGTAGTCCCCTTCTACTCCTGGGTGATGTAGGAGCGATTGTTCATGTATGTAGCTTCTAGGTCAAGTTATTCACCAACAGGGGATCTTTATATGATCCAAGAAATCTGTGACACTTCGCACACTTAGGGGTTCGTCAAATTATATTTTGTAACATATTGGGTACTAAAATAAAACGTTCTACTGCGACTCGTTTCTTATTGAGACTAGTTTATTAATACTGGGTTGATGATATAATTGTTGTTTTATGTTAATTTGACCATTACTGCGACGGCTCAACAGCCGTTTTGTATATTAAAAAAATAATTCCTTTCGCCGTCACTTCACGCTTTCGTTATCATACGGCACGAAAATAATTCCTTTCTTTATAATTAGATTCCCCCCTCCTATCGCCCACTCCTATATTATGGATGAACAGACAACCTCCCACAATGTTAATATGTGAGTTTTTTTTTGTTTACCTAGAGATGTGTTCTCAATATAGACTTTAATATATATTTTTACTTATTTAACCTAATTACTTACGTTTAGTTTTAGTCGAGTGTTTGTCGTATTATTTTTTTCCTTATTTAGTTTTGTAATTATAACTTATCACTCTGTATGTTATATAATATTTCTTAGGTTTATGGATTAGATTAGTGCATATAAAAAGTCGGATTTTGTATGCTTTTTTTGGCCTAGCCTGTCTTGTAGTCGTAATTTGATTTGCCAGAGTCACATTTCAGCAAATAAGTTTTCCTTAGAAGTGTTCCGTTTGGCGAGGAAACAAAAGCATAACGAAAAGATAGAGCAAAACGTTCACGTTCACCTGTATGTATCATTCATTAAAAAGGTTTTTGCTAAAAGATTTTTTTTTGTAAAAACATTTTACTTCTTTAGAGAACGCTACTTATTCTCTCGAGAAGTTCTCCAGAAGTTCTTACTTCGATGTGCCACTTAAAAATTTCTTGCCAACTTGATTCCTCCCGTATGTACATCTAAGTTATGAGTCGAGTCTAATTTCTCTTTATGTATTTTATTTTGTGAACAAACTGATTCCTTTTTTACAGCACCACGGAGATGATCAACGTCAATCCACGTACGCCATATTCCTAAAGAAATTTTGGCGAAAATGCTATACGCCTTTGACCGCGATGAAAAGGAGTGTTCCTAAATAAAAAGTTATGATCAAGTTTATAAATGTATTAATTCCACTGTAAACGCTTCTGCTAACTACTTATTCTTCTATGCGATTCGATAAGTTACGATTTTGGTAATGTCCACATTTTTTATGTAGGTATAACATATTACATGGTTGAAAAGTTACGTTTCTTTCGTTTTATTCGTTCAATGGTAACTGGCGAATATACTCATAAACATTTTTCTTACGAATTATCAACGTTCAAAATGTTAACTTTTCTAAAGACGTATCTTGAAGAAAGCATAAAACTTTGTTCGTCGTAATTATAGAAATTTTTGGAAACTCGGTGTCTTCTTATTATCATAAAAATGTTACACGTCGTGTTACTTTCATTAAATAGCAAGTACTTTTGGATGATTAATGATAGATTAACTAATGCTACTTAAAAATCAATCACTATTAACAATTGCCACCAGCCTTATTATACTTATAATTAGAGCCACACTGCACTTTCTTTAGTGAGTCGAAGCTATGTTATTAAACTTTGATTAATTATACTCTTTCACTGAAGCGACTTAACTTAAAGCATTTCTTATATATTTTAAATCAAACGTATATTCAGATAGGTGATAATTAGGATGTAGTACTAAACTGATTTTGAATACCTGTTAGGTATATATAATTTTAATATCTATTAGTCATATATTGGTATGGTTAGTCGCCTGTTTTTTGCATATCCCCCTTAAATAATAAACCTATAAAACTAGATGTTATTTTTTACCGATGTGTCCATGAACAAAATGTAAGCTCCTAAACGTAGATATAACCAAACTTGCGTAATTGTTGTAATAATTATTGTGATAATTGTTTTTTTTTTAATATTATTGTATTTATTGTGATCGTTCAGTATTGCTGGTAATAAAAAAGCTGACTTTAATTAGTATTTTTAATAACAGTGTTAAGTATCTTTTAATTTTATAATTATATACGAAGTATAAAATGTCAGACAAGGATTAGAAAAATAACAGGACTCAGCGCTTCGTACTTTTTCCACAAATTTTAATGCTTAATCTTAAGTGCAGAGATTAGCACTATAAAAAAAATTAAAACTTCTAAGAAGCAATGGCGACATCTCTCGTTCGAATTATCGTAGTAAAACGATATTCGAAATTGTTTGTATGCTGGAAAGAATATAACAATGGTTGCGCCAAGCATTGCTTCAAATGCTTAAAAAACAATGTAGATAAAAGACGTTAAGATTTTCGTCGGTGTGGTAATCGGCCGTTTAGCTTAGTGGCTAAAGCGTCAGACCGCGAATTCCGAAGACGTGGGTACAAATTTTAATGTTTAATCTTAAGTGCAGAAATTAGCAGTATAAAAAAAATTTACACTTCTAATCCTAGAGAAATTGTAAAGGAATAACGTAGGTTTCACTGTTATTTTTCTAGTGCGTGATGTTAGATATCCTTTGTAATATTTCGAAACTGTGCCTTTTAAATATTCAGAATAATAAATTTTTGAATCACTTTGTACTTATAAAATAAATTACTTTGTCTTAGATTTATAGTCGCATCATCAGTGTAACTGAAACAAAAACAAAAAGTGTGTATTAATTAATTTAAGCCTGTTTGTTTATTAAATGTTTCTAGAGTATAACAATACAGGTTAGCTTAGAAGAAAACCATTACAGAAGGAAGGAATAACATTTTTGTCCAATATTAAATGACATTTTCATCTGTGACTTACTATTGCATAGCCAACTTTAATGAGAATAGTACGCTAATTAAGTTGTTGCTGCCCACTTCATTCACTCACTCATATTTTAATCAGTAGAAAAATATCAGCATTGCAATAAATAATAAGTAAAAATCAGAGCTAATACCGCTATTACCATGCGTACAAAATTCATTAAATTTTGTATTGCTTTTACTATTTTAGAGAACACAGTGTCACAGGATACTTAAAAAAATCACAAACATATGTCTACTGGACGAACTACTAACAATTCTAATTAGAGTAAAACTGAGTTCTTGATATGTTGTTATTTGAATTTAATAACGATTACATATTTTTTCTTTGGTTTTTATTATTGTATAAATTTATGGCTAGTACCACCAAGTATTAAAGGTATATATTTTTATACATATCGAAGAACCGCGAAGCGGAGCCTCAGCGAAGTAACTAAGGCTTGATTCGAATGAATTATATTATACAAAATTTACAAAAACCAAACAAAATTTCAATTAATTTCCAAAATAGGATTGCTTTCCTGAATTCAAATGATCTTTTGAATGAATAAAAGTACATCAATCAGTTTTAAGTAAAGTATAATCTAATCTATATAAAAAATAGGAAATATATAAACTCAAATAGAAAGTTATGGGCATTATATTGTTTATATTTGCTAAGTTATGAGGAGTGGATTTTGTAATACTACACATGATATTGTATATTGAATGGCATTTCGGCGATTATTGCTTATTAATCATTTCAATGGTGACTTTTATTTTACAATTAAAATAGTTTTTGAGTGAATAAAATGTATCGTAACATTGAAAATAATTACCATAAGGTTTGCATTTCGTTTTTTTTCTTTTACTATTGCCTATGTATTATTTAAATTTATGTAAGAGATTACGATTGTTAAATGTAATAAATGTTTAAAAATAATGAACCTGTTTTCATTCTTCTTTTCTATTCTTTTAGAATATTTGTTAGAAATAATCAAGTTATAAACCACATGCTATGCTCTATTGAAATATTATGAATACTTATTTACAGATATCTACAATCGATATCGGCGGAACATATAAATATATCGATATTTATAGGTTCCTATCGCCGTATTTGCATTGAATTGTATCTAGCTTACGTTATTATTTTTATTTACTTTCTTATGGTTTAAATTTTAGGAATTACATAAGCAGATTAGCCCGTATTCTACAATATATGAATATTTATATAACCATACAATAAATGAAACAAGTAAAAAGTTATAAAAAATATAATTGTAACACCATTGATCTTAATCTTAGTTATATATTGGCAGCTAATATGATCTCTTATCCCCTCGACGCTTATGAATTAATTTCCGTAAGTTTTATCTAAGTATACTATTATCGCATTCGTATAGGACTGTGTGATACTGAAATATGCGTGACAAGGTTTTTTTACTTTATCAAAAACTTATTAAATTTCATATAACGAAATGCCATAGTTAATAGAACAGATTACGGCGTGCCTAGTTCGGGGTTCCGTTCTCAAGCTACCGATGCTTATTGTTGCGTCTAGCTGAAGAAAAAGGATTCTCCCCTCCAACCGATGAATTAATTAATAATTTTTCTATAAAAATATATGTTTTTCAATCGGTTATTTCGATATTAACTCACGACTTTATGTGGTCCAGAAATATTTTTCTTGGGTACACCTAAGCACACGTGTCCATAAATTCATGTTTGGAAAATCACCTAATAAATATATGAATATATATTACGCCCAATTTTGGTCTAGAAAAAGTAGAGTGAGCCATGACTATGACCGACGACAGTGACAACAAATCAGCGCATTATAAAATTGTATCATGTTAGGGAGCGTCCCTACCGTTTTTTATTACTCTACTAACATCATATACATATGTATTTTATTACTCTATTAGTGTAGTAATATCTATATGTATATGCAAAAGGTGCAAGTAATCGAAACTATTCAGTAGGGTCCCGAAGTGCCGCTGGTTGTACAAAATTGATGATAGTTTAGTATTTTTTTTTATCTAGCTAAAGGTGATTAGAATTGAATTTTGACGGTTCAATTATTTTTATTACTCTTTTCGTCGTATTTTACCTTGCATTATTTTTTAATCGCTCATGTAATCTATCCTTATCGTATTTATCGTTTAATATGAAATAATTTATAATACGATTTATGCGAAACTGTTTATCGATTCACGTACATGATTTGTGAAGCCGCCGGGTGTGTTTAAGCCACGAATACCTGTGGCAGTGGTGAGCAATGGTGAAGAATGCATTGCTTTTTGTAGCATTGCTCATTCCCGTGTTTGGGCAAAATGAGGAATTGTTCGAGTTAAATATCATACACTACAATGATTTTCACGCTCAGTAAGTCCTTTCTTATTTCTTATTTAGGCCGATATAATTTCACCTTGACGAGTTAATTTTGCATTAAAGAAAACGAATTTTGTGATCGTAATAATGCGTGTGTTTGTGTCTATTTGTTTTCTTTTCCTTTTATAAAGCATGTAATGAAGATACCTTACAGGCTTGATTAACATAAAGCAACGTATATCCCATGAATAATTAACATTGTATTACCTACGAGAAGAACATCGTACAAAGCGGTAAAAGCTAGTTCGAATTACAAAACCCTACAGCCGAGCTATAATTTTCAGTTTCGACCAAGTCAGCCCTACAGGCGGAGTATGCAACCCGACCGAGAGAGCCTGTATCGGGGGCTTCGCCCGCCTTTACACGGCTATCATGCAGGTTTTGGAAGCCGAACCGGACTCACTGCTTCTCAACGCCGGTGACACATTCCAGGGCACCATCTGGTACAATTTCCTCCGTTGGAACGTCACTCAGCACTTCATGAACATGCTGCCCCATGACGCTCATGTAAAGAACTGTTTGTACGCAACTGTTATGTCATCGTAATGAAGCTTAGTAACGACTAAACAAGTCGTTCTGGGCTTATAAGAATAGAACTAAGATATATATAAAAGGAGATTATCTGGCTACTTGATCTTACACTTAGTGGATTCGGTGGAGCGGCAATACGAAGCGTTTCTATTGCCGCAAAGCAGTGAGGGAACCCAGCGCAGATCTTGGTCTTTAAATTTGGATGGGATCAGATTGAAGTTTATCGATGAAAAGTAAATTTTTCTACATTAATTTTAATATTTATTATGTTATCTTATTCCGTGTTAGATAAATATAAGATTTATGCATGGAACCTAGTTATATATTTCAAATGATGATGATACAGTGAATGGAGGGGGTTTCACCTGTCAACCGTACGCAACATGTATAGAGATCTGCTGCCTATTGAGGCAGTCTCACTATGTAATCAATTACAAATTAAAAAAACCTAACTTTGCCTTAGGTACGTATATCTTAAGTTACTGATCTGTGTAAAGAATTTATCTGTGTTGGTACTTAAAAACATTGGCACTTATCTCTTGCGACTTGAAATGCGACTCTTGCGACTTATGGCTAAAGCCTATTATTCTATTGCCGAATATCTTGACGACGCCAATGTGTGGGGTTAATACTGTTGATACTCACGTAGGCTAAAACAAGACTATTGTACCTGTACTATTATATTGTAAACTGATTTTTTTAAAAAGAGCAACTGTTGAGTTTCTTGCCGGTTTCTTCTCAACAGAAACTGCTTTCCGAACCGGTGGTAACTTACGAACGTGTTAATTTCTTGTAAAATTTGGACGTTTCATACGCGCAAGCGTCTATGTGAATAAAGATATTTTATTTATTTATTTAAAAAATGATAGAAATGCGACATTTTTGATAAGGTCCTCGGTAACCATGAATTCGATCACGGAGTGGAAGGCTTAGTACCGTACCTAGAGCGTTTGGACTCACCGATGCTTGGCGCTAACGTCAACACCACCTTTGAACCGGAGTTGGGGGCTTACGTCAAAAACCACGTGATCGTGACACGACGAGGAAGGAGGATCGGCATCATCGGAGTGCTTCTAAGACAGGTCAGCGTTAAACAATTGACGATTACTAAATTAACGTTTCATCGTTGGGGCCTAGACAACAGAAATATATATAGCGTTTTTAATTAATTTTAGTTCTCCGCGCCGATAGGCCAAGTTATTATGGAGGATGAGCTTGAGGCTGTCAATCGGGAGGCAGCAATACTCACAGAGCAGGGAGTCGATATTATTATACTGTTGTCTCATGTTGGCTACACAAGCGACTTGTAAGTGCAACCAGTAATGGTATTCCTGTAGTTTTCTTTACATTGTATAGTTATTAGTATTATTATTGTATAATATGTTCAATATGGCCCTAACTCATAGACACTCGCTTTGAACGCATAGATTTTCAGGTGTGATTGAAATATCACATTGCTTTACTATTCATTTACAACATATAAAAACTAGCTTTGTAAAACACGTTCTGCACACACTTCATCTGCTACGAAAATCTTATCTATTTGATAATTTCTTGTATTTACGCGATTACACATTATAAATAAAACTAATTTTATGGATTTATCGCGTTTATTTTTAATTTTAATTCCCGACGTTTCAAACCCTTTACAGCGTTCATGGTCACGGGACAGACTGAGGCGTTCTATAATTGGGATGGATGTTGGTGAGAGTCACCGTTTAGTGGGCTCTCTTACATAGGACAAACGAAAAGAGCAATAAAAACCCGCGTGAAAGAACATATAGCTGACATAAAACATAATAGATTGAACAAGTCTGCAGTTTGTGAGCACACCTCAAATCGGCCCAACCACTACATGAGATTTGATAGACCACAGATCCTTGCAAAAAACACCGATTCCTCCCAAGGATGATTCGCGAGGCTATTAAAATTAAAAAACACCCTAATTTCAATAGAGAAGAGGATTGGGTTCTACCATCAGCTTGGGATCCTGTCATCAATAAAATTAAATCTAGGGCCAAACGAACCACTACTGCAAGACAAGACACAATTAGCTCCCTCTGCATAGATCGGACACAAAATTAATAATTCAAAAACTGACGGTAACCCGGGTTAACTATGACAATCAGACGTCTAACGCCTCAGTCCGTCCCGTGACCATGAACGCTGTAAAGGGTTCGAAACGTCGGGAATTAAAATTAAAAATAAACGCGATAAATCCGTAAAATTAGTTTCATTTACTTATCTATTTGACAGGCAATTGGCACTCCGTATCCCACCAACAGTGGACATAATTGTGGGTGGCCATTCCCACTCTTTGCTGTTTAACGGTGAATCGCCGGATGGCACGCGACCGGTCGGGGAATACCCTACTGTCGTCAGCAGGGACGACGGGCACAGAGTGAGTGGTATAACGCAGTTTTTAAGAGTTTTCACTTAAACAGTTAAAAAGGAGCGAACAGAAATAACAAGTGCTACTTCAACTGAGTAAGTAGTATTACATCTAAAAGAAGGACCCACTGTTAGGTAGGCACTTTTGTTCTAGAATCATTCCGAAAAAGAACATCCAGATTCAAATTTGTGAAATTAAGTAGTGACTAGATTTAGGGACGCATTTCGTATCAGGCATTACGATACAACTAATGATAACATTCATGTCTTAACATAGGGTTGCAGATGCGATGCCACCATTTTATACAATGGGCCCGGTTACCTGACTCACCAGATAAAACGCAAAAATGTAACACTTAACGCCGTGTGAGGTGGTGGGACTTCTGTTTTTCTTTGGCTACTACGCGTGTGTGTGTGTGTGTAGTGTTATAGGTTGGGACCTCCCAGGGTCCGGATTACGCTATTGAAGTTTGCCCTCTGTTCCGAATTGTAGATTCTGGTTGTCCAAGCGCACTGCTACACGAGGTACTTGGGCGACATAAAGCTCTATTTCAACGACCAAGGCGTCATTCAGTCATGGGAAGGATCTCCTATCTTCTTAGGGACATCTATTATTCAAGGTAAGAACGTTTTCTTTTATAAATACATGCTATTTTGAAAAGTATTTTTGCATTTAAGAAACATGAAATACACATTCAGCGAATGTAACTTTAGATAGTCGACGCCTGAACAACTACGGCACCTACAATTTAAATAGAGAAGCAGAGTAAGGAGATAGTTTTCTCCCGCCAGATCCCCGAATACTGGATGAGCTGGAGCCGTGGAGACAGGAGGTGGACGCGGTAGGAAAGGAGGTCTTGGGGAATTCCCTGGTGACACTGAGCCGGTCCTGTTATCGCGGCGAATGCAACCTCGGCAGTTGGGCGTGCGACGGATTTTTGGAACAGGTAACCCTACCTAGACCCGCTGTATTTATCGCTATTATTTGAAATAGCAGCTTTAGATTTTTAATAATATGGATATAAAAAGCGTAAGTCTTTTATGTAAATTGAAATATTATTCTGGCGCAATTAAAATTGAAGACACACTTAAAACTTTAAAGTTGAATAGCCGATGGTGATCTGCGTCTGTCAATTGCCTTTTTATTACCATAACAGTGGCAAACGTCGTTATTATTTACTTGCATATATAAATTCGTAAAAATATAGTGGGTTTTATAATAAGATAAAGGATTCTCAACCTTGAAATTACAAGCGAACTCCCACACCACTAAGACATCGTTGACCTATTATGTACATACATGACAGACAATCTACATTGAATGAATAAACAATCGCTAATAACTTGTACAGGTCATGGTAAGGGCGAGAGGTGGCGCGTGGAATGATGCGCATGTTTGCATGATGAACGCTGGAGGACTCAGGATGCAGATCGATCCGGGAGGTAACGTATAGCATCTTAATACTCTGACAACCATATAAGAGTGATCATAGGTCATAACGCAGCAGGAAAACGCCATTTTGAATTTGATTGATTGATTAAAAAATTAAAGGCTTGCCGCGCGTCCTTTTCGTACTTTTCTAAGTAAAATAGTTTTTTTTAATTACAAATTTTATGTAAAGCGCCCTCACGGCGTGTGTTGAGAATAAGCCCGCAAGATTTCTCAGCATTTATGTGTATGTATTGCTACTAAAATTGATTTTCAATTTTCCGAAAAAATACATTAAACAGAAGTAACAACAGAGGCCCTTTTAATGTCGATACCTTTCGAAAACTACGTGCAAGTTTACGACCTGAAAGGCGAACATCTCCTGGAGGCGTTAGAGTTCTCCGTGGGCGCGTCACAAACAAATCCAGACTCCTTCTACAGCGGTCGGATGTTGCAGATAGCGGGTGAGTTTTCGAAATTACAAAGGGATGCGTGATCTATGTATTTTTTAAAACTGTATATTTCAGACGCTCAATAATACTCTAATCAAATGCGCATGCTTTGTGTCAAAGATCTTGCTCTATTTTGTAAAGCGCGATTCGTTATCACAAACAGAAATTTTATTTCCCAAAAATTCGTGTATAATTTTTTGACAATTTTTCTATTTAGGTAACTCGCATTTAAATCAGGCATATTTTTATATACTTCGGTACAATCTCTACATATTTTTCTCAAAGGTGTTTGTTCGTCGGAACGCAAAAACTAGCATGATTCTTCGCAAATTATATGATTCGAACACTAGGATTTTAAAGCTTATATTTGCCGCTATTGATAAAAAGTGTATAAGTGTAAGTTTACATTAAAAATAAGGAGAATAAGTTTACACAGGCCTTTTATTGAGAATTTGTTTCAATGAAAGATAGCGAAATACAGTGATCAGCACAGTGACTAGCAGAATGAACGCTATTCTTCAACAATTATACCTTTTACTTTATACATTATATTACCATTCGGTGACTGATCACTGCATTGTGTTAACATTTCTCACAATTCAGCTAATATTCCTATATTTGACAACGTAGGTTTGATTAGTCTCCTTTTATTTAGACGTGTTCAATTTAATAATTTTCTACATTCCACAAGTAATTAAGATCGATGTCTGGCAATTTCCCAACCTAATGAAGTAAATTTTTGAAAATTGAAGCCAAATTCTCCTATATACAAATGTGGGTTCTCTATGATTGGAGCGCGGCCTATGTCAAGTTCGGTTCGATGTCATCATTTCAGTGTTGCCGCCACCGAATCAGCGCCCGAGTTGCTGCCAAAACTATGTTACGAAGAAAACTTGGATCGTGTCGAAGAATTCTATATATATATATATATATATATATATATATATACTACATTATACATAAGTGTTTTTCGTTGCAGGCATGCGAAACGTTTACAACGCCTCTGCGGAGGCGGGGTCTCGAGTGGTTTCGGCGACCGTCCGTTGCATTGACTGCGACGTGCCCCGCTATGAACCGCTCGACGTGAATAAAACATACCGCGTACTCACACAGAACTATATCGGCGACGGCGGTGGCGGATATACGGTGAGGAAGCCCTATCGCACTTAGACAATACAGAATGAAACGAACTATTGGTTCTGATTTTAAGTTACGCTGAGTTACAACAGAACAGTGAAGTTACAATACGTTAAGCAAATTCTACAAGACAACAAGGTCCAGGTCCCCCACGTCACAGCAGCAGAGCCAGGCACGTTTGTGTCGAGTACTCATTGCCGCATGTTAGAGGTGTAACCTATTTGATTCGCTACAGTTTTAAGCGTGTTGAACGTGAAATTGAATTGGGTTAAATAAGACATTAGGGCGTTAAAAACTCTCCCTTGATCAAGGCCACTGTACAATGTATAAACATTGGAAATTTAAAACAAAACCTAAATTAAAAGCGATAAATTACTTTTATTTCATAATATATATGGGGTATCTATTTGACGAAAATCGGTAGCACTGTCTGTCTATATGAGTTTATAATTTGGAAATGGTTTCAACGTGAAAATTAACTTGTAATTGTTCTTCTTACACTTTTGGTCTAAGGAGTACCATAAATCTCACTTTCCATACATCTTATATGTCTGTGCATCGTAAATCGTAAACTCCAGGAATTGTTACAGATGCTGTCACAAAACAGGGAAAATCTGGAGAATTTGGAAGTAGACTATGTGATGCTTCAGCGCCACATGAGAAAGCAGGCCAATGTTATTCAAGATCTTGATGGGAGAATACAAATAGTATATTGAGTCATAGATTAAACTTAATTAGATTAAACTATGTTTTGTTTTCGTTCGTTACATACATTTGGTGTAATACACAAGTTTTTCTATTTTCACACAGACCAACTTAAGGAATTACCCAATCGGAATTGTTTTATGATTTACACAGTATTGGGCCTCTGTTTGCTTAGATAATAATATTTCCATAATAAACCTTTTCTTAGGTGCTCAACAAACGCTAACGCATTTATAACGGTAAGAGTCGGACGGGCATACCTTATGCAATTCTGTTTCACAAGGACCTCCCAAGTTAACAAACATTACATTAATAATAACAATCTAAACATTAAAATGATTAGTCAGCCACTTTTTTTACACTACATAGAAATTAAATTTTGATGGTAAGTTGTCAAAGCAAATATTGAAGCTAATGTATAGGGACTAAACAATAAAATAAAACAAAATGTGCCAACAATATGGTTTTATTTCACACATTTGTCTATATTTACAGGTTTATATATTATATTTGAATACCCGCTGAACAAATATAAATTAACAGTAGAGTCAGCATCAGTTTTGTCATAAAAATATTATCATTAGCTAATAAATATTGTCAAATAACAATGCGTATATTAAAAAGTATATGTACTCGCAAATGTACAAGTCGAAAAGTATTAATCTAACGCAACAATGTGTTAAGACGAGACGCCTTAAAGCGAACGAGTGATTCCAGCTATCAAAATATTCGATATATTTTTCGTTTACTTATTACATATTGTGTAAGAAATTTAGAATTGTCTAAATCAGTCATTCTGTGCCCGTTCTTCCCTGTTAAAGGCTTTTTATTTAACAGTTCTTTATATAACGGATACTATCATTTGTAAAATTAAAACTACAACTTTTAAATGGCGCTAATGATACAATGAATGTACTTGTATTAATAATTTCTATTACAGCTTACAAAATTATAATATACGTATAAATTTAATACGTATTTAGTGTTCAGCAATATTTTTAACAAGAAATAAATATAGTATTGTGTAGGCGTCAATACAAATATAATTTTAACAGACAATTTTAGTTAAAAAAACTCAAAAATTGGCCACTGTCGAAACAGTTATAAGCAAAATGACGTCGTAAATAATTATTCTTTTGTAAAACGTGAAGGAAGCGTGATTAGGAACGGTTAAGTACTAACTGTATATATTTTAGCTATTTTTATATACAGTAAAGCAATTACAATCGCAAAATATCCATTTCAATCTTTAACTTTTCAATGTATTCCTATAAAACAAGAGATGTCTATCGTCCAATTTATGCCGGAAGTTTCACAATATCGCGCCAAAATCACTTGTGTTCCCAGGAGTTACTTTTATCGTTGCAAAACATTTAACGTGTTTTTTTTTTTTTCAAATAATCTAATTTATTTGCATTTTATAAACAATCTGTTGCTTTTACAGCGGTCGGTACGATAATTTATTCAATAATCAGCACTGGGCCAATTCGACCTGAGGCACATCGATGAACGGCAAGTCCTTCTTGAACTCCTCAATGTTCTTTATAAAGTCCGCGTTGTTTTCACTGGAGTCACCAATGGGGTTGTTTGCGTCTAGATAGGTCAGATTGTAGCTCTTCACTTGGGTGTCGGAGATGATTGAGCTGTTGCTCTCCTTAGCCGAGTGTCCCATTACCTGAGAAAGAGAAGGACAACAATATATTTGTTAACAAGCGTCGCCCGCGAAACGTCCTCATCGACCCGGTCGAGGAAGGGAACTTAGATACGCCGGACCCACCGCCGGGGGTCCCGCCGGATAACACTACACCCACAGCTAGTGTAACAACAAACACAATAGTTCGCACTCGCCTCCGAGCACGGCGAGACCAACACAACGCGTATACAAGGTACACCCGCGTTCCAGGGCGGTTCTCACCGCCCGCAGCCACCGATTAGCTAAAAACACAGTCGACGGCCATCGGGGTCTCGGTCCGCACCGCAACTTCGATGGCCCTTAGATGACATGTCGTAGTTAAACGCACGCATGAGCACATGCGCGGCCCTACCCACATCGAAGGGCCCAAACCCGTGGGTTCTGGCTAGCCCACCGGTTCTGCGTCAGATGAAGCTTTAATAGTCTCGGGACTGAAAGCAAAAACATTAGTTAATACAAGATACAAGAATATATTTGCGATTATCATAGTTTTAGATAAAAGCGAAACAAACCATCTAGTAAAAGCCAATGCAGAAAACGTAATCAACGGGTTATTAGGGGCACAGGTGTAGGAAAATATGTATGGGGCGCGAAAAGTTATTCAAAATGCGCCTTGGACAGTTTTTAGGTAATGTCGTCTCATTCACAGTCGTCTAAAGTACTCTCTGTCTAGCTCGCATGGCATGAGGGTGAACAGTTGCTGACAAAACTTTCCTTTTATTAACATATATTAGATTTCATGATGAGGACGAGTTCATTTACCCTTTGATTGATAATATATATAATACTAGTCAGATTTTGTAAATACAATAATACCTTCATTGAAAAACGTATGGGAGTCATCAGAAAGTAATAAAAATACCTGCACAGAAAGTTTCCTGAAGAGGGACTTATTGCCTGTAGGGAAATGGTTCTCCACCCAGCTACGGATATCGCCAACTTTTATTTTCTCTATGGCGTCCGCCTGTGAAAAAACAAATGATATAATGCCTTTACACAAAATCTTTATAAGCGATTTAAACGTAACAATAGATTGATACACTGCATGTTTTATTAAATGTTTAAACGACAAAATTCTCCCCATCAGACAAATTTCAAAAATCATTCTAATGCCAATTCAAGAGCGTCCAATTCGGTCAATAATTTATATTTTTTTAATTTCAATTATAGAAAAGAAAAATGTTACTCTATTCCATAAAGATAAACTATATTTAGAGAAATATGACCATACATTAAGGTTTCATAAATAAAAAAGGATTACCTCCAAAAACAGCCTCTGGAACTGATATTCCCTGCTCACAATCTCCCGCCAATTTCTTTCAACCTGTACACAAAGTTCAATTCCGAAATATATTTTCCTCGACAAAACAAGACACATACAAAGGCACGTGGATGTGTATCTGTAACTTTTACTGTTATTTTAAAGAAAATCGAATTTGAAACATTTTGTAGAAAAACAAAAACACACGACAACACGTACACTTCGTTAAGAACTATTGACAGTTTCGCTAATTTGTTACGTGAGCCGTGATAGCTTAGTGACCGGGCGCTCGCCTTTAATTCCACATACTCGAGCAACCGGAGTTCGATCCACAGTGCCGGCACCAATGAAATTGTTAATTTTAAGTGCTGACTTATCACGTGCTCAACGGTGAACGAAAACATCGTGAGGAAACCTGCATATTTTCGGAAAAACAAAAAAATATTTCGAAGATATGCGAGGTTCGCCAATCCACAGTGGGGCCGTGTGGTGGACTATGCTCTGATACCCTCTGTAAAAAAAAAACATCCAAAGGACTCTTCGCCCTTTGGATATGTTTTTTTATATGAAAAGTTTCCAAACGAGCAGGCGGTTCACCTGATGTTAACCGCCGCCCACGGACATCTGCTACACCCGAAGGTTATGGATGTAACGGGAAAGTATTTATACTTTTACTGTGAGTATACTTACCGCGGTACTTACCTGGACGAGCCTGCCCATTCGTGCAAGAGCCGAGGCTGCTGCGTGGCGCTACCACAGTTGCTGCGCGGGGTTATGTATAGGCTGTTACTTTACTTTTCACTTTGTTTCCGCTAATTTGAGCGCTATTACCTCCTCCTTGAGTTCATAGTCGATCGTGTGCTTCAGCTGCACGAGGGCGGTGCGTGTCGCCGAAAGCGTCCGCTCGTTGAGGCGCTTCATGTCGCGCGCGAACTTCTTAAGGAACGCCTCTACGCGTGCGTCCACGTGGGACACGCTGCTTGTTACACAAAACATACACCATATATATACAAGACCATTACGCAAAATATGTTACATATAGTTACCCGTTAAAACATAAACCGTTACCCGATGCTACTGTTTTTACTAACTCCTTTTACTAGGTTGCGTGGAAGAAATCTCTTTTAGCGATAAGGCCGCGTACTGTACAGTTTTGTATTCAATATCCGTTGCTTGTTTACAATAAATTAACATTCATTTCATTAATTCATTCAAAATATCATTTATAAAACAGTGTGCATACATGAGAGTATTACACAAAATACCCACTCATCCTACATATACAGCGTGTCGTTACCATCGCGACAATAAATGAACACACGTCTAACGCTAATTGCCAATAATCATAAAAAATATTAACGTTAAAAACAATCCATAATTAAAAAAAATACATTTTTCAAACAAACTAATTAAGTAAAAAAGAAACAAAATTTGTAACATCCTATACAACTACAACTGACTGATTCATACATTCCGAGACTTTTTCATTCGTTGCCAGAGCGTCGCATTACAAGCAACTCCTTCTAACAGTATTTTTTATCTCTTTTAAATTCATTCAACCCATTCATATGCTTTGTGACCTTTACAAATGAAGTTTACGTTACAGTTTTATACGTAAGGGAGTTATAAAATTCTTTGTTTTGGAAAATTTTATAACTCTGTAAACATTGGTGTTTAAAGAAGGTAAATGTTTAATACAATTTTAAAAAGTTATCCTCTATATGTGTGTTCATTTATTGTCGCGAATGTAAACACGCTGTATAGTTTATATAAACCGTGTACATACACGAGATTATAACAGAAAACATACACACATTTTAAGTCCAATATTGTCTATAGAAACCATCGGATACAATACAAAGTTAAATATGAACCGTCCTACTAATCACGGATATAACGATGATTTACTCTATGGAACAGTTACTATCGCGCATTAAAAAGATAGAAGTACAAATACTAGTATAGAAGAGAGAAGTTTTGAAAGTCCTTTACGAAAAAATCATGTACCTAAATAGCAAAAATATTATAAGCATTATTTCCGGCTTCAGGAAACGTGTTGCGTAACCCAAATGCAATAAATGAAGGCGCATCGTAAGAAATAGAATAAACATTTACGAGTAAGTCTATAGTTGAAACAAACTTAATTTTCATATATATTAATTACTAATTAACAGATTTCATTCCTCTAATTGTACTTGAAATATAAAACTTAACAAAAGCAAATTTCACTTGCTTCTTATAAAATATCATGGGTTACCTAGTTGTTTAGGTAAACAAGGTAACCGTATTGGACTGAGTTGTAAGAATCAAAATATGCGAATTAAAGGCCATATAAATTAAAAGGATTGCGTTAAATTAAAATATTAAATTTACTACTCGCCAAGGGGACTAAAGACCTTAAGTATTTGACACAAACTTCAACTCGTCACCCTCGCTCATTCATGTCAGACAAATAACAGAAGAAACGGTTCGGAATCGACCCTATAAGGGTTTAACCGACAGAATTGCGGAGCCCTGAAAGATACAAGAGAGGAGACGTACCGACGCCCTCACCTGAACTTGTCGACTTGCGTGTTCACCGTTACGGAGAAACCGAGCACTCCGAAAGTGTACCGCATCATACAAAACACGCTGTACCCGAGCTGCTCCTTCGTACGTAAGGCGTCGAACACCGGCTCCTCCATTAGCATCTGCGTTTTACAACAATAATAATATATATAACATGCATACAAGTTCGTTTGAAAGGTATACGACGCATTTATCAATGATTACCGCATCGTCAAGAAGTTATGTTGTTTAGGGAACAGAATGGCAATTTTTTTGAAAAAAAAAGTTTGTTTTTATTTCAATAAACGATTATACTACCGAGTCTGAACCTCCTGTGTGAATTTGGGCATCTTTAGAAAAGCCACCCTGTATACATACAAGATTTAGCTGAGGTAGGTCCACGCAGCAGTGTTCGGTGTTGCACGAATGGGCAAGTCCGTTCGGGTAAGTACCACGATCTCACAGAAGACCGGCGTGAAGTAGAATTGTTACACTTCTGCGTTTCGTCTGGTGAGTGAGGTAGCCGGTGCCCACTTTATAAAATTTGGCAACGCACCTGCAACACTGCGGCTGTTGCAATGGGCGGCGGTTATCACTCAACATCAGGTGGACCGCCAGCTCGCTACCGCCTACTATCTCTACTATCCGCCTACCCCCATAAAAAAACGTGTGTACTCACGTACGCACGTAAGAAGTTATACTTCTTTAACGTAACAAAAGAAAAGAACTAAAAATTTTATACCCTGTGCCAGCACATTGAATAATAACGGTTTAATTAAATAACTTGGAATAATAGGTATATCTCAAAGAGTTGTTATTGGTTGCCATAGTGAAGTTGGTCGCTTTGCAACGCAACTTCATCATCGCTTTTTGGCTTTTTCGCATACGTATATGTCTAGCTAACTTCGGGGTGTCGGTTTGTCGTGACGGTGTGTGCGCGCATCGTGAAAATTTACTCATCATTTCTCCCTAACGCGCCAAAAGAAGTAAAAAAAAGTAAAGTAACAGCCTATACATGTCCCACTGCTGGGCAAAGGCCTCCTCTATACAGAGGGTATCAGGGAATAGTCCACCACGCGGCCCCACAGCGGATTGGCGGACTTCACATATCTTCGAAAAATATATATTTTTTGTAATTATCTTGAAAATATGCAGGTTTCCTCACGATGTTTTCTTTCACCGCGGAGCACGTGATGAGTCAGCACTTAAAGTTAAAAACTTCATTGGTGCCGGCACCGGGGATCGTACCCAGGTCGCTCGAGTATATTGAATTAAAGGCGAGCGCCCGGACACTGAGCTATCACGAAGTGTATCTTCAAAAAAAGCTCACCATGAGGACTTCCAGTACGGCGGTGTCACGGGCGCTGGTGGGGCCGCTCTGGTAGTAGTTGGTGACGATGCTGTTGGTGGAGGCCGGGTTCAGGCTCAGCACTCGCAGCTTCCTCTCGCCCAGGGGCAGCTCGTGGACGCGCAGCTGAGGGAATCAAATACCGTATTAAGGAGAAAAAAAGTTACGGTTTTTTTTACAAATCATCTTCATTTGCGGAAATATGGTAGATAAAGTTTAGCAGTATATATTTTTTCTTTTCTTAATAAACATTGCCCTTACTTTAGGATAACATTCAAAAATTTCAAGTGGACGGACGCCCAGATTCGAAACAATTATCTGTGGGTGACACAAATAGTTGTCCCGAGTGGGAATCGAACCCACGATCCCCGTCGCCGAAGCCAATAACGTGACAACTGCGCCACGGAGTCATCAAAAAGATAAAAGTACAGACACATTTCGCCTCATTTCATAAATAATTAATACAAATGAATTTAATTTATTTTTTAAATTAATAAAATGGCATTAATATATAATTACAGTAAATTAAAACAAATTGTCGAAGTTTTAAACAATTACGTTTACAACATTTTTTACAAAAAAAATTTACAGAAATGTTTTCATCGTACTAAGCTTTTTTACGGAAAACTTTAGAAAAATCGTTTTACGAGTTTTTGCGGAAACTTTTGTTGTATAGCCTGACAAAAAGAAATTTCAACTTTGCTATGCAATTTCAACTTTGCTATGCTTTCGTTAAGCAATGATATTCTCTTGCATTTCTAACATTTAGATAATTATTTTCATACAACCCTGACGTAAAAAGAGGGTTGTTGTGAATAGGTGTTATAAAATAGTATGATACCCTTCATGGCTTGATGGTTGTAAATTAATTTTTACTTTTACCCGGGTACCACACGTTCGAAAAGATTGCAACGCATCTGAAACCCCAAAAGTATTATGGATGCCCACGGACGTTGGTAATCATAAAACATCAGATGAACCGCCCGCTAGCTTCAAGTAATTCACTTTTCATTAAAAACATCATACTGGTGGAAGTAATAAATGCTATAAACGGAACTGTTCGACTATTCAATCGCTTGCAGCAATTACCAGATGACTACAATATATGAAAGTCTCACCTCTGGCATATCTTCCTCGTCGAGGCCCTCCCATTTGATGTTTTCTAGAACGTTCTCCGATATAGTGACCGCCTCGTGCCACGCCAAATTACCCTGCACCAAGACCTGTAAAATTGCAAGATTATTAAAAGTCTGTACTAATAATTTTTTTTAATGTTAGAAGATGGCAAGCGAGCTGGCGGCTGGTTAAGTGATAACCGCCGCCCATGGGCATTTGCAACGTTTTTTAACTGTTGCAGATGCGTTGACACCTTGCAATAAAGTTTGCCCCGGCTACTTCACCTACCAGACGAAATGCAGAAGTATAACACTTCCACTTCATCTGTGAGGTCGTGGTACTTCCCCAGACGGACCTGCACATTCGTGCAACAGCAAAATAAAAAAAATTAGATAAATTGAAAATTTTTTTTTTCGCCGTTTCCAGAATTGGAACCCACGCTACCTTTCAGGTAACACGCCCGGTCGCTCCTACCCTCCTACATAGCTAAGCGATCTCGACGTCTCATCAACTTTGTTTTATTACCTTTTTATAAATGCTCGGCGCCATCTAATGCGCTTTCCTTTACAGCAAGTAACACTTTCTAAAATGTCATTTTGCAATTAATATTTGAAAACTCTCAATTTATGGCTACTACTTTATTTTACTGTTATAATTGATCAAGATCTGATCAGGAGATCAATTGACTTTGAACATACAATTCGATTTGCAGACGAATCTGCAAAATCTTTATAAGAAAACAGCTTGCTTTTCGCTTAATCGCCGCATTATGCTAAGTTGATGCAACATTTTAAATTATTCATTAGCGTAATTAACTTATACGCTTACCTGCATATACAATTTGCTGAGCAGACGTCCACTGAAGTCCTTCAACTCGTCGATAGTGATGTTATGAATAATTGACGCTTTATCGCGCGGCGATATGTAAGGCTCTAGCAGAACGTCCATACGCACGTCTCTATAATAACAAGCAAATGTCTTTTTTATAAACAATTATAAAACTGACTTACTTAATAAAGCGGTGCGAACGAGAGGACAACACTATTTCTCACAGGCCGCATGTTGAGAACTTTGGAGGCGTTCCTAGCTTTGGAGACGCCAATAAAAATGTTGATTTATTACGTTATTTTGAATTTTCTCGAAGAGGGATTTAAATTGAATTAAAAATGGCATTTTTTTACAATAAATTAAGGTATTTTAATTTTTTAATATACTAGTGGTCAATTCAACATGAAATCCATTCGAATAAAACCAAAAATTAAATTATTGCATCTTCCCTATTAAACTAAACAGTCATATTTAAAAAAAGTTATAAACTTGTTGGAAGAGATGCGGTATGTCCCTTTCCCCCAATGCTAACATTAATATAGAACGACTGTCCATTACTAGGACATAACTGGTCATAGTTTTGTAGTGGTTTCTCTGTCATTGGCAACATTGAAACGCTTATTTTTTCTGTTAAGTTCCTTGTTCTATTAAACTATTCATAATAAAAAAAATAGTAATGTGTCAACATCCCTATTAAAAAGATTGAAAAAGTGACAACAGATTGAAAATAAAAAAACCGGCCAAGTGCGAGTCGGACTCTCGCACGAAGGATTCCGTACCATTATCTATAAAAGCGACAAAAAAAACATTTCTGTTGTGTGGGAGCCCCACATAAATATTTTTTATTTTGATTAGTTGTTATAGCGGCAACAGAAATACATCATCTGTGAAAATTTCAACTATCTAACTATCACGGTTCATGAGATACAGCCTGGTGACAGGCGGACGGACGGGCGGACGGACAGAAAGACAGAAAGAAAGACAGATAGACTGACAGCGGAGTCTTAGTAATAGGGTCCCGTTTTACTCATTGGGTACGGAACCAAAAAAAAGCACTCACTTGGACAGCTTGTGGGGTTTTATGAGTACGTTGTGGTAGTTGCGCGCTCTTATTTCCCGCACCGCCTCGAACATCGGCAGAGTGAGCGAGTCCGTTGTGGTGCGCATTTCGCGCGTTATCAGCTCCACCAGCAACTGTTGCCAAACGAACACAATTTCAAACCAAATGTTGCCATTTTATTTATTTGTATATTTGGCGCGGTTGCATTATACAAATTATAACTAACATAATTCATTAATGATTAGAATCATTAAAATACGTCACTCACGTGCAGGTTTTGGCTATAACCGTTGACTTTTAACGTGAGCCCTTTGTCGGACACGTAAAGCGAGTGCGTCAGATCCGCCATGTTGGCCGGGTAAACTTCTTCCTGAAACAGATACAACCAACATTTTCGAAAACGTACGACAACAATGTCTATATATTAATAGGTGAAGAAAAAATTTGTAGCCCTTTTTACGAAAATGGACGCAGTCGGTCAATAGAGAAGGAATGCAGAATGCTAATATTATTTTTAATTGTGCATAAAAAATACATTAAATCAATATAGAAAATATAACACACAAATTGACACACACACACGCATATATACTCTTTTGTTTATTGTTTATTGTATTCGAGGAAAGTAAAAAATTGTTCAAACTTATAATTTAAAATAATTATGGAATTTTGATCACTCGGCGTCCACTAGTATATAAAATTAAATGGCATAAATACATGATTGAAACAGCCACAAAACTAAAGGTCGGTCTCAGAATACTATGTATATTGCATTAATTTTGATAAGGGAATGCCTTTGGAAAGCAGCGAAGGATTAGTGTAAAATAAAACTAAACATAACGTGCATTGTTTGGTTTCATACTTTCAATGTCAAACGCCAATCGTTGTAATAAATTCGTATAGAATAGAGATCGAAGGGACGTATTTTTAAAATTACAGAAAAGGAATTTTTTTTTTCGGGTCGAATTTCGATCATTTGTT
Source organism: Iphiclides podalirius (assembly GCA_933534255.1). Lineage (NCBI taxonomy): Eukaryota > Metazoa > Arthropoda > Insecta > Lepidoptera > Papilionidae > Iphiclides > Iphiclides podalirius. The sequence goes on from OW152832.1 coordinate 6,372,504, forward strand.
TCAATTGCAGCTTGTATTTTGTGTGGAAGGGTTTGAAATGTCTATTGTATTAGTATATCCTTCGTTAACCTTGCCTCTTACTATAGGATAAAATTATCCTGTGTCGGAAAGACGTTTTACATACATAAATATCACGTGGACAACCATATCCGGAACAATTATCTGTGGGTCATGCAAATATTTGTCTCGTGTGGGAATCGAACCCACGATCTCTGGCGTCGAAGCCGATACCTTGGCAACTGCGCCGCGGAGTCATCTCAAAAATCTCAGCTTACCTTTAGGCCCTGTTGTAAGACGTCCGTCCATAGATCCAAAAGGCAGGATCTGAAAGTATAAAAGTAAAGTAAGGTACAATATACAGATACATACATAGGGTACATCACACAAGAGTGACAAAGAAATACTCACTCTCTCGGCGTCTTTAGACTTAACGGTGTTATGAAGTAAAAGTACAAGAGGGCGGTCGGAAAGCGGAACTTGAAGTCCGGTTTATACCACAACTCCATGTGCCGGCTCTTACGCAGGAGGTTGGGTTGATCTAACCTATTAAAAAAATTAATAAACCTTGAGATATTTGACTGCAATGCCTCGGACGATATTAACCGTAGATATTGTTTTTTTATTAATTATAATATCTAAAAACACGCTGAATAGGTAGGTATATATAGTTACGTTGAGTTGGAATTATTATTTTTTTTTTATTTTATAATGACAGTTATCGGAATGTTGGTGAAGATAGTGAAACCACCTTTGCACTGTAATTGTTTCCTAATACTGATGAAAAAACAAGAAGAACATTCCAAGATATTCATTCGTACGGGAAGCTCTAAAAGCGTTCCAATTGAATTTTAATTTTTACTTTAATTTTCTTCCCAGTTTCTGTACTTATAACAAAACTTAAAATGTGTCGATAAAATGCCAAAAAATTTTTTGGGATTTTAATCTACGCCTTTTACATTACGCGTCCAGATACTCTAGCCTGACTGTTTACTTTATTTTTATTGCATTTAGAAATATAATTTATCTACACATGTTAAATTTCACGACAAAAAGTCGATAGCTATCATGTTATTTGCGCTCCACAAACCACAACAAATCGCGCACACCGAATCGTTCTAGAACAGCCTTGTTTAATAAAAATCGAAGCCGAAGCGAAATCGACCTAAAGTCGTTCACCATAGCCATCAAACTGCTACCGAGTCGCGCTTATCATTTGTTATAGAACCCACTCGTTTAATAAATGTCCATGACGAAGCAAAAATCAACCTAAAGTAGTTGACCATAGCGATCAAACTGCTACCGAGTCGCGCTTCTCATTGTTCTAGAACCCACTCGTTTAATAAATGTCCATGACGAAGCAAAAATCAACCTAAAGTAGTTGACCATAGCGATCAAACTGCTACCGAGTCGCGCTTCTCATTGTTCTAGAACCCACTCGTTTAATAAATGTCCATGACGAAGCAAAAATCAACCTAAAGTAGTTGACCATAGCGATCAAACTGCTACCGAGTCGCGCTTCTCATTGTTCTAGAACCCACTCGTTTAATAAATATCCATGACGAAGCAAAAATCAATCTAAAGTAGTTGACCATAGCGATCAAACTGCTACCGAGTCGCGCTTCTCATTGTTCTAGAACCCACTCGTTTATTAAATGTCCATGACAAAGCAAAAATCAACCTAAAGTAGTTGACCACGCTATAGCGATCAAACTGCTACCGAGGCGCGCTTCTCATTGTTCTAGAACCCACTCGTTTAATAAATGTCCATGACGAAGCAAAAATCAACCTAAAGTAGTTGACCATAGCGATCAAACTGCTACCGAGTCGCGCTTCTCATTGTTCTAGAACCCACTCGTTTAATAAATGTCCATGACGAAGCAAAAATCAACCTAAAGTAGTTGACCATAGCGATCAAACTGCTACCGAGGCGCGCTTCTCATTGTTCTAGAACCCACTCGTTTAATAAATGTCCATGACGAAGCAAAAATCAACCTAAAGTAGTTGACCATAGCGATCAAACTGCTACCGAGTCGCGCTTCTCATTGTTCTAGAACCCACTCGTTTAATAAATGTCCATGACGAAGCAAAAATCGACCTAAAGTCGTTCACCATAGCGATCAAACTGCTACCGAGTCGCGCTTCGCATTGTTCTAGAACACACGCGTTTAATAATAATCCAAGCCAAAGCGAAACCGACCTAAAGTTGTTGACCGTAGCGATCAAATCGCCGTGCTTGAGCACCTTCTTGAGCTTGGGCGCGGCGGCGACCTTCTTGTGGATGTCCTTCACCGAGCCGCTGCTCAGGTCGAGGCCCAGCGCGTCCGCCGCCTCGACGTAGGCCTCCGCCGGCGGCACCAGCCCGAAGTCGCTCGTGAGGTACACGTTCTCTTCGGGCAGGTGGAAGTTGGAGTAGGGCTGCGCGCTCAGCCAGCGCTGTAGCCACTGCTGCGGTATCTCTGGAGCGGTGGAACGAGCGGTAATCAAAATATCCGAAATATCGAATATAAAAATTCATTTATACGCTGTCGAATGAAGTATAAATTTGAATGCTTTGTTCATTTACATTTATATTTTTACATTACGGGCAGAAATGGGATTCGAAGTAGAGTATACCCGCCGGTTAGTCAAATTTTTATAGCTCTCTAATGCCCGATTCCTAAATTCAACGAACGGCTATTAGTCACATAGCTTCGTAATTTTCATAACGACTTGTAGATTAAAGGAACGCTAATGCAACCGCTCGTAAGGATAACGCCTCGATTTGTTAATACAGGAACCGGGCGTACAAACCTTTTATCTACAAGTCGTTATGAAAGTTACGAAGCTATGTAACTAACAGCCGTTCGGTGGATATAGGAACCAGGCATAAATCTTTAACTGAATTGAGGACATATAAATTATATAGATATAACATAATCAAATATTACTAAAATTGGAAACATTATTTACTTATAACTGCGACGAAATACTGCGTTATTTATTTGATTGCAATAAACCTTCTGTTTGCACATATCTACAATCGGGACTAAAAACGTCGCTTCAGAAATGTGCAAGTCTCACCTTGCCTTTTATATTCTGTGCCGAACCACTTCTCCTTGGCATCGTAATGCACTGGCGTGGAGTACTTGTTTGAGAGGACCATTATGTTGACTGTATCTGCGCGCATGCAGTCCAACAATTCCGTGATGCCCTGTTCAAAGTACGGAGTATATTTGAAAAAAAAAAAAATATATTAACAGAAACAACAGAGAGTATTAATTAATGTAATATGTTAAACCCCTAAAATTTATGAAAATGGGAAGACACACGATGAAAAATCTTTGTACTCGGCTGTGGGCCAATCCCAGATGTGATCGGAGGACTGAACCAATAACAACACCGCTACAGATTAAATCGGTAAATATAAAAGTAGAACGTTGCACATAAAACTTCACAGTGTTTATGTAACACCTACTTAGGAACAATTTTATATTTATATACGCCTAAATATAAATAAAGCTTTTATATTGCGTAATATATAGAATATAAGAAGTAACCTTTGGATCGTATTTGTAATAGAGCCTGTCCCCTGTAATATAATGTTCCGGTGGGAAGAAGTGCATGTTCTCTGCAAGCGATTCCACGTAGTCAGCCGGCTGTGACTCCTCCTCGAAGCGGAAACTCGTCTCTTCTATTGTCTGGAATATGAAAAGAACATTTAAAAAACTGTTGCATATCAATTGTATTTTAAATATCGTTTCTTACCGAATACAAATTAAGTATCTAAATTAGAAATATATGTTCATTGGACATTTTTTTTAATTATTAAAACTATAAATGTTTGAATTATTAGTATTAGCTTGTTATTGAAAGTAATCATTTATTATTCAGACATACCTTTATCTCGTTGTATATCCGTTCGGAAGGACCAATTTTCTTTAGCATGTTGATGTAAGAGAATATTGCTTCTAGCACCTGCAAGTATTATTGCAAAGATATTGGTCTTATATAGAAGCCATAAATAATTCTTGAAATGATACATTACATACATTAGATGTTCTTTTAATTTCCTGTCCAGATGTCAAAAATTGTTAATACATTACTAAAATTACTTCACATTTTTTTAAACGTCGACAATATTTCTTTCGGACAACACAATAACCTTTATTAAAAACAAGCATTTTGTACAACTTCTACGGAAACTTTATGCTACAAAATAAAAGTAAGTTGTGAAAAGTTAACTGATTACTTACATCGTCTATATGTTCTAGTCCGTCCTTGGTAAGAACTACTTGCGTAGAGAACAAACTATACATAGATGTGTAGTCTATTCCGCTCTCCGAGTTGCCAGTGTAGATGCCAAGCGCCCATACTCTGAGGATATAAGGAACTTTTTAGATATGATGCTATTGACGAAATTAAGCTATATAGGTCGTATTGACTTGGGTGCACATAAATTTATAACCACCATACCTACGTTGTAGGCTTATAAGAAATAAATTTTAATATTGGTACCATTACTTTATATCTCCTTATTCAATGTACACGCCCGCAATATTGACAATTGGCAACGTAATAGCTAAGTAAAAAAAAATGGCACATCAAGATTATACATAAGTATAATAGGCACCAAAGGAGATATAACAGGCACGTAGCGTCTTTTAAAAGGAAATGTTTACTTTGCAAATAGTTTGGGCTTTATGCGTATTGAAACACAATAGTATTTGTAATGATTAATCTCCTTCTTTTGCAACTTTTATTTTATGTGAAAAGTTGCCAAGCGAGCAGGTGGTTCTCCTGATGTTAAGTGAATACCGCCGCCCATGGACACCTGTTACACCCGAGGGTTGCAGGTGTGTTGACAACTTTTTGAAAATTGGGCTCCGGCTACCTCACTTGCCAGACGAAAGTATTATACTTCCACTTGACGCCGGTCTTCTGTGAGGTCGTGGTACTTACCCGGACGAGCCTGCCCATTCGTGCAACAGCCGAGGCTGCTGCGTGGCCCTACTTCCGTAAAAACCGGTTTTAGGGCCACGCAACAGTCTTCGCTGTTGCACGAATGGTCAGGTCCTTCCGGGGAAGTACCAGGACCTCACAAAAGAAGACGCATCACGTCACGACTTGCGTGAAGTAGAAGAGTTAAGGCCCATTTACACGATGCCATTTTCATGAACATACAAGAGCAATAATTGAATGCAATAAATTGCGCGCAATAATTGTTTAGACCATTTGTTGTTTAGACCATGCAACTCATTTATTGCTTCAATTTAATTGTATATAACAGGCAACAAACTTGCACCGTGTAAATGGGTCTTTATACTTCTGCGTTTCGTATGGTGAGTGAGGTTAGCAGAGATTAGTTTATTAAAAGGTGACAACTCATAACTAATTTTTGTTGATTGAGTGATGTTAGTCCCACTACTGATAGTGTATTATCGAGTGCAAAACTCGAGTTGTTTCCTAGTACTAACAATGACCATAAGACCAAATACCGAGTTGTTCGAAATGGTACTCCAACGTGCATGGAACAGAACGATTCAGATGAGACATGAAAGATAACACAACGCTCCTCACACCGCATATAGGATTACACTTGGACGAAATTCATAGGCGTATTTAAGTTTTTTTGCGGGCTGTACTTTATATTTATCAAATGGCGCGTCCCCTATGGTTGTATGGACGACGACGGAGTTAATAACGGTTTACCTACTTTTTCCTGAGATACGACAGGAGGCTTCCCTTGCCTTCGTGTCCTAGCAGATAAGAGATGTACTGGTGTGGCTTGGATTCGTATTCCGACAGTAATGAGCGCATGCACCACGTCAAATGTACCTGGAAACGAAGTTAAAATAATTAGTATGGAAGTACATAAGCTTTTTTATGTAACGGGTAATCAGTAGAAGTATTATAAGAATCAAACACTAAGCTTCAGTAATAATGATAATAAAAATTTATGTAAAAATCATGGGTGTTCAAGGCATGCATGTGTTGTTCTTTTTTTTACTCTATAGTCCTGTGGTCCTTGTAGTTACTGTATAGTCTTACAAATATGTTATGCAGTCACTAAGTCATTGTAACTTAAAAAAAATAATAATTAAAGTTTTAATAATTTTAATAACATGCGCTTTATTAATTTAAATATAGTTTTAGTAAAGTTTATTCCATAGTATTTCCATTAGTTATGTGACGCGTTTACGAGGGGATTAAGCCGAATCTAATCCAATGTCACGTACTCGGCAAATAACACGTAATTTTATTTCCCGCAAGAAACTACTATTTCAAATCGCGATCTTCTCAATATTACTTTAACTATGTTCTTAGTAGCCATAAATACCAGCTTAACTGGACTTAATTTTTAAAGAAATAACTTCAACGCAATCACGATAACGTATTTACATTAAAAATACGAATTTTCAAAAATACCTGCATCATATAGGGGTATGGAAAAATGGCCATAAAAGCGTCTCACTTAAAAATCGGACGCTCCTTCAGATAACTATAACTAAAAGTTCGTAGATCAAATTCAAAGCAATCCTCAAGTGCAATACTCACAGGATGTTGATTGAAATGTATTACGAAACAACTACAAATAACATAGAAATCCGACATATTTAACTGATCCGGTGGATAAGAAGAGAATCGATGCACTCACCTCGGTGGTGTCACTGAGGGGCTTTACGTAGTAAATGCTGCGGAACTCGGGTGTCACCGAGTCGGGTTTGAAGGCGTAGCCCGTGAAGTCGTCGGGGGCCAGCCCGTTGTTGGGCACTTGGCCGAAGGTGTTTATAACGTACTGCTCCAACTCGGAGAGCTCCATACGTGCCTGCAATTGGATTCATCATCACGTAATTGCTCTACCAGTGTCCGTTGCACGAGAACATTCAATTTCGCCGCTTATCTCTATATCTTTCGACACGTATCTGGCGAATTATAGTACCCTAACAATCGGTCGTCTCACCCGCTAGCTTCGAAGCCTCGGGTGATGGGTTCGAGTCCTACCGAGACCACACGTTGTATGACCGGTATTTGAAACGTTGAAACGCCTATAACACATGATAGTGTATATCATACGATAGGAGTTACATATGGTATACTTTTGTAGCGAACAGAATATAATATAGTGCTCATCAAAGTATATTACCATCTGAAGATTTCTCTTTTCCAATAACCGACGTTATACTTAGCTCAATATTATTTTAATCTCTTATTCAAAGACAGGTATTCAAAAATAAGGATAATAATAGAATAAAATAATATGCGGGAAGTCGATGGATGCAAGAGACCAAACGTTTTATTACTAACTATTTACGGTCATACCATGAGTGCGAAAAATACTCTGTTGAATGCTGTGACTACCTCCTATAATAAAGATTACGTGTAAATTGTTGACACAAAATTTGTGTTTATTTAACTCTGTGTACACGTAATTTTGTTAGTAATCCAAAATAAATAAATAAATAAATAAATAGACCTGAACGGCGACCGTCATCCTGTGCGCGCTATAGTGTCGCCTCCTGAACTCATGCGCTGCCATATGCAATCGCTCGTCATCGTGGAGGTCGTCCCTCAAGCTGCGCAGGTTGCCCCAGGTGAAGGTGCGCGCCGGGTGACCCTCCGGGAACAGGCTGGACAGCAGCTGGTCCTTTCTGTTCGAGTCGGAAGGCGACGCGATCGCGAACTCTAGTGCGCGAACGGGAAATATGGAATATACATGAGTGTGCCTTTCATATTATGATGAGAACAGTTGTCAAGCATGCGGTTAACCTTATGTTAACTGAATGCCGCCCATGGATATTCGGAACATTTAAAATGTGGGTCCCGGTTACCACACTCAGACGAAACTTTATTTTTTTATTAACAAAAAAACAAAACCGCACTTTAATATCTAATTCGCTATACTTTTTCTATTAATTGATTTCGAGGAGTTCCCTGATGTTTCTCCGGAGTCCAAAGTCCAATACCAATGATATGATTTGGGGATTTTATTAGAATAGAAGGCAATTACATATAACACTTATGGTGATATTTTAAATTTACTACAAAAATGAACTTGGTTAAACTTATCGAGATACACTAGTAAGTATGTCTAAACCTAAAGAAATCTCCCTTGTGAACGCTTTGAACATACAAAAGAAAAATAAACTAAACAATAAAATCATTGAAAATTATAGAAACAAGCAATGAGATAATAATTTCGTACTTTTTTGTCTGCATTTACGGCAAAAAATAGTTTTGGTAGAGACCTTGCAAGTCAAAGTTACAAACAATATGATAGAGATCGTCCACGCCATTGTAGATAATGACGTAAAAGGAAGTATTCAAACAAACTCTTATTTGTATGCCGCGTGTTTACGACCAGAGTCGTGCAGTGAATCAAGTAAACGTCGAGATTTGATATAGGTCTATGTGAATTTACAGAGAATCATTTTCAAATCGAGTACTGTTTTCAAGTACCAAGAAGCTTTTTACGGTTTCATACTCAAAATGTAAAACGGGAGCGTATTATTAAGAGTCCGCTGTATGTCTGTCTGTCCGTCTGTCACCAGGCTGTAGCTTACGAACCGTGATAATTAGACAATTTAAATTTTCACAGATGATGTATATCTCTATTGCCGCTGTAACAACAAATACTAAAAAACAGTAAAAAAATATATTTAAGTAGGGTTCACATAGAATGTAAATATTTTTTTGCCGTTTTTGTAGAAAATCGCACTTGGCCAGTTTTTTTTACACCTCTCAAATCACTACTTACATTCATCTTGTTATCATATAAAAGAAAAGTAAAAGTATTGAAGTTAAAATAATTTACTGCACGATTTCAAATCTCAAGTACTATTATGGGTAAATATATTTTTCAAATTTGGGCATACTTTATGTCCGTTAATTGTGTGCAAAATCTCACACTCAGTAACTTTAAATAATTGCACGCACCGGAGTAAAAAAATGTTAATTTCGGCAATAAAGAGAATTTAAAAAAGGTGATAAAAAGAAATGTAACATATAACTTGGCTGAAAATGTTTGTGCTATACTTAAGAGTAGGTAGGTCAGAGTCTGCATTTGTTTACAATAGATGCCATTTCCTGGTGAGCTGCCTTGTTGGGGCTGCTGCTTTTTAACAGAATTATCTGGTATAAACCAGAAGTCAATTGTGCTGAATGTAGAGTATAATGTATATATATAACGAAATATATATATATAACGAAATGACGGTAGAGAAACTCGCGTGAACTAATTGCTCCGTCGTCCGTAGGTTCACTTATTTTTATCAGTTTCACAGTATTCATGCAACAAGATTTGCTCAGATTGGGCCTATAAATGAAACCAATAGAGCATTGACAGGGTTGCTTATCTGCTAGAGTCAGAACTCTTCTACGACTCATTAATGAGTCCAGAGCTATACAGCATTTCGCGGGATTATTCTAAATATTTCATTGTTATTATTTTACGGTCGTCCACAAAGTAAACTATTTGTTCTGTTGTCGCTTATTCGAGCGTATACTTTAACTTATACAGTAAATAATGTATAGGTGACCTGCTTCCAATTTCCACATTGGACTGCGATTATTTGGTCACGGTAAGAGGGTTGCTCGAACACCGCGACTAATCCGCAGTTTACGCGCTGGCTCGAACATTCGCTCTATTTCCATAGACAAGTTACATACAACGTCGAATGCGTTTTTTTATTCTATTTATTGCAGCAATCCGTTGTTACTTTGTCGATTGTTGTTACAGGTAACGGTTCTGCGTTGCCGAAACAACACCTGGTTGGCTTAGAAATCTCACATTGGTATAAAACTCAATGATCGCTTAGTCGTAGTTTGGCAACACTTAAAATTCGAGCACACAAATTGACCCCCGTGCTTTAGAGAGTTTAGTTTCAAAGAAGATTTAACTATTGTGCCGTATGTTAACAACCGATATAACTGTTTTTTGTTACAGTTATTCCTGTGATAGGGCCACGCAACAGTCTTCGCTGCACGAATGAGCATGTCCGTCCGAGGAAGTATCTCGTCTTCAGAGAAGACTGGCGTGAAGTAGAAGTGTTACACTTCTGAATTTCATCCGGTGAGTGAGGTCATCGGGGCCCACTTTATTAAAAGGTGGCAAAGCATCTGCAACCCTACGGGTACTGCAAATGTCCAAGGGCAGCGGTTTTCATTTAGGTCAACCACAGATAAGATATTGATTAACATCAGATGACACAAACACTCACCAGATTCGATCGCTTCGCGTTCCCTCTGCATTGCCTCCTTCATCATGAGCGGACTGACGAAGAACTGACTGAACATGTCCATGGCTTGGGACAGATATTTCTCCTGGATCTCGAAGTAGAAGGTGGTCACCTCGCAGTCTGTTGATGCGTTGTCGGAACCTCCTTTTTTCTGTTTTCAGTAATCAAATACGTGAACTAGTATTCATAAAACTTCTCAAACTAACTAGCTACAAGTGGTCAATCGCGTTTGCTTTACCCAGTTATTTATTTAAGGTTTTGTCAGCATTTGCGATCCCCTACGTCGGAAACAATCAAAATAAGACAGAATTAAACAAGAAGAAACTTATTTGCCTTTATTCATAACTACTCCACGTCGAATAAATAACTATAACCCGTCTGCAACGATCTTAGACATCTTAGGACATCACACGACTTGTTTAACTTATTAAAAACCAACCTTAATGAACGCGTCGAACTCATTCTCCTTGGGATACTTCTCACTGCCCATGAAGACCATATGCTCGACGAAATGTGCCAACCCCTGGATATCGGGCGGGTCACTGTAGCTACCCACGCCGACGCAGAGTGCGCACGCCGCCTACGTACAAACAACGCAGGGGGATCAAAAAAGGCTATTGTAATGTACGTCTTATAATGAGAGGAAGAGGATGTGTCAAACGAGCGTGCAGTACATGACGGTTTCACTGTGGGAGGAGCACGCAGCAATAATTATTGACTATTATGACTGGTGGGTAATGGAAGGTATTATAATTCTGCAGAGTGAAGAAGGTATTATAAATCTGCGTTTCATGGTAGAAGTGGATGTAGTGGAGATATTATTACAGCGCCCACTTTCTTCTTAACATCAGGTGAGCCGCCAGCTCTCTTGCCACCGTTTCACATAAAAAAAATCCAAAGGGCCCCATATTCCACGGTTCTCGGTTAAATAAATTGAATGTCATTTAATATTATTGTTCCTACAAATATACGTAAAACAAAATATACTAAATGTATACGGTAGAAATGGCTCCTGCATTAAAATATAAGTTTAATTGGTTTTATTGGATATCGGGCGCTTATCTCAGTTGGTAAGAGCTTCTGGGCGCGTTACCCGTCGCAGGATCGAATCCTGACGACGAAGAAAATTATCGACAATTTATCTATTAAAAATAACATTGTATTTTAATCTTAAATACAGGCAACCACTACAAATAATCACAAGTAAGGGATATTTTCTCGCGCAAACAAATAAAACAGAAATTGGTAAGGTTTAATAATAGACTTAGGTGATGGCTAGTGGCTGGAGCGTTGTAGTTTCGATATTAAGCTCGTGGATTCAATCAGTGGCGGATACAATGAGATTTCGCTTATCGGACGTTTATCTTTAGGCTTTCCAACAACGCTTAGATGCACAGGTCTGGTTTGAGTTAAAATTAGCTTTTTGAAATGTGTACATTAGACAAAATCTGTCCATCTCTTTAGGGTCACGAAGTCAAAGAAACCCTGTTTTGGCGTTTTGATTCGCTGTGAAAATGATTATATAATGGTTGTACAAAGTAAGGTAAAGATAGATCGATAATCTCATGATCACAACTAACTCCATTCATCGCAAAGCAACATTGTTCAAGACTACTAACAGAGAACCGGAACCAATTGTTTCCAATACAATCCTAACAAGAATAAACGGCATTGTTTCGTAGAAAAGACATTCCGTGTTTAATAATGGTCCGTTTTATTATATTGTAAATATAGATGAAACGTCGGGGATTCCGATGCGCTTCACGATGCAAACTAAATAAATTTCTCACGTAAATAAAAGTGTAACATCAATTTTTTCGCATTTTTTTCTATACTTACTCGAATACTTTAATAGAAAGAAAAACAATTTAACATTATTCCTATGCAATAAATGTTGTTATAGACGTTGCCAAATGCATTACGCCAAAAACGGAACGTCGATGGACGTTGAGCATTTTGTTATAAATTTGGATCACGGCCCCAGCACGAATTTGAAAAGCGGACAATTTTGTCACGTAGAATTGCGCAAGCGAAATCAAGTGTGTTAATGAACTAAAATTTTACCGCCGGCCATGATCAGGGCAATGATTAAACTAAATGATAACTATTAAAGAGAAAGATGTACGCCTCTCTAAGCATATTGCATGGCCGGAGAAGTGTGAAATTTGGTAATGTTAGAGGTAACATGGAAGCAGCGGCAAGAATCAATTGAGATAAATAAAATTGGAGTGTCTGTTTGTAACATTAAAATAACCGCTTTTTACTAAAGGCACATGGATGTGTACACGCTACATATACCAAAATAACATTTTTTACAATTTTTATCTCTCTGTCTGTCTGTCTGTTTGTTCCGGCTAATCTCTGAATCGGCTGGACCGATTAGGGCGGAAATTTCACTGGCAGATAGCTGATGTAATAAGCAGTAACTTAGGCTACTTTTATTTTATATTTTTTTTACTTAAAATTCCACGCGGACGAAGTCGCGGGCACAGCTAGTATTTAATAAAATATGTACACTGTTACTTTCGGTTTATCTAATGACATATCTAATGACAATAGTTCGTGATGAAACAGTCGAACATAGCAGAGTTGAATAATGAATCTCAGATTAACCGAGAGTTACGAAAAGTAAAATTATAAGTTAACAAATACGGTCGAATTTCCAATAACCAGGATGTGACCACTAGTTTAATAAACAACAAAAAGCAAAATAATACATAAACAATTAGCCGTTCATTCGCAAAATATCGTTTCGGATTCGTTGACCGCTAGAAATTTCTTCTGTAACCAGTTTTCGTTTCACACAAACTCGATTGGGCGGTTAAGCAATTATTGAGCTGCAACTTTCATTTACCAAAACGACTGGAAAATATGATCATCACAGTTTGTAAACAAAATTTCAAAATATACCTCATGAAATTATCATCATTTCTTGCGTAAATCGGTTTAAAACCAAACATTACGTCCAAGAGACAATACTTTTTTATTCCGCAAACACAAGCAGTCAATGTGACGATAATAAAATAAGAAAAAACGAGGAAGCGTGCATTATTCACGATAGATTTTTATTTATGTGAAAAGTTTCCAAGCGAGCTGACGGTTCACCTCATGTTGAGTGAGTACCGCCGCCCATGGACATCTGCTACACCCAAGGATTGCAGATGCGTTGTCAACATTTTAAAGTATCGGACCCTGGTTACCTCTCACACTAGACGAAACACAGGAAACTAAGGACAAGGATGTATAGAAATGACTCATGCTTTGCACTTTCAAGTTCCCTGGCTGCCGATTTTATTCTAAAATAATTTTGTATCTTTGTATCATCAAAAAAAAAAGAGATAACAAGACCTCAAAATTCTTGCTGATTCTTCTCTGGTCAGGTCTAGTTTAGTGAACCGGTCGGTGAGTTTTTTCACGTTTAATAAAAACTTGAATAAGTCTATATTGAATAAAAATAAATATTGATCTTTACTTTGATACGTCTTTTTACCTAGCTACGCTAGCTTCGCGAAATACAAGAAATTTTTCTTTGCGGCTGTCGTGTTCACCAGCTATGTCCTAGGTATAGAGGCAGACAAGCTAATCCAAAGCATAGTGACAATTTAGACAACTCAATACACATCTGTTAAATGGGTGTTGGAAAAATGACTGATAGCTACCATTGTCTGTCGAGTTTTCGGTTCGATCCCCATGCGGAAAAATGAATTTAGTGTTCCATAAATAGTTTTTACGGTGGTAAGGCCACGCGGCAGCCTCGGCACGAATGGGCAGGTCCGTCCGGGTAAGTACCACGACCTCACAGAAGACCAGCGTAAAGTGGAAGTATGACAAATTGTTTCGCGTTTCGTCTGGTGAGTGAGGTAGCTGGAGCCCAATTTTTAAAAGGTTGTCAACGCATCTGTAACCCTCGGGTGTAGCTGATGTCCATGGGCGGCGGTATTCACTTAACATCAGGTGACCCGTCTGCTCGTTTGGCAACTTTACGGATAAAAAATAGGCGCACATTATATTTGCTTTCCTAGGGAATCGCTTTAATAATGTGGTTCTGATTAATAAAACTGATAACATTTTGAAGCTTCTTAACTAACTGACTTAACTACCATCAGTTTGGCATTTACGTGCCTTGTTAACAAGTCTTTAAGACGGAACTTCGCAAACTAACAATTTTATTACAATATAAATGAAACTATTTTTACGAAATTATCGCGTTTATTTAAAATTTTTATTCCTAACGTTTCGAACCCTTTACAGCGTTCATGGTCACGGTACAGACAAAAATCCGTAATAGTTTCATTTATAATGTGTAATCGCGTAAATACGAGAAATTTTATAACAATTTGAGGGCGTGCTCGCAACTAAATTATATAGACATACAGTACGCTAATACTCAATAAATTGTACATCTAATCTAATCGTTTTTACTTCGAGGTATGTTCTAAAATAATTTGTTTTAATACTATTACGAGAATTATAATTTACAATCTAAATCTTTATCACGAACGCGTCCACGGATACTGTTCGCCGGGTCATACCGTGTCAAGTGAAAGTTGGCTAAAAAATATCTTGCATCGCTTTCTACAGATTCTCTCGAATGTGTCCTTCATGAATTTTACTAGATTGCGTCGACAGCGGACCTGTCGAAAGCATTCATTGTCTTAGATCGAGATAAACATAATGTGTAATATTATAGTTTGTTTCTTATTTACAAGATTTTTTTTTAAAAAGAACAAAATTTTCATTGCGACGTAAATGGCGCACAGGCCCATGTTAGGGTCGAAGCAAGTGACGTCTTGTTATATTTTGATATCGCTTAAAGAAAAACGATCAGATCCTGATGGCGCCGCTTAAGGCAGCACCCGCACAAGGTAATAATCAGTCTGACAAAAATGACAGTCATGAACACAAAGTACATCGAAATCCGGAACAAATATTTGCGAATAAGAAAGTTTGCCCCTTATTAGTATCAAACACCAACTGACGAGGTTAGAAACTGCGCCATTTGTAGCCATTGCTTATTGTTTGGATCAAGATTTAAATTGAATTTATAATATATTTAATATTATATCCTTGTACCATTTAAACAATGACGCAGACTAAGATTGCGACATTTTTTATTACAGTACCCTTGGCACGTCGAAGAGTACATACTTTACTGGATCACAGTTTCAATTGACTATTCTTCGACACCGCACAATTGGCTCTAACCTGAAACGGCACGACGAATTGTCTAATACAATCGCAAATAATTCTTTATGTACATTTACGGATGCTACGGCAATATGGTTCCTTAAGGCCCATTTACACGGTGCCAGTTTCTTGCCTGTTGTATACAATTAAATTGAAGCAATAAATGAGTTGCATGGTCTAAACAATTATTGCGCGCAATTTATTGCATTCAATTATTGCTCTTGTATGTTCAAGAAAATGGCAT
The DNA here is from genome assembly GCA_933534255.1 of Iphiclides podalirius. Lineage (NCBI taxonomy): Eukaryota > Metazoa > Arthropoda > Insecta > Lepidoptera > Papilionidae > Iphiclides > Iphiclides podalirius. Next base: position 6,388,149 of record OW152832.1, read on the forward strand.
CGTGTAAATGGGCCTTTAAAGTTAAATAAACATTAGTGAGCCGATTCGAACTGATTCCATATTTAAAGGTTTTTTGGGTTATTTAAGCGGTACAGCAGTGAAATTTTGTTCCTTATTAGTTATATTAAGTCAATTTTAGGGATCTAAGATGTTTAATAAACTTAGACATTACAAGGGGTAGGTCTAAATTTAGACATGATAAGTTCGCGGCCTAAGGTACTTACTTATCTATGACGCAGTACCTCGTTACACTACCACTAGATGAGCAATTCATTATTAGTATAAATGATACCCATTTTTCAAATTTGATTCTTTACTACTAACGAATAGCATCACCGAAATTTGGAGCACCGCACAGTGTGATTTATAGGCCTTCTACAAGGAAAATAAACTTATGAAGACGACCCGCGCCCGGTATGCCCACTGTCGGCAGTGTTGCAAGAAATCGTTGATAAATTAGTACTGGCCGATCGTACAAGTAAATTGTGGTAGATAGCAGAAGCTTTACAGACCAGCGAAGAACGAATCGGCGAAATTTGTCGCGAACATTGGCATATGGCATGCACATACGGCTCGACAAAAGGGTCGATTGTCCAGTTGCACTTTTGGAATTTTGATTTTATTTCACAGTGATTTAGACAAAATTTGTAATCGATTAAAAAAAATAATAAAAGGAGAAAGGCCACCAAAGAAATTCAAAGTAGAGAAGTCGGCGTCTAAGATCATGGCTAACATTTTTTAGATTACCCGAGGGTATTCTATGAATTGATTACTCGTTTAAAGGGACTACGATAACTGGCCAATACTTTATATCGAAGCAGTCGTACAGAATGGACAAGGGAAAATGGCGCGCATAGTCCCGTTTCTACGAGACAACGCGTCCATTCACATCGCTTGGGTTTGCATGGGACGCTGTGCATAACTTACGGGATTTGCAGGAATTGACCACACCCGCCCTACATTTCAAATCTAGCTCTCGATGAATTTTTTCCATTTTTCAAACTCAAAAAGGGAGTTGCGGGAAGATTATTTCCGCCCGTGCGCAATTTGGAGAGATGTCAAAAGAATGTTTTTTTCAAGGAGATATTGGGCGATTCCTTGTATACTTTAGTTCCTCACTTACTTATATGTCGGTACATCTAATTTGTTACAACACACAAGAATTAAGATATTATAAAGTTGTTACAACCTCCAAGTTAGTTTTCGTAAAATATATCATCGTGTCATCGGCACATAATTTATTATTAAACTACGTAACATCTACTTAAATGTATATTTAATCTTATCCTTTAAACGAGCAATTCTTGTATATATATAATCGGAATCTCAGAAACGGCTCCAGCGATTAGAAAATGTCTTTTTTGTTTTGTGAAAAACATAATTCGATTTCGGTTTTTATTATGTCGGTAAGATCGATCAAAAACTTTTTTTTCGATTCCAGATATGCTTTCATATTTTGTTATTTTTTTCCCTTTTTTTTAAAGTTCTTTCTTTTGTGATAAACATATTTTCTTATTATTATGTCGGTAAGATCGAAAAAATATTATGCATATTTCATTACTCAGTAATTTGTATCTAAATGTAATTTCCAAAATACACGATTTACCAAAAAAAAAAAACAAACCGAGCAAAGCTCGGTCCTCCGGGTACTAATACTAATATAATTTAATTAGTAGTAATTTTATACACGTTCCAATTTTAAATATTATTCTAATTCTGTGGTACAGTTGAAAAACCTATGCTACAAAAAACTGAAAAATACGCCTTTTGTTATTTTAGCGTTGGATAACGTCAAAATCCAATTATTGTAGATTCAATTTTGCGTTTACCTCCTTATTGATCGAATCTAGCATCATCGTAAGGCAAGGTGGCGTCATAAAAAACGTGGGGAAGTTGCAATAAATTATTTGAAGAATATGGTAATGATTGTCTTAATTAAGAATTCAATGTAATGGCTATATGTAAAAATCAAATACAATCTGTTTTAATTGCCAAACAATATGTATAATTTGTATAAAATACAAATGGTGGTTATTTTATTTATTTAATTATTTAAAAATTTATTGTGTACACCCTAACTTAAGGCTTGACAAAAGGAAAACCTAATGCTAATTATTAAGCATTCTCTTCCAGTCAACCGTGGGAGTAGTGAAAATTTGGCGTAGGTGCTAAACAATTATAGGTTATCTTATGTTGTTTAACAGAATATTCAATATTTTAAAATAATAGCCATTTATGGATTTTTTATAATGTTGTCTTTGACTATTACCTACATCTATCACATTTACAATGCGGCAATGCGGCCCTCAGTTATGCGGAAATGCATAATGATGCAGGAGAGTCTTAAGTGGAAGAACTTCAGACGTAGGAAACAAGTCTCAAATGGTTCGAAAAACGAACAGAACGTGTCTCTGTGAATTACTACCGCAAAAAGCAATTCGTAAAAGAATCGTCATATTGCAAAATTCAAAAGAAAAAGTGGCATTACGTCAAAATAAAATCTTGGATAATTGTTTATCCAAGATTTTAATAAACTATGAACCCAATTGGTGTAGTTGATAGTGAGTGACCCTGTCTCTTGCGCCAGAGGGTGTTGGTGCTATCCAGAGTACAAGCTTTAATTAGTTCGGTACTAGATAACATTTATATCAAAATTTGTCTCGAAATATTTATATATTTAAGTGATAACCGCCGCCCATTGACTTTTGCAACACCGTACGGTTTCATGTGCGTTGCCACCTTTATAAAGTGGGTGCCGGCTACCTCACTAACCAGACGATACGCAGAAATATAACACTTCCACTGATAGAGTGAACCCTAACGGAATGAACGCCCCGAGAAGGAAGCCGTGGACACTATACAGACTGCCCGATGGGTCGATCGTAGAGATCGCAGGAAAGAATTGTTGGATGCGATCCGCTTAAGACAGAGGTAAATAGCTCATGAGGGAGGAAAGCGTATGCCTACGGAGCAGTGGGCCAGCTGAAAATGAATCAATGAAAGAATTTAACCAAGAATTTAACTGAATATTATATTACATAATTAAGATTGTACGCAATTTAAGAAACTATGATTCTACATAAATAAGTGCATATTTATGTACAACGTGCGAAAATGTATCTCTTTAACGATTTCTTAATAAACATTGATTCTTGTTCATAAGTTATAAGTTATTTTTTTTTTGAATAAACACCTAGCATAACATATTATGCCATAAAGGGTGCAATAACCACTTTTCTTACAATCGATTATACGGATTTTCAATAATCGAAATGCCTTACAACAGAGTTACTTTTACTACTCAATCTGCGGACCGCTGGCCGCACGCATTTTGAATTTAGCGACCACACGAAAAATTGAGAGCGCCCTGAGTAAATAGCTTCTACATAAGATTACTGCCCCGCGGTGTGCAGCCAATGCCCTCTTAGCCTAAGAGCCTATATCGGGGCCCCAGGGCACACAAACTTGGGGCCTAAAAAAGTGAATGACAAAAACATTTTTCTGCTATTATCCTTTGTTTTAATTTATTCTATAAACTCCTGTCGGAATATATCGACCAAAAATAGACAAAAAATTTTATAGTTTAAGGGAATACGTAGGCCATGAGGGGCCCCCGTAACGACAGGGGCACGGGCCCCGTGTGCCCTTATTGTAAAGACGGTATTTCCAGTGCTATTATCGATACCGCAATTAACCTTGATAGCTCAGTGTCTGGGCGCTAGTCTTTAATTTAATCTACTTGAGCAACTTGAGTTCGATCCCTGGTGATGGCACCAATGAAATTGTTAATTTTAAATGCTGACTTATCACGTGCTCAGCGGTGAAGGAAAACATCGTGAGCAAACCTGCATATTTTTGAAATAATAACAAAAAAATATTTCGAATACATGTGAAGTCAGAAATCAACAGTGGGACCGCGTGGTGAACTATGCCCTGATAACCTCTGTACAGAGGAGGCCTTTGCCCAGCAGTGGGACATGTAAAGGCTGTTACTTTACTTTTACTTACTTTACAATTATTATTGATTTATTTTTTAATTTACACAAAATGTCTGATTGGATCACTGTAATACTTCATTTTAGTATTTTCGTAAAGACGATACAAACATATACACATAATCAAATGGTTGTTAGTGGAGGGGTTCCGGGCAGGCAAAACAAGTGAGTGACTATGGTAAAATGTCACTTGAAATGTAAACGTCGCTTTGCTGTGCATCACTACATAACAAAGTCACAAACAAAATTGTCCTACAGTCTGTCCCCATGTATGCTTAGATCTTTAAAACTACACAAAGGATCTTGATGTGGTTTTTTTTACTAGGTAGAGTGATTCAAGAGGAAGGTTCATATGTATAATACATTGCACCTGTGTGAAGCCAGGGAGGGTCGCTACTTCTCAATATTTTCCATTATCATTTAAATTAAAGACATACTACCGTTTCAAACATTCCATTATAACATTATTTAACAGTTTTTATGGAAGCCTAAATTGACCAGGATTTATGTAAATATAAATAATCAATTCCATTAATTTTCTGATTGCTATAGCAATGATTTAACTACAACAATCTATGAAATTGTGCGAACTTACCAATTTCTCTTCATCAAATTCATTACGCCTCTTGGTGCCATGATGGTCACTACCACTGGACTGTCCAGATTTATTACCATCACTCTCAGGGCCTGAACTTTCTTCGGTAGCACTACTCTCTTCCTCACTAGTTGAGTGGTCTTCCTTTTCTGATGGTTTACTAGGATCGGAAATCAGGAGTGCTGTCAAACCATTTTCTAGCCTTATAGTTCTGAAATAAAATGTAGTTATTAAATAAAATAATAAAAAAAGTATTTTTAATGTAAATGTCTATTAAAATTTTTATATGTATTGAACAAGTAAATATTACATGATTACAGTTAGGTGAAAAGGATGGATGGAAGGATGAATAAGGATGGTGTTAATGTGTTTTAATACCAAGTCTTATTTTAAAATTACTGTTTCAAAGTAAAATAAGATGATAGAAAACATAAAGCCTAACTAAATTTTCTAAATTTAACTAAATTTTCAGATATGCAAATAAATTGTAATTGAAGTACCTAATTAAAAATTAAGGAAAGAATTTTAAATTAAGGAATGTTAAAGCAAATTGGACTACGAAAAAAATACTTCCCAAAAAAATCTTTTCTTAATATACTGTGCCAAAAATAAGGTCACATTTGAGATTATTTATAATTTATTTCTTCATAACACATCAAAATATATCCCACTTATTAATAAGCAATGTAGAAAAGAAAAACCAGTTAGAAAAGTACTTAAATACTCACTTATAAAGCTTTTTATCAGAAACAGATTTTATAGGTTCGGATAAAACTTCAACTTTCTCCTTCCGGTTAAATGTACCTGATGAATATCCTGAGCGATTTTTCATCACTTTTACCTCAGGCTTAAATCTTGGTATCTTATGAAAACTACTTCTTTTAGACATTGCCACTAATATATGTTTTGCCTGCTGATGACCAAATGTTTTTTGAATAAGTATGGACAAAAATTTTGACATTTAACTGGCTGGGGACGATAGTTGCCATGACTGGTATTACAATAATGTACTAATTCAGAAAATCTACTATACACTGTTTAATTTTGTAGTGTAGTTTGCTGTTGGACTAGTAGCTTTACCAGCCTCGGAAGAGTTTCAGGTCCAAAGGCAGGTGATACTCAGGTACATAGTCCACGACGAGGGCACGATTCCTATTAACGAATGATGGACAATTCAGCTACGAAGGAGGGGCACGACGTGATCCAAGGGTCCTGATACCCCATTTAAAATTGGGAACCCCGACTTGGTGATGCTATTGATAGTGTAACCTATAAATAGGAAGTTAAATGTTTCAATTTCACAATTAAATGACGAGACTTAACTACGTCGATCGTTTGCTTACTACAATTATATTTTACAAAAACAATAAGTAACGTATACGAAAATAACTTTGCTATTATCGGCGAACGCGCTGGTATGTAATTGAGTGTGAGTTCGGTGCTACATTGATACTTGAGCTTGCTTGCCCACGAAATGGGTTGGCTGAATGATTTGTAGTGTTTTTTTTGGCGGTAGTCTGAAAGACATTTAATACAAAATGATAATCTTTCAACCATTATTCTCTTTAATATCATTTAAAACCAACTTTCAACGGTTTTTTGAAATGTTTTTTTTATTATTGCATAAAAAATATTCAAATGATTTTATGGTCAATGTATTCGATGCGATACAGAAAAAGTATAATAAATTAAATGTAGGCAAAGATTTTAAAATTTTGAAGACTAGGAAAATAATGAAATTACCATAACAATTCTTCTAATAATATATGGCAATAAATTTATTGTTCTATGATTGGAGAATGGATGTAGCAATTTGAGTACGTACCATAATATTATGGTCGTTTTGAAATTTAAACTTTGTTTATGTGTTGTTTGAATATGACCTACAGTTTTGTAAATAAATTTAATACAAGCATAAAAATATATTAAAATGGATCAATCGTTCTCAGAAAGTGATTCTTTCTATGTCGCCATCGCAAATCCTAGAACGGCTTCAAATGCTGCGACAGTTACAATTACTACAACGCGGGAAACTACAGAAACAACAGCTATTGTATCAAGATTCTTCTGAAATTTCTTCAAGTATTACAGAAATTGTGAGTCATTTTAGTAATAGTACAAGCTATAATACGTTTCGAAGCTTATTGCAGACAGAACAAGATACTCCAAACGAAGCAACACCTAGATTAGTTAGTAATTCGTCAGGAAAACTTGTGGCACGCGATTTTATCGATGGAGTCTCCTTACTTAACCTTTCCCAAGAATCGGAATTTCTTAATACACCATCGTCTCAACAAAGTAAAAATTTATCTGTATCAGATAATATAAAATCACCCTTAAATAATAATACAGAAACATCATTACCTAAAAAACAGATTTCATTAGATGAGATGCCTATCTTAACGCCTAAAAAAAGTTTTGATGCTTTGGTAGTTGAGAACTTGCAGACTGAAGAGAAGAATAAAAAGTGTAAAGATAAATCAAATGATAACATGTTCTTAGAAAAAGGCAAGAGGCCCTTTCTCAGAAAGGGTGAAGGAATGTCTCGTTTTGGACTTCAAAAGAAAGATTTAGTCATTCAACATACAAAATCTTTACCTTGGCATAAAAAAAAACCTAAAACTATACATGCAAATAAAGAAGTAAAAAAGAATATTACCAGACCAAAAGCGCACTCGGAGAAAGTTGAAGTCCAAGTTTTAGTTACAAAACCATCTACTCTAACAAGTAAAAATGAAATCAATGAAATTAAAGTTCTTGAAAATGGTAAAGAAAAATGTGATAATGAAGCACCAATTAATGCAAATTGTAACATTCTTTCTGAGCAAGATAGAAAAATTATTAATTTACCAAAAGGCAAACATCCACTTCAAGCTAATAAAGGAAAAACATGGGCAGCTGTATTAACTAAAGAACAGGATGATTTTTTAAGACAGTTGAAGCAGAGTGATTACTATAAAAATTTTGGTTCTCCAGCTAAAAGTGTAAGTTCTGATATTAGCTGTGATTCAAATATTAATGTACAGATAGAAAAAGAAACTGTTGAACAAAGAATGTTTGAATTGCTTGAAAGGAAAGTAACACATGAAAGCTTTAATATTGAAAGTTCTTTTATGAACCGTTTTCTAAGAAGAACTCAATTAGAGTGCTCCGGTGAGAGTACTCCATTAGTAATGCAAAGATGCCTTAATAACAACCCTGATTTGTTACATATTCATCATGATGAAAGCAAAAGGGGGAATAAAGACATTAACAATGAAGCTGAAACATATCATAGTGAATGCACTGAATGTGTTGAGACATCATCGATATCCAGCTGTTGTTCATGTATAACAGTTGAGCAAGCAAACTCTAGCTGCGCATGTTATAAAGATGTTAAGATAAATAAGAACAATCAAAAAGCCGATATCAATAAAAGTGAAGTAAATAATCAGCAAAATATAGCTGGTGTTAACAACAAAAAAGTAAAACAATGTCAAAGTATTCAAGTTACAGATGACACAGATGACATGAAAACTAATATGGCTGAAATGAATGCAAAACTTATTGCAACAAGTGAGTTGCTAAAAGAGAGACTTAGTGAATTGGAAGATGAAATTGAAACATTCAGGAAAGAGAATGCAAGTTTATCAAAGATGCGTGAAGACGTTGATATAGAACGACAAAAATTTTTTGAAGAAAAAGCAGCCTTTGAGCAGAAATTTCATGAAGAAAAAATTTTGTCTGAGTATTACATTGCAGAAGAAAAGGAAAAACTCTCAAAACAGAAGCAGCTTTATGAAAGATATGTAAGAGATATGCGAGGGCGATTAAATAAAAAAGAAAAGGATGAAGTTACAAATTTAAAGAAAGAGATAAATGACCTAAAAGATGAAATAAAGCTTAAGGATGCTAAGTCTACATCAACTATAGCAAGACTCCGTAATCAGTTGAAAATTGTGGAAAAAGAGAAAAAAAATTTACAGGATGAAGTAGAAAACCTTAAAAAAGAGATTAAACATATTCAGCACAGCAATGATGTAACAAGAAGATTAACAAATTTAAAGTATCTTGAGCAAATTAATAAAAAATTAACTGACATTACAACTAAGGAATCACAATCTGAAGTTAATTTAGACCCTGATGTTAAATACAGAGCTTTTGAAATTGATCGACAAAGTAGAAGCAGAAGAGTTCAATCTCATAATAAAGATGCAAGGCGTAGAGCGAAAAGTGTTCCAAATATAAATGTTACTTCCAGATATGCAAAGTACTTTAGTCAAAAAGATTCTTTAAGTGAAAGAAATAAAACCATACATTTGAATGGTTTGTGCACTTCTCCAACTGATTTTGTGGTAGAGGATGATAAAATTGAAAATCTTGAAAGCTATAATTCAAACTCTGATAGGAGTATCACAGACAGTGATACTGAGAATAATTTAGAAAAGGCATACATTGAAAGGTTTCAGAATTCACCATCAAAAAGTAAAATAAGTAAATTATCGAATTCAAGTGATAACTGTAATATCAGTGACAATGCAAATACCTATTTTATACAAAAATCTAAGTCTACCTATCAGTCAAATAATGCTGATAATGATATCTTGAGATCTAAAGGATCTATTTCTAATGTAAACCATAAATCTAAAAATTCTTCACTAGAAAATTTAAACCTATGTGAATCAGTTAAGTCAAATTACTCCATTGGCAATAGAATAACTACAAGTAACTCATACAATTTATCTAAGTCACCCACTTCAATTACAAGTAATCATTCTTCTAGCCAAAAATTACCAACAGTTGTTAACAAAAGTCATTATGAAGATATAAGGTTGAATGTCACTCCAGAGCCATCAACAAGCAAGACCAGTTTAACAAAAACTAATTTGAACCCAATTGAAATAATTAAACCAGATGGGTCTAGAGAACTAAAGTTCCCAAACGGTAATGTAAAGCATATTTCTGCAGATGGAAAATACAGCAAGTTTGTTTACTATAATGGTGATGTTAAAGAGAACTTTTATAATGAAGGCAGAATAAAATATTTCTATGCTGAAACAAAAACATTTCATACTACACATGCAGATGGACTAGAAATTTTGGAATTTGCAGAGTATGTAAACACAGTTTTTGAGTTGTATTAGAGTGATTTTTAATTTTAGTTTTAACTAGCTAACCCGCGACTTTGTAAAGCGTTGCTTATCATATTAACAATATATTTTATGTTGAGAGGAAAAGACAATTAATGACTAATGTTATGTATAAAGATGAGGAGAAGAGCATGGCAAAAAAACACGTGAAACCATGTAGAGCTTATAAAAATTGTTGCATTTTTAAAGTTATAACTATACTAAAAGTAATAAGTATGTAAAACTTCTTGTATCTTGTATTAACTGATGTTTTTGCTTTCAGTCCCGAGACTATTAAAGCTTCATCTGACACAGAACCAGTGGGCTATAAAACTTATGTAATCATACGGCCAAAGTATCATATATTAAACTGAGAATGAATTGAAATCTATCCAGTAGTTCTAGTGTGATGGATGCACACAGTCAGACCTCTATCATTTTATTTGTATGGCCCATATTAGGCAAGACTGATGGTAAACGTGAGCCGGCGCATTCTTCCATGGAGATGCGCAGCATTAGAAATATAGTAAGCATGTTGCCAACCATGGACAATGTGTGCCTTCTGCATGGCTGTGGAAATACTATTAAATAAGAATTCAATTGTATGTGTATCTTAAAGGTGTAAAATTGATTTTTAGTGGTCAAGTGGAAAAAAGATACAAGGATGGCTCGTCTGAAATCCGCCTGCCTAATGGTAGCGTACGTTATTTCGACCCGAAAAACGAGCACGTCCGTGAGGAGTGGCGCTTTCCGGACGGCGCTGCCCTAACAGTGTCTGCCAACGGCGAACAGCGCATCGTTTTTAGTAATGGACAAATTGAGGTTCATGCAAAAGATCACAAGGTAGAGTCACAAGAAATAAAACTGATTACACATAATAATTACCTGGTAATCTCTTCCATTGGTACATAATATTTTTAAGCCATATTAATAACGTTTCTAGCGAATGCTGATTGGAAACTAATTTTAAATCTTACTGACTGGCAGCAGTTTTTCATATTTTTTAATCATTTGACCACAAAGGGGTATAAAGTTCTGTTTATAATTAACTGCTAAACTTGTGCATGCTCTTTAATGTTAATGTCACATTTTTTATTTAAACCTACATCCTCAGCCATATGGTGAACCTGCAATTTAAATCTTTTTCTTTGCAGCGTCGCGAGTTTCCTGATGGAACTGTCAAGTTGGTTTACAATGATGGCACAGCGGAGACACGTTATGCTTCTGGCAGAGTGCGTATAAAGGATAAACATGGCAATCTTATAATGGATTCTGCCTGTAGTTAATGGTTGCTTGTTCGCTGTTATTATAAGTGCATATATACCATAATGTCATACATATTTAATTTAGGAATGTTCATATGTGCCTTAAAATGAATTTATATTTAGTATTTAATGTTTAAATGTTGATCTTGATGTTATATAATCTTTATGAATTTTATCATTACTAATCTTATTATCGATGTAATTTGTTATTTAAAAATGAAAATTTTGTGAGCTTGTAAATTATTAGTTTTATTACATAACTATTCCAATAATAATATTGACAAGATTAACTAGCTGATATTATTTTATGTTGTTGTGATATTGACTTTGGTATTCCTTCCAATTTAAAATTGATTGGTGCCATAGTGTCCTCTGTTCCAAACATTTTTTTGAGGGCTTCTATAGTAGCCATTTCTTTAGCACAAGAAATTGTTTCGCCGAATCCTGAAATGTTTTAAAAATTTATAAGAATTATAACAAGGCATTTTGTTAAATTTTAAAATTACATTAAATTATCATTACAATAAAAAGTCACCCTGCTGTGTTATTTGTGAGATCCATAAATAGTGGTGATGAAATTCCATTTTTTTATTGCCCCTGTGATTTCAATATTTGTGAATACTGCAGGATTCATCAATTCACAAGAGAGATAACACCATATTTAATGAGCTACTATGGCTTTTTGTTAAGGCTGACTTCTTAAATGTGTTGTATGTATTTATTCAGAAAACTTAATTTTTATATTTGTTTTATCTAAGTGAACTTATTTACCTGAAGATAGCATTTTCTTATCTATATAAAGGCCAACTCTGTAGCACACCAACAAAGTATTCTTTCCAACCTCTCCAATAAGTCTTGGTTCTAACTTTACTCCATCCTTTTCTAATATTCCGTTAAGCATCGCCCAAGGGTCGTCAATATTCCAGAAATCATTCACATCTTTTCCTGCAAATTTTAATAATTTTTGTTATCTTATCCTTTAAACAAGCAACTCTAGTATATATAATCGGAATCTCAGAAACGGCTCCAGCGATTTTCATGAAATTAAGTAAATCAAAAAATCGATCTAGCTAGGTTTCATTTTTAGAAAAGACCTTTTATCTCTGTTTTCAGGGAATGAAAAATATCATTTGAATATGATGTTAAATTTCGTCGCAAAAAAAAATGTTATAATAGCTCGGTCGGTAATCGGGCGGCCCCAAAACAGACGGCCATGGTTCGTGTCACGATCATATACACACACTTTTTTTTTTTTTACTTTTATCGATTCCAGATCATTGCTTTCTTTATTTTTTATTTTTTGTTGATCCAGATGATTCTGTTTTTTTCCCTTTTTTTTTAAGTTGTTTCTTTTGTGAAAAACACCATTTCATATTTTCTTTATTAGGTCAGTAAGATGGAAAAATATTATGCATATTTCATTACTCAGTAATTTGTACCTAAATTTAATTTAAAGTACACGATTTACCAAAAAAACAAACCGAGCAAAGCTTCTCCTTCTCCAAGGTCCTCAAGGTACTATCTTTTTGTATGCATAAAGGTTTTGTTATCTTTCAATATTAATATTAGGATGTATTCATTGCAATAATTCCTAGACGATAAAAAGTTAATCTATTTCATTTATTGTTATTGATAGAAAATTTAGGAATCAACCAATTGTATTGTATTAAAGAATAAAATACTTAAAAAATTTTAAAACTAAACTAAATTAATTTTAAATAACTTGAATCGATGGGCAGGCTTTAGTTTTAACACAAGTAATACATAACTTTGTAGTTATCGGACCAAATGGGATGTTATATTAGCAACAATGCATATTGTTACTTTTTGTTTTCAGATTAATAAAAAATTTCCTGCATATAATGAAAAGGTCACAGAGTTGCAGCTCAACCATCCAATTTCAAATTTAAAAAATTAAAATATATGTACATTGGCAAGACAGTAGCTGTCTGATTCTACTAGTAAATATACCTTGCAATTGTGTAATAACAAAATCTCTAACAAAATGTGCTGTTCTCTCTTCACCCGATGATCTTAGAAGGGCTCCAACTATCGCCTTGAAAGTATTGGCTAATATAAAATTGTCCACAGGATATTCCTGAAACATAATTAAAACACGTGATACTAGGTACTTAAGAACTATTATAAAAAATAAAACTTAATAACTTACAGAGGCCAATATAATATCCTTAGTACCAAGATGAAGAGATATATTTGCTAAAGTTTGCTCACTAGTAAGATATGCTTTAATTCCTGCAATACCTTCCAATGGGACTTTTGGTAGAACTGTTTCAAGGTATACTTGAATATAATGGTCAATGAATTTAGATCCTGCAAGTGTAACAATTATTTTACTACAAAAACTGACTAATTAATTCTGTATACACTGTACCAAAAAAAAAAATCAAATATCATGTCAGTATAGATTGATCCATCATAGAATGCTAGTTGGCTTATCCATTTTCGATTCTTGCTTATGGTGAGTCCCTATAATTAAAAGGACAACAAAACTATGTTACGCCAGAATACAGAATCTTTGCTATTAAGTTATGTTTTTGACAGGGGTAGATGGCACCGAGCTAACGAATTGGGCTAGTCAATGTCATGCCAATTTTATTTGGTGTAAAATCTTGATTGTATGTTCCAGCTACAAATGTTAATGGCGCAATTTGGTAAGGCTATAATGCTTTGAGTTTTTGATTGATTAGATACCATAAAATCAATGATATTAAAGTAAATAAATGTTTTGATTTCTAGGTAATTATAATATATCCAGTTAAATATGTATAACTACCTTCTTCTGCTAACTCCTTGTTATCCTTCATTTTTATATCAAATTTTATTTCTTTTTGTTTCATTTCCTCTTTTATTACATAAGATCTATCAGTAAAAGCTTGTAACAAAATATCCGAGTCGAATTCTTCATTTAATCTTTTGCCAAAAGCAAATAATTCAGCTTCTAAATTCCATTCTAGAAATGTATTCCTTGGGTTAGATTTTTTTCCTCCTAACTTGTCTTCTCTTCTTTTAAATTCCATTAATGTGGGTGCTACCCATCGGTGAATATTCTGGTCTGCAATATTAATATATTATTATAAAATAAGAACAGAAACCCGATGAAAAACAAAGGCATTAATGTATATTACTCTGTAATTTGGCAGGAAAGTATTTAATGATGTTTCTTAAAAGGGGCACAGATTTTCTTAAAAGAGACATTTCGTTTCTGTTTTCACATTTATTTTATAAAATTCATAACAAAACAGACACGAAGTCGGCTAGGTTAGGTTACAGATTATTTATTAGCGATGTGTGCGTTATAGAAGTGGGCGATACAAATCGTATCAGATATGAAAACTAGATATTAGTACAATATCCCAATATCGCTTACTGGCTCGTTCAATATCTATGTATTTTACAATATCTGATATTTCCGAAATCTGATGTACCGTGCTCGCTCGCTATACCGACACGAATCGCGATACGGCGATATCATACGCGTTTGCCACAATATCTGATTTTTAAACAGATTTCGAGAGACAAAGCGCGTGAGATACAAATACTCACTAGTTAGAGTGGGACAGCAAGCAATGCACGATATCAGATATTGAGCGACAAAGCGCGTGAGATATAAATACTTACTAGTTAGAGTGGGACGGCAAGCAATGCACGATATCAGATATCGAGCGACAAAGCGCGTGAGATATAAACACTTACTAGTTAGAGTGGGACGGCAAGCAATGCACGATATCAGATATTGAGCGACAAAGCGCGTGAGATATAAACACTTACTAGTTAGAGTGGGACAGCAAGCAATGCACGATATCAGATATTGAGCGACAAAGCGCGTGAGATATAAACACTTACTAGTTAGAGTGGGACGGCAAGCAATGCACGATATCAGATATTGAGCGACAAAGCGCGTGAGATATAAACACTTACTAGTTAGAGTGGGACGGCAAGCAATGCACGATATCAGATATTGAGCGACAAAGCGCGTGAGATATAAACACTTACTAGTTAGAGTGGGACGGCAAGCAATGCACGATATCAGATATTGAGCGACAAAGCGCGTGAGATATAAACACTTACTAGTTAGAGTGGGACGGCAAGCAATGCACGATATCAGATATTGAGCGACAAAGCGCGTGAGATATAAACACTTACTAGTTAGAGTGGGACGGCAAGCAATGCACGATATCAGATATTGAGCGACAAAGCGCGTGAGATATAAACACTTACTAGTTAGAGTGGGACGGCAAGCAATGCACGATATCAGATATTGAGCGACAAAGCGCGTGAGATATAAACACTTACTAGTTAGAGTGGGACGGCAAGCAATGCACGATATCAGATATCGAGCGACAAAGCGCGTGAGATATAAACACTTACTAGTTAGAGTGGGACGGCAAGCAATGCACGATATCAGATATTGAGCGACAAAGCGCGTGAGATATAAACACTTACTAGTTAGAGTGGGACAGCAAGCAATGCACGATATCAGATATTGAGCGACAAAGCGCGTGAGATATAAACACTTACTAGTTAGAGTGGGACGGCAAGCAATGCACGATATCAGATATTGAGCGACAAAGCGCGTGAGATATAAACACTTACTAGTTAGAGTGGGACAGCAAGCAATGCACGATATCAGATATTGAGCGACAAAGCGCGTGAGATATAAACACTTACTAGTTAGAGTGGGACGGCAAGCAATGCACGATATCAGATATTGAGCGACAAAGCGCGTGAGATATAAACACTTACTAGTTAGAGTGGGACAGCAAGCAATGCACGATATCAGATATTGAGCGACAAAGCGCGTGAGATATAAATACTTACTAGTTAGAGTGGGACGGCAAGCAATGCACGATATCAGATTTTTAAACAGATATTATGAATAAGTTAAGTAATTTTGAATCTTAACACCATGCAAATAAGATCCGTTTCATTTAAATACTAATCTTGGTATCAGCGATTACTACAACGATATTATTATATTTTTATTGTTTTGTTTAGCCTTGAGCCGTAACGGGCGACAAAGCGCGCAGTTAAGTAATTTTGAATCTTAACAGCATGGAAAAAAACTCTGTTGCATTTAAATACGAATTACGGTATTAACGATGTCTTTGAAATTTTGTTCAGCCTTGAGCTGGATTGCATTGGTACTTAACACGTAATAGTAAGGGATGCCAACTTACTACTTAAGAATTTTCTGCCTAAATTAAGGAAGAAAAATATACAATGTAAATTTTTGAGGAGGTAAATTTTTTGTGAATATTTTTATTAGCTGAATTTTATTCATATATAATTTAATAGTGCTGTGCTGCTTTGGTGGAAATCAGACCAAGGCTTATGTGCCTTGTGTGTATATTTTAAATTCTTCCGCCCTAAGCTATAATACTGAATGTATTATTTCTTACACAAATAATAAAAATATTGCCACTCGATTGCGTGTTCTAAAAATATGTTAAAGTCAATTATTAAGCGGTATATAAGATGTATATTTATTTTCAATTTTTCAATTTTTTTTTTTTTTTTTTTTTTTTTTTTTTTTTTTTTTTTTTTTTTTTTTTTTTTTAGAATTCTATTAATCAACGTGGATAGGGAACCGTAAAATATCTAGATATTAAAATACATAGTTTCGAAATCTGATATTTGAAATCGATATCGGATTCAGATACGGTACTCAGAAAAAGCGATACGACCCATCCCTAATGGCTCGGATGTTGTGATGATCACGGCTCCTATTGTTGCCAACAAGTTTTCAGCATATTACCTGGCAAAATGTAATTCGTGCAGTTTTGTTAAACGTGATGTACTGAGCCTTTACCGGTCAGTATTTTTAGGTTGTTGACGCTAACTAATTTCTCAATTTAATCTTTTACGATATTGTTCACTGAATGTGGCAGCGACGATAAGACTTATAAAAATGATGTACAAAAATTGGTTAATTAAAGAACATAAAGAACAATGCCCACTTCCCATACATTTAAAAACCTGATAATGAAAGTGTATGTATAGTTACGAGGTATAGCAGAAAGACTACCTTTAAGTTAGTAAATTAATATCATATAGTCATTTTTACGATTGCTGGTCTACGAAGTCCAAAAATTATTAAAAAATGTTACTTTTTAGGTTAGGATTTGCAGTTACCTAATATAACGAAATAAATGTGCTAGAACTAACTATTTACGCTCAAGTTTATTCTAAAATAATAATATTAGCCTATCTAAGATCTAAAACGTCTTTTTTTATTGTGAATTCCTAGAAACCGACTGCCCTTACGTCACTGCTTAGACTCGATTATTGTCACTATAACAAATAGTATAAGTTCACTAATAACTTAATCTCAGAAACATAAAAAATAAATTATCTTCAGTAGTAGAAACACCACAAACTTCAGCAACATACCTAATATGTGTGGCAGCACTCTTACAACTCATCCAGCATGAATGGCATATTCTATCAGATGATGATATCTACAAAAGAAGTAATAAAGCAATAATTATTATTCATCTTAAAAATATATTTAAAAAAAATCGATTATTTATTATCTGTGGTTAAAATTATTAAAGCATCAGTCAATTAATAACAGATACAATAATTTACATCTAAAATACAAAAGAGAAATAATCTAGAGTAATAGTATCAAGTTTTATACTGGCAAATGATTAACAATGTATATGTGATGCATATGTTTTTACAAGTAACATGAATATGTGATGTTGTGAACTTGTTTGTATAATAGCATTTATCTGTCTGCTTTTCTGAAGGATTATCAAAAACTGTTCTTTGGCCTGGTTGAGATAATCCTGAAGCTTGAGCAACATCACAGCTTGTTAATTCCTGGTTTATTATTCTCATAAAGAGTTCATTACAAGATTTACAAATGTAATCTTCCTCAGTAATCTTAAATAAAAAAACATACATTGAGTTTATAATACATATTTTGGATATATAGATCTTTTGAACATTTGTTTGTGTTATGTCACAGGTATATTTTATAGGAGCTTTGTTAGTTTGATTAGGATATGATTGACATTTTTAGACTGAAAATAATAAACATAAATACTCACAATTACTGGCGAATACCGATGAGTAGAAGTGGGCGATACAAATCGTATCAGATATGAAAACTAGATATTAGTACAATATCCCAATATCGCTTACTGGCTCGTTCAATATCTATGTATTTTACAATATCTGATATTTCCGAAATCTGATGTACCGTGCTCGCTCGCTATACCGACACGAATCGCGATACGGCGATATCATACGCGTTTGCCACAATATCTGATTTTTAAACAGATTTCGAGAGACAAAGCGCGTGAGATACAAATACTCACTAGTTAGAGCGGGACGGCAAGCAATGCACGATTCAGATATCGAGCGACAAAGCGCGTGAGATATAAATACTTACTAGTTAGAGTGGGACGGCAAGCAATGCACGATATCAGATATCGAGCGACAAAGCGCGTGAGATATAAACACTTACTAGTTAGAGTGGGACGGCAAGCAATGCACGATATCAGATATCGAGCGACAAAGCGCGTGAGATATAAATACTTACTAGTTAGAGTGGGACGGCAAGCAATGCACGATATCAGATATCGAGCGACAAAGCGCGTGAGATATAAACACTTACTAGTTAGAGTGGGACGGCAAGCAATGCACGATATCAGATTTTTAAACAGATATTATGAATAAGTTAAGTAATTTTGAATCTTAACACTATGCAAATAAGATCCGTTTCATTTAAATACTAATCTTGGTATCAGCGATTACTACAACGATATTATTATATTTTTATTGTTTTGTTTAGCCTTGAGCCGTAACGGGCGACAAAGCGCGCAGTTAAGTAATTTTGAATCTTAACAGCATGGAAAAAAACTCTGTTGCATTTAAATACGAGTTACGGTATTAACGATGTCTTTGAAATTTTGTTCAGCCTTGAGCTGGATTGCATTGGTACTTAACACGTAATAGTAAGGGATGCCAACTTACTACTTAAGAATTTTTTGCCTAAATTAAGGAAGAAAAATATACAATGGAAATTTTTTAGGAGGTAAATTTTTTGTGAATATTTTTATTAGCTAAATTTTATTCATATTTTTGGAAAAAAATAAAAGTACACAAAAAGAAAAATATAATTTAATAGTGCTGTGCTGCTTTGGTGGAAATCAGACCAAGGCTTATGTGCCTTGTGTGTATATTTTAAATTCTTCC
Organism: Iphiclides podalirius; assembly: GCA_933534255.1. NCBI lineage: Eukaryota > Metazoa > Arthropoda > Insecta > Lepidoptera > Papilionidae > Iphiclides > Iphiclides podalirius. Next base: position 6,407,338 of record OW152832.1, read on the forward strand.
GCCCTAAGCTATAATACTGAATGTATCATTTCTTACACAAATAATAAAATATTGCCACTCGCTTGCGTGTTCTAAAAATATGTTAAAGTCAATTATTAAGCGGTATATAAGATGTTAAAATAAATCATTTTTATATTACTTCAATTTATATTTTTAATGAAATTTTTAATTTAATAATTTAAAAAACGCATTTTTAGTAAAACAGGGTTAATTATTAATGATCGTCGAACAAGACTTTCGACGAATAAAGTCAGAGAGCTTACGTTCCTAAACGTGAATTTGAACCCGGAGGGATATAAATAATTATTAACCCTGACATAATTGTACTTATAATAAGTATGAAATATTGCAGCCAGTCCTAAGCCTGGAAAAAGTATGAAGGGAAGTTATTTCATTCATGTTATATCCACTCCCTTAAAGTATACAATTTTTTTAATTTTTTTTTTTTTTTTTTAGAATTCAATTAATCAACGTGGATAGGGAACCGTAAAATATCTAGATATTAAAATACATAGTTTCGAAATCTGATATTTGAAATCGATATCGGATTCAGATACGGTACTCAGAAAAAGCGATACGACCCATCCCTAGTGCGTTAAAAATATGTCTTTACACTTTACAGGGAGATTAAAATTACCTATAGCAGCCCATCGTTACAGATTATGTATAGTGGAGATATTCGTAATTCGATCATTTATATAGTTCAACTATTTGTCAAGACTATTAATATTTACATTACATATTGACATAATTAATTATTTTTGCTAATGTAGACTGTAGTGTAGGCGTAGCTAGGTGGACTTGGGCCCCGATACTTGGAGAAAAAAACACCCCCCCCCTTTCCTCTTTCTATGTAGCTCACGGATGCCAACTTAGGAGTTTTCCTAAATTGCGGAAGAAAAAATTTACAATGGAAGTTTTTTAGGAGGAGAAATTTTTTGGGAATATTTTTAGGAATAAAATTTTATTCACATTTTTGAAAAAATAAAAACTACACAATTTTAAACACGAAATATAATATAATAGTATTGGCAGCATTGTTAATTGTATATAACAGTGACTAGTGTTGGCTGCATTGGCTTATGTAGTATTTTAAATTGTTCCGCCATAAACTCTTGCCATCGGATATGTTCAAAAATATGCAGCGGCACTTATATGCACTTATATATTTATATATTATATAAATATATAAGTGGGAAAAAGGCAAACTTCTTCCTACCTCCTGACTTGAACTTCTTCCTACTACTGTTTAGTATATAGATGTGACATTCATCTGTAGAGAAAAGAAACCCGGAAGAGGTGGATTCGATTGCCGCAGCGGCGAGAAACTTTTCCATCGTATTTTCTATTAATGTTAGTCTTAAGTGTAAAAGTTAAAATTTTAATCATGTAGATAACAGTCGATGTCCTCTCACAGCCAAAGAACTCTTCGGAAGAGTAATTATGATGTCGAATAATCTCCGAAGAACTTGTCTCCAAAATGATGCATCTTTGCAAATTTTATCTTCAAGTACCTTGTGAATGGTTTAACTTTTGCCCACGCTTCATTTTCAACACATGCCTCCGTGTGTGTTTTCGAGCAACTATATTGCTTAACTCTATCTGATAAGTGCCTGCAGTCCCGAATCCCCAAGAATTATATGTAATATAGGATTCCATATATATGGTGTCGCTGACTTTTATTTAGAACTGTTTAAGACAAACAATTACACATTACCTTCGCGTAACTTTAACGGTTGAGCCTTGATAGCTCATTGTCCGGGCGGTCGTTTATAATTCAATATACTCGAGCAACTTGAGTTCGATCCCCGGTGCAGGCACCGTGTTTATCTAAAATACTTATTTATCAGATGCTCAGCGCTTTAGGAAAACATTGTGATGAAACCTGCATATTTTCGGAAAAATAACCAAAAAAATTCGAAGATATGTGTTACTCCGTCAATCCAGTGGGGTCGCGTGGTGGACTTTGCTCTAATACCCTCTGTACATTCTCTGTACATAGGCTTCTGCTCAGCAGTCGGACATATATGAGGCTGTTACTTTACTTTTACCGTACCGTTGGAGTAGAAAGTAAAATTCCGATTTACGTAAAACTTATCAAAATATTATGGCCAAATCAAACAATATCTTTTTAAATTGTAGCCTATGTGTTATTCTAATGTATACCTTGCATCAACTATTATTGCCCGTTCCAAAGCGATCTATAAATTGCAATGAATATCATAAATAGATGAGATCACATGCAAGGTAAAGGTAAATGAAAATTTAATAAAAAAAACCGTGCTGGGTGGAATTGATCTCACGACTATCAGCACATGAGCATATCGCTGATCCAATGTGATACAAACAGAATCAAATAATGGTAAAAAATAACACATGCTCATCAAAGACGCTTGGCGAATGTATTGAAAGTCAGGTCAAATAAGTGATCAGTTCTGCTATTATTAATGTTCATTTAAAACTTAAAAAAAAATTGTGAGCATCCTAGAGGTTTGCTAAATTCGAGAGCTGGCTGCTAGTTTCTTTTCATAGCTTAGGGGGCCCTTTGAGCTTCGGGGCCCTGGTCCACTGCATCACCTGCACCTACGATAGTTACGCCACTGTGTCCTTTCCTTCCGCTTTCCTCTGTCAACTGTCATCTCGATACTGACCCCTTTCATTCTTCACACAGTCAATCCAAATCTTTCTCGGTCTTCCTCAAGTTTTGCACCCTCAAACCACATTCATATTCCTCACTCTTCTAGTCAAACAAAATAATTAATAAAAATTAAAACCGCTTTAAAGTCATTTTTTATTTGATAACTGACAAACAATACAAGAAGGTATTCAAACAGTTTTCACAACAAAAATACAAAAATGTATATTAATACAAGTAAATACGTAACAAGTTCACAATGTAACTTTCAAATTTATATCACTATAAACACCCGTAATTATAATATAAGCAAACTCTTCGTTATGCTTTAAAGTTCACGCGACTCGAAAAGAATATATAAAACTTTACTATTTGCAGTATGGTGGAAGCAAGCGTCGTCAACTTATAAGCATTCGAAGATTTAGGAGACGCTACGATGTATCTATGGCACAGTCAAAAATAATCAACTAATTTTGAGACTGTTATAGCTGGTACGGTAGATACCTATGATACCCGATTACTAATAGAATAAGTAAAAATCTTACGACGCTTCTAAATTTAACCAACTGTCAACTTCTACGACTTGTAAGGAAACCGCGCACCGAACTTAGAAATCCTCTTTTAATCTTGTTCATGGGAATGATTGTGTGGGTAGTGTAAAAAGAAGCGGACGTGTCGTACATAGACGACGTGACTTCGATGGCCTGAAATATAATCGAAAATTCGTTTGATTATGACAATTTGTAGTACAACTTACTTGCACTGATTTTACAATAAAAATAACAATACAATAAAACTTTGAAATGAATAACACGAATATATTCATCAGTAAAGATTCCTTTTGCCCGAGTATTGTTAAAAGATACTTAACGATTTTTGATATCGTTGTATAGTATAAATAGGTGCTCATTAAAACTGTCGACATTTGTTTTCTGTGCTTATCAATAAAATGTTTAAAAAATAAAAATAAAATAGCAGTATGCGAAAGGTCAGGCAAAATTCCTTACAGCACTTCAATTGAATTATCAATTAATGACCACGATTGTTTGATAAAAGACGTGACACGACAAAACTTACTCCAAGTGAGGTGCTTATATAATAAGAATCGATGGAACTGTTGACGTCTGAGACTTTGCTTTCACACGGAATCTTGACGTCGGACGCTCTGGCCGAATGCATGACCAAACAAGACATCAATCTCCTGAGGAACGGCCTCTTTTGTTTGGAGTCGCGTGGTGTTAATAAATATTTTAGGGATTGATTCGACCCAGACGGTTCTGAATAGAGGGAATAAGCAGATGTGCCTAGATTTGGCGTTGCTCTTTTATTTTGTCCTGAAATAAAGGCATTATTAACATATGTAAAAATTATTCAACTGGTGAGATTTGTTAAACCAATTATTTATCAATTTTGATATAAGATATTAAAATGTTCTAGATTCGGCGGTTAATAAATTATATGTAATAGTAATACGAGATATGTATAACTTACTTCTAAGCAAATATTGTATGTGGTTCTGTCTGCCCTCCGATTGATTCGATTCTACTGCATGGCCAACATTTGTCGACGAAAACGTCACACGCTTATACGCTACGTTGGCGTATCGAATCTCCAGGGAGGACATAGCATGTCTTGGCATATGTTCGGACACATTCTGTCTGTCATACGATACGTAGGCGTTACATACGAATTTCTTGTCGATATTTCTACTACTGGATACTGTTTGCACCTCCTGGCACACGCACTGGGTCTGTGGCTTCGTTTCTTTTAGGTAGTAAACTTTCTTTGCGACCCTTCCGCTGCTACGTTTCGTCATTAGCTTTCGCGACCTCTTCGCGTCTTTATAAGTCTGCATGCCTTGATTGCGAATGATGCTGCTCTCCTTTTTAGAGGATTTCTTCGATTGTCCGCTGGACAGCATACTATATGTCTTGAAAGTGTTCTTTTTGCACTTATCCTCTTTCGGAATTTTTAATTTGACTGTGCTTTGTATTGTCTTCTTCAGTTTGTTGTACTGTTTTCGAGTTAACATTATGGGCTTCTGTTTGGTGAATTGTTCTATCTGGAGATAAACTTGTATGTTGCGATTCAGTATCAGTTGTTGTTTCTCGCATGTTTCAGGTGGGGGAGGAGGCGTCTCGGTTGAAGGAGTGGGTGGCAATTTCAAATCATATTGGGTTGTGGTTGTTTTTGTTGTAACCAATCTGCATTGTCTGTTTTTCGTGAGTTTTTTATCTACGCTGCAACATTTACAATCTTCAGATTTTGATGATTCTAAGCTTCGTTTAGGAGATTTCCGGTCTCTGAAAAAAAATATGACTATCGTAGTATGTTCATAAGTTTACAGTAGTTTGACGAACAATTATTCTTCTTTCTTTTTTATTTTAACTCATTAAAACAATTTCACCTTTTCTTGATTCTCGCATCACGGCTGAAGATACCAGATAAATAATCCTGAAATTTGAAAACCAAAAATTTAAACTGACCTGTAAAAAAATTCATATCAATTAATAAAATGAGGACAAAGATTTGACTACAAAAATTTGATGCCGCATAAAAAGAATGCTTGCTTTAGTGTGAGAAATCGATAAACGTAAAAATAGGTATGAATTTTCTTAATGTGATAGAACATTTATCATTTCGTCAAAATCTGGCCCCTGTTCTTTGAATTATATTTATATCACATTTAATATAACGAGCTTTTAAAAAAACTATATCGGAAAGACGGGATTCAAAACGTATAAGTGCATTTGGCGAACTAATGTGATTACATTTTTTGATTTTTTTGAAAAATAAGCGTCATGAGAACTATGTCGAAAAAAATGTCAATTTCCACCACAAACATTCCTTTTTCCAATTCCAAAGAAGATTCCGCAATAAAATCCATCCTTTAATAAAATAATGATTTATATAAGATGAAGGATGGTATAAATCAATTATTACTCCCATAGGCCCCCATATTTATTTATTAGTTTCTTTATTACACTTCATAGGTCAAACTTTAACTTGCCCATGGGCGGCAGTAATAAACTTGAAGATCAGATCAACCGCCTGCTCGCTCCTCGCATTCTTACGTAACAAAGAAAAATTATTAAAATGAAATAGACACGAAACTGGGTTGATTCGTTTGGATTCATAAGGATTAACTAATGTAGGATAACGTTATTGTGTAGTGAAAGCGTTTAAAAAACTTGAATTTCACAGTCAATATTAACTTGTGAATCAAATAAACAAACAGACGCGAATCGACTGCGCCTGCCCAAATCAAATATTTAACGTAAAATAAATATATAATACAAAAATTTAACATGTCATTTAATTATCGTCAACATGATTATTACAGACCATTAGAGGCCACTGCTAGACATGGACCCTTGTTTTTAAAGTCAATTCTTTGGACCCTAACAGGTTAGAGATATAACAAAGTTCTATCTAATTCATTTAGATTTTGAATATTGAACGCAAAATTCATTGGTGCAGATCCCTGGAATTCAAACCTGATTTTTCTTTATTACCATAATAAAAAAACGTTGTACTTGAGTTATAGTTCTGGATAGAGAGCGGCGACATTGCTGTATACCAAGTAGTTCTCTGATCTCCTTGTCCCTTTCTAATGGATCTGTAATTTCGCAGCTATCTCCGTGAAAGTGCTTGATGGGTGCTAAAAGATTTTAGATTTTAAAAAAAAACTAGTTTTTAATACTAACTGTAACAGAAAATCAAAAATTTTAATAATAAAAAGTAATACTAAATCGAGCATTCAATATTATATAATATTATATATCATCTATTTAGTTTTCAAATGGAATTCACATATTTGCTAATGGAACATAATTTTTCTAGAATATTATGTTTTTGTGAAATATTTTAAAATTATTTGTAAAATTATTCGTGAAATTAACTATTACTTATTTATATATATAACTCATCGGTAAGATCAGATACAGATATAAATTGGACCAGAGAAATAGATTTTATAACGCTGACGATAGCTTAATAGTGATAGCTCCGTGTCTAGGCGCTCGCTTTTAATTCAATATATTCGAACAACCTGAGTTCAATCCCTGGTGCCGGCACCAATGAAATGATTTAATTTTTAGTCCTGAATTATCACATATGCTCAGCGGTGAAGGAAAACATCGTGGGGAAACCAGCATATTTTCGAAATAATAACACAACGAAAAATATTTCTACGATATGTGAAGTCCACCAAATCCACGCATTGGGGTCTGCGCTCTGTACAGAAGAGACCTTTGCCCAGCATTGGGACATATACGCTGTTATTTTACTTTTTTATACGTGGAAATACATCAAACAGCAAGATTATTCAAGTTTAAAAAATGGTGTGGATATTCAAATTCAAAATATCTTTATTCAAATAGACACTTGCGCGTTCTTATGATTCGTCAAATTTTACATAAAAATTTATATATGGGTTCGTAAGCTACCACCATATGAGACGATACGTGGAAAAGGATTAAAGAGGACAGACTAGTAGAGAAGTATTAGAAGATGTCCGTGAAGGTCTGACGCTTAGGTCTTAAATACAATCAATGTGTGAATCAAACGAGTTCATATACTCGATCTATTAGCATGTCTGTCCCATATTGAGCGTCAGACACCCCCATGCCTTCCAGTCAGGGTCTCACTATCAGGGGGAAAGGTTGCGCGCGTAAGCCAGCCTCTTGCGCCCTGGTCTCCGCCGGCGGATATCCAGGGTGGCAGTTGCCTCCCCTTCTCTCTCCGCGGCCTCCTTCCCAGTGATAACGTCCTCGTAATATGCGAGAACAGTACCCCACGCCCTATCGCTGTCAACCATAGCGCGACGGCTGGTAGCGAGAGACCGTGCCCCACGATAGCGCTTAGCTTTCACGTGTATCTACCACGGTACCTATGCAATCTTTATGAAAGAAAAAGACAGAAATATCAAAATTCTGAGTCTGAAATTTTGAGTATTTTGACCAATTTGTACCAAAACTACTACAGGTAGAGCAGTACTTTTTATGTCTTTATAATAAATTATATTTGGAAAGGGTACCGAAGAAATTTGTATTGCTTTGAGAGCCGTAGTATTCTTCGCAGCTGCGACTTGTTTGAGTGATTTTCGTACAGCCTCTTTGTTCGTCTTCAATGCTGAAAGTATTTAAACATTTTTAGTTGATACAAATGTTAGTCAAAATGTATCTATTATGTAAAAAACTAATTTCATTTGTTGAAATTAATTGTAAGAAAATTGTAACATTTAGAAAATATATGGATTTGTTAATGATATAATTTTTTTATCTCTTCTAATAAAATGAGAAGTTCAGAACGAGAGAAACACATAATTATAAAGGTTTCTTATATCCAAAATACAAAATATTTTGCTTATAAAGCTTATTGTGCCTTGTGACTTAATTATTGTACTTAATTCTAATAAATCTCATTCGGGTTTGCAGTATCCACCCCTGTAGTCCCCAGCTAAGTTATTTATCCCGCAGTCTTGATCATCTATAATGAATTGGGTAAGGACGACAAATCCTGTGGGGTTTGATGCGTTGACAACCTTTAAAAGGGATCGATTCAGTTTAAATAATTATTGTTCACGCAGTTATCTGCGCCGTACTTGCCCAGACGCTTGGAAAAAATGCAGGTATGCTGCTGCATGAAACTACCACAGTCAGCCATAAAAGAAAATCCAAAAGAATTAAATCAGGTTCAGGACGTTATCGCAAATTCTGTATTTAAATAATTATGCATAAATATTAAAAATAAAAATTAAATAAAAATTAAAAAAAAAAGAATGAATGTTTCACCTGTCACTATTACCTACGCCATCTGTTTTACTATGTTGCGAAGTGTCGCAAATTGCAGTACCATTAGTTGATTGCTGAAAAATAAATTGATAGTGGCATTGCGTTTTTTGAATAGCTTATAGTTATTTTGTATGAAAAAAATTTAAATCTTGAGGGTACGTTTTTATAAACGACTAACAAAAAGTTTCAAATATTGAATAGTATTTTAAACCTTCGAGTGGTATTGACAGTTTGAGGAGCACATGGTCGCAACTACCATTGGACATGAGAGGTGCACTAGTGGGAGATTAGTGCAGTCGTACGTAGAGTTACACGAGTCCTCAAAACATGTAGTGTATGTATTATCAGCTTTCTTGAAAGCCGATGAATTCCGGTGGCTCACGACTGTGCATTGAGGCAATGTATGTGGGAGGCCAGTATTCAACAGTGGGCTTGGGTAAGTCTGCAATGACGGTGATGTGATAATTTAATCATGTTCAATGATTCTCCCTAATATGAATATAGATGTTATTGTTTGAATTGTGGGAATCACGGAGAAAATATGCTTTCATGAAGAGGCGATAAGCGTTAGATAATTGGAATGATACTTTTCTATAAAGACTCAACATTTTAAACTCTTTGAACTCTTGAATATAATCATACAATTAAATCCGTAACAAAATATACTAATGATTTACATAAAGTTTGTTATGGGGTTTTTAATAGCATTTTTTCCTGTCATTTCACATTAACACAAGAATATGTTTTAACGTAAAATGTGAGGATAATATGATCCAATATTCCGAAACTATTTCCTGTTACTATTTTGGTACTTGTTAACTCGACCCGGCAATGTACGAGTAGACAGATATGATGTGTTTATAAAGTAGGAACTAACTAACCAACATATTTGCTGTTACTAATACTTATGTTATTTGAGAATAATGTCGCTTTTCGGGGAAGAAAGAATGTTCGTAAAGGGTTTTTTTCCCCACGTCCACATACTATAATATTAAATTTATTAGTAGTCTAGATAATATCGATAAAATATATGACATAGCTACATTCATATACGTATATAAAGTATTAGATACTCACAGAGTAGCAAAGGGTGTGTGACACCGACCCTTCAGTACTTTTCTCATCTTCGGTTAGCATCAAGTAATTCTCCATAGATCCGTAATCATCGTCGCTGAATTTCTGCGAGTCTTGGTCTTTGGGTCTCCTTGAGACTCGCGCGCTCGCGGCCATGTTACGATGATGCCACATAACATCATGACGATCCCTATCGGTGTCAATGTTAACTTTGACAATGGATGAGTTTTTCTTCTGGGATACGGGGCTGTTAGCGACGTCTCTTTTAATGACAACGGGTGGTATCGTGTAACTGTCAACCAGATTTTTCTTCTTAGACGAGCGCATATTCGTCTCCTTTGAGTCTCTAGATCCGAAGGTGACTGGAAACTTTTTGAAGAACTCCGCTCTGGTTTTCGATTTCGACGTAAAGCTGCTCAATTCCGTTGGCGATGAGGATTTGTTTTGATTTATTATTGGTACTTGGTGGGGTATATTTTTCTTTTTGACATTGGTTTGTAAAAATCTCGTTTCGAAGTTTCGACTGAGATGGCTTTTGTTGTTGCTTCTGTTTGTTGGAGAAGGGGAACGACTGACACTTGCATTTCTGTTCACATTGTTCTTTTTTGGGAACTGAGGCTGACCGTTCATGTCATTAGTTCGCTTGGACAAAATTTGACGTTGGTTCATAAGAGTATGACTGCTGACATTTTCTGTTGCATCTTGTTTAGGATAGACGGATATAATGACCAATGGGGTTTTGATGTCTTTGATTGTACTGCTCTTGGCGACAGCACCTGTTGTACTGCTTCGCGCGTCGGTCACGTTACTGCAATTACAATAACACTGTATTGTCTGATCTCTGTACAGCTTTTTTCTAATTTTGTCCATAGAAAATGACTTATCCAAATTCACTTGAGTGCCTTGTGATTCTTGTCTGAAAGAAAATTTTATAGTTTTTATTTCGCACATTACAACTTAGAGATGATTGATTTCATTTCCCTCGTCCAGTAAATAATTACCTGATGCCATAACTGTTTGAGAACTCTCGGTGCGATGTGGGTTCTAGAAGATTAGCTTGAACATTAGAATCTCGCTGTGTTCTAATCATAATTAAGAAAGAATTAGTAAGATAAAGTTTAAAAGCAAAAAAATTAAAGAGAACGGCTTGGTTACTTTACTAACCTAAGATATTTTTTACCGTCGTAGACGATATTACTTGTGCAGCAAGCTGATGTACATACTGTGGAATCTCTGTAATTTTATTACATAAAAGTGACTAAAATGATATCAGAGTACAAATGAAAAGGCCGGAAGGAAATTAACGTATTTCTGTAACAAAGTTTACAGAAAAACGTTAATTTATTATGGAAATGGTCATTAGGAAGAGATTGGTAACATTCTTATCATTCAAAAAACAAACGTTCTGGTTATACAAATTTCATTCCTCCTTTTTATTTGTCAGTATAAAAATGAAAGACAATTTAAGCTTAATATAATCAACTGTATCATAAAACTGGAACTTAACTTACACTTGGGAATGTTTCGTGTCATCGGTTTCGGTTGGCATTAAATTTTTCTCAATGTGAGTGAAGTTCGCTACAACTAAAAATACATTATCATTTTAAGTGTTAGCAGAAATATAAAAAGAGTTTAGTAGCCATTTCAAACATATATATATATGCATTTCTTACTCACCCGGTTTGTCGTCTACTGTTGCGGCATAGTTTATCACATATTTATCATCACTCCTAAGCCCAAGCTGGCCTATTATACGTACCCTGCTCTTACGGCGCTTAGCAGAGTTAAAAGTATTCTTTGGTCTGGTATTAGAGCAAATACACTCTTGCACAGTTAGGCCAGCGCCACCGAAAATCCCATTAACGAGGGACGCCCGTGACTCGTTTCGCGGTGGTGTATTCGTAATCTTTTTTCTATCTTTCTTTCTCTTTTTTTCCATATTGAGGGAATCGATTATCTGTTTGTAGTCGCTTAGTTTTTTAAGAGGTATGTCCTCATATTTTAAATGACTAGAGGATTGGTTACTGGAAAATTTTTCGCTTTCAGTCGTTTTAATCTCGTATATCTTATCGGCCCTCTGTCCCGTGACCACTAAATAAATGTTTTTTGAGTGAATAGAGCTTTCCTGGTTTGAAATAGTACTCTGGACCCTTTTGACGATTTGCTTTCTTTTATTAAGTACTCGGGAAGTTTGAGTTTCCGCTAACTTAGGGATAACGGTGACCCGTATAAGTGGGATTTTAGTGTCGTCTTTATATAGTTTGTGCTTAATAAATTTTCGTTTGGGTATCTGTAAATATAAAAGGATAGGACATAGTTTAACACAAACTCGAACCCACTGCTACGCCAATAATTGTTTATTAATATAATATAGATTAAATGCGATGTAAATAATTAATTACCTTTTTAATGATAACCGAAGTTGAAGATGCACCGTCTGTAGCTTCAGTTGAATTCTCTTTTGAATGTTTCGTAGAACATAATTTTCTGATGAAATGGATATCGGGCTGTCTCGAAAAATCTGGGATATAATGTCTGTCTTTACTATGCTTTTTTAAAGTTTTTTTTACTGGTGGTATTAAAAATTCCAAAGAATCTTGAAAAAAAAAATTAAAAGAAGTAAATAAAAATGAAAAAGTGTAAGAGAATCTAAACAATTTCAGAACTGACCGAGTATATCGGATTCAACACTGTAATAGTCCATTTTGGTTGTTTTGTTGCCACTGTGGAAAGATTCTTGAGTAACAACGTCATGAATTGTGATTATAGATTGGGTTTAATTTTGACAATGTAGGTAATCTTTCATTACAAAAATATCTTTTTCATACTGTAGTTGACAAGTTCGTTATATATTTTAAGTAATTGTCACATTGACAATTTAGTAATAAGTGCCTGTTCTTTTTAAGATATTTATAGGAAATGATCTCTCAATTGATAAATACATTTACGTAATAATTATTAAATTACTATTTGAAGAAAAATATACTTTTATTTATAAATTAAATTTACCTTATTTAATGTTTCTACACATAACATAAATGTATTGGATCTATAGAAATTATAATTAATTACAAAATGGCTCTGTTTTATCTATCTGTATAAATTTACTTTCGAATATCATAGACACCAATTATAGAATCCCATACCGAAAGGGATGTAATTACTCTAACGCAAGCATCTTTTTTAAATTTTAATAAGTATAGCAAAACAAGCAGGTACCTACGGAATTTATATTTTAATAATATTATGTCATATGCGAGAGAAGACCGTTTGACGACCCAAATGGTCATACCAGTCTCGAAGGAAACATATTTTAATACGAAATACGATACTGAAAACGCCCGATTATGTGCTTACGACATGCTCTACCATCCCCCGGATTACAACCCGAAATCGGCGAGGTCTGATCGTCAGGAAACAGAAATAATAAGAAAAAATATTTGGAACCAAGTAATACTTACATTACATTTAGTAACTTGTTTTTACTTTTTTGATTATGTCCTCTGATCTTAAATATTTAAGGATTAAAGTTATTTGCGTAGTTTTACAATATTTATGGAATTTTTCAATATGTAGAATTAAATACTTTTTCTTTATTATAACCAGACAACTATTTTTAGAGTACCGTGAAAATTGAAGCTGTCTCCGATACTAAGTCTGTGTAAAATTTTATTTTGCAGGAATTCCATAAAGGGATACCTTCGACAACCTATTTTCAATATGGTCGACCAAAGTGGAAGCCGTTTGATTTACCAACGAAAGAATATGTGAGAGTTCATGGTAAAATATTAAATAATTTTACAGTTAGATTAAATCACACGTGGGTTAGCCCACGTTAGCCACACGTGGGTTACTGTGCTGTGGTGGACCCGATCAAGCTCTTTCCGACTCTGCTAGATTCTTAGCCTTGCAAAGATATGTTTCATATTTTATAGAATATCATATTTGCAACACCCGTAAGGTTGCAAATGCGTTGCAACCTTACGGGTGAATTAGGTGAGTCCGATTACCTCACACACACTAGACGAAACGCACAATTATAACATTTCCACTTCGCCCCGGTGTTTGTGAGGTCGTGGTACTTCCTCGGACGGACCTGCCCATTCGCGCGACAGCGAAGACTTACGTGGCCCTACCACAGAAATCTCTTTGTATGAAACGGAAGTGTTAGAAGGTATTTCTCGGAGTGGTTTTTGCTAAAGAATACTTTGCGAATGAATCAAAATACCATCAATGGCATTTTAAGGGTTGCCAGTGGAACTACTTGCATTTTTTTTTGCCACGCATGCCAGCTACTTAGTAGAGTCAATGTTTGGTGTGTTGCTAGTTGGATACGAGATTATGGACCTTCAAAAAGATCCCAACTTAATCGTCAGATAACACTTTAGCATTCTCGGTGTTACAAACTGTGGTGTGGCCGCTTGCTCGTTTTCCACTGCTTACTTAAAAATAAATAAATCTATCTTAAATATAATTGACATTTAAAAGAAATGTACTTTTGTAAACATCACAAATTGTCATGCTATGTATTATAAATGTCTATTTTTAAAACGGTACCTATTTTATTACCTTCGAATATCCAGAACGGAATTTTTTAACGGCGGCTTAAAGTCTTGTCGCTAAGGTATACAGTAACAGTAACAATTATAAAACCAGCCAATTGCTAACTAGTAATTATTTAAATACATTTTCGGAAGTCGATTTTGGTACGTCTTGTGGGATACTTCGTCTCTTCGAAAAGGAATTGAATGATAGTTTCAATAATTACTATAGAGTATTATTCTATTCAATAATTCTATATTCTTACACATTCAGGCATAAGTCAGGGCAGTAACTTAGGCCCATTAGAATTTCTTTTAATGATAAATGATTTACCGGAAGTAATTGAAAAGGGTACATGTTTGTTGTTTGCGGACGATCTCAAACTATCGCTTGCAGTAAATGATCACACGGACTGTGAAAGATTACAGAGCGATATAAATAAAGTTGTTGAGTGGAGCCAAGAAAACAGATCGTACTTTAATGTGTCAAAGTGCTCAATCCTGACTTTTAGTAAGGCTAGGAATACGGTTCAATATCAATACAATATGAATAAAGAGCCCATCTTGCGAGTCACGGAAAAGAGAGATCTAGGGGTTACTTTTAATAACGATTTTAGTTTTCGTAATCACATTACGGCGATATGCAAGAAAGCATTTAGAAATTTAGGGTTCGTGCTGAGGCGGACGAAGGGTTTCACGAGTATCTTGACAATTAGATGCTTATACGTCGCATTAGTGAGAAGCCAACTTGAATATAACGCAATAATTTGGGCACCGGATGACGTTAAACACAAGATAATGGTAGAAAGGAAAATAAATTTACACGGTATCTATATAAAAGGTTATACGGTGTATATCCATTGTATCCTGTATCATATCCTACACTATTTGTTCTAGGTATGGTAGGATACGACAAACTGGAAACTCGTAGGGACTTTGCACTCGTCGACTACGTATGGAAATTACTCCGTGGTGTGGTACATAATACAATGGCACTCAGCACACTGAAACTGAACGCGCCCGACGGTTACGTTAGGAGGCGGCGGCGTCCTCGCTTGCTTGCAATACCGCGCGCGCGCACTAAAGGCCCATTTACACGATGCCATTTTCTTGTACATACAAGAACAATAATTGAATGCAATAAATTGCGCGCAATAATTGACCATCAAGAATTGTAAGCAACAGTTTACACGCAGATATAGTAAAAAAAATTGAATGCGATTATTATATGCAAGTCTTGACAAGAAATAATTGCAAATGTCTTTTGTTTACACCAATGCAATTATGTTTAGGCGATTATTGCTTTCAAGTTTTGACTTGTCTAAACACATGCTTGTATGTGCGTGTACAATTTATTGGCGTGTTGCTTCAAGTATTGCAAGTATTTGCGTTGACAAATATTTCGTTCAAGTGTTGAACGTTCTGAAAAGGGCTGTTTATTTTTAAAAAAATGGGTCAAAGATAAGTGTTCAAGTTAGATTATGCAGATTTAATATATTTCATTGAGATTTATTTATTATTGTCCATATATTATTATTCATTTTATCGTCCAACTTTTTTTACGACCTTTTCTCAATATTTCTTGCCTCAAAAGAACAGCAACGATTAAACACCCTCACCCATCGCACTCATGTTTGCAAAGGAAGAGAGAATGCAATTGAATACAAGAATTGCTTAAGAAATTATTGTGTGTGCTGTTTACACCAAGGAAAGTTTTGAAACAAAACTTGAAGCAAGTCTTGTTCAACAGTCAAGAATGTTATGTGTTGTTTAGACCATGCAACTCATTTATTGCTTCAATTTAATTGTATACAACAGGCAAGAAACTGGCACCGTGTAAATGGGCCTTAACTTGCTGGCTAGGGCTCCATTCACACGTGCACTGCTCACTCTAAATGAGGTTGCCGACAGAATTGACCTGTTTTCATGCCATAGAAATGATTTTATAATAGTCTCCCATTACGTGATATGTTATTCATAAAACTATAAGTATGATTTTTTTTTTCTTTGTGTATTACAGTCTTACTGTTTATAATTGGTTTTATGGGATTGTTAGTTTTCATTTTTTATATTTTTCTCCACTATTTTATATTTTTTGGCAACACTATCGCATTGGGTCAGCCTGTAATGATAGTTGTGTGCGTCAGTGTAATAAATAAATAAATAAATATTTTTCTATTCAAAACATTTGAAAAACACAAAAAGCGAAGACGCTTCACGCTTGGCTTACAAATCGGTGGCGCGGCGGGTGCCAATGCAAGTTTTGCTGAAGCATCCATCTTTTTTATTCTTTGATGTTTTATTGCCTCAAATTAAAGAGAGTAAGAACTAAATATTCTATTTTAAGTTTGTTACGCAATTATTGTTTCAGTAACTTATCTGTTACGTGAACGCTTTCCTAACGGACGCTCGCAACTCTAGTGGCAAATTGAATACAGTTTTGACTGTCGCCGATTGATTCTTGCACCACAATGCACTTTCGCAATTTTCATATTACTGATAAGAAGAATCCACCAATTTGACTGTACAATTACATATATAATATCATCGACAACACATTTCACCGCGAGTGCCTTTAATACGGCGAACCGGTTCGGTTTCCGTTTACGGTATCGACAATTGATAAGATAATGCGTTTAAGGGTTTATTACTTAACCCGTTTAAATTACGCCCGTTAAAGTAGAAAATAAATGTAGATTTGGCAATAAACTATTATGTATCCCTACTGATTAGAATCCGGCGTGATACAACACTTTAATAACGACGAAAAGCATGAAAAACGTTATTTATGTTCCATTTGAGCCTCATTTTGAAACTGTACCGCGAAAACCATCTCTTCGTAGTGTAATTGAATTCCTATTCGAAAGATTCGAGAAAGTTTAAATTTGCCATCATTTTTGGGATCCCCAAAGTCTATTTTTTATTCTTAAAGAAACACTTGAGAGTTCGATAGATATTAAATAAGGTTATTTCGGGGATGATCAATAAATAGGGAGAAGAGGTCTTGTTACGCCGACCACTTATCATTAGGATAAGGAAGCTATGAATTTAATGATTGTAATGATGAAAATGAACGAATCTAGAAGAAATCTATGTTGGTCTAATCTTTCACGTTTCTTCTTTTGCAGCAAAAAATGAAAATGGAAATATGCGCATCCACAGTGTTTTGGAATGGGCCACTCTGTTAAACGATGGGAAACCTAGTCTATGTGATTAGAGCCTATGCATAAGTCCTGCCAAATAATTCGCCAACTAATCTTCACTAATTACACTATATGTCAATTGGCGATATCGTATAAATTAACCATTTTGGCTTAATTCATACGACATCGCTGTAATTTGTTTTTGTTTTCTTTATATAAAAAAGAAGTTCAAATGCTATTCAGATTCGAATATAAAATTGGTTTTATTGTCGTTAATATAAAATTTAATCAATATCGGCGCCTGATTCTTTTGAAATCCAAAACTATGTTATTTTATACCACTTAGACGAGACGCTGATTTCTAAGACTAGACAAGACTAGACAAGACTAGAAAAAAAAGACTTTTTTTATTATAAGTTTTTTTGTTGTTGTCGCTGAAACATTGAAACACTATGTATAATTTACTTTACTATGTTGAACAAAGAGTGAACACTTATCTCTGCCTTATAACTGTGGCAACAGCAAAAATAAGACAATTATATTTTATTAATCGAATGCTCAAAAGTGAGAACTGGTAGATATTTAAACTATACACGAGTGGCTGTTATTATCTTTAATTGCAAAAAAGAAAGTCCTGTTACTGACTATCCATTTTATATCAAAGCACAAAAATGCATTCGATTTCAATTCTTTTTCACTTTTATCTCATAAACATTTTAAGCGTATACAAATAAATATGTAATTCTGTGATTTGGGTATATTGTCTCGAGATGATATCATGTTGATCATAGTCTACAAAATATTTTCAAAATGTTCCTTGCAATGATTCAAATCAAATCAAATCAAAAATATATTTATTCACAAAGACGCTTGCCCGTAAGAGCGTCAAATTTTACATCAACAATTATGTATATAGGTTCGCAAGCTACCACCGGTTCGGAAAGAAGTTTCTGTTGAGAAGAGACCGGCAAGAAACTCAACAGTTGCTCTTTTTCAAAAATATCAGTTTACAATAAAATATACGGGTATAATAATCTTATTCTAGCCTACGTGAGTATCAACAGTATTAACTCCACACATTGGCGTCGTCCAGATATTCCG
Organism: Iphiclides podalirius; assembly: GCA_933534255.1. Lineage (NCBI taxonomy): Eukaryota > Metazoa > Arthropoda > Insecta > Lepidoptera > Papilionidae > Iphiclides > Iphiclides podalirius. The sequence goes on from OW152832.1 coordinate 6,425,627, forward strand.
CAATGGTATAATATGCTTTAACCATAAGTTGACTTTTAATTTTACATTTAAATTGGTCAAGCGGCAGACTTAATATCGACTGTGGGATTTTATTATACATGCGTACACTTTGCCCCATAAACGATCTATTTACTTTTTGTAGACGAAACAATGGCGTAGTAAGTTTGTCCTTATTTCTAGTGTTTATTTGTCTGTCACTATTCTTTAGGTAATAATTAAGGTTATGACGTATTTACAAAATATTGCAATAAATGTATTGAGAATCAACAGTGAGTATATTAACCTCTCACTACCCCAAAACAAAATACCGTAAGACAAGATGTTGTGAAAAGAACTGAAGTAAACAAGTCTGGCAGTGTCGATGTCTGCTAACCCTGTCAGCTGCCCAACCCTTCTAATCGCAAAAACAGCGGACCTTAGCCTATTCCTTTATATTTTAGAGATAATTCTAAAATTAAGCTTCATAAAACGAGTTAGTTAATTAAAAAAATACCAATAATTCCTTCCTTAATTTTACTTGAAGGTTTAGTATTAGGCTAGCTAAAATTAAGATACAATAAAGATGGGAATAGATTTTGAATAATTTATGAACAATAAAGGTGTGTTACAAAACATATTGCTTTATTGAAAACTTGTTTATAAACAGCTGGCTTAATTTGCCAGGACTATATAGGGAACTCTCTCTATAAGAGAACTCATTAAGTAATATAACTGAATCCGCTTTAAATACTTTAACCTTAACTAAACGGAAGAATTAGACCTCCTAGAAGGCATTAAAGCAACCGTAATTCGGATGGCCTACTTTATACATTACCACAAAAACCGGCCAAGTGCGAGTCGGATTCGCACACGAAGGTTTCCGCATCATAAAACCGGCAAAAAATTCGTGACTGTTGTATGGGAGCCCCACTTGAATATCTTTTTATATTTTTTTTTAGTATTTTTTGTTATAGCAATATAAATACATCATCTGTGAAAATTTTAACTTTCTTAACTATCATGGTTCATGAGATACAGCCTAGTGTCAGACGGACAGACAGACAGACAGCGGTGTCTTAGTCATTGGGTCCGTTTTACCCTTCGGGTACGGAACCCCAAAATCGAGTGCCAATCACTTTAACTTTATCAAGCCACGAATAAAACGGAATGTAAAAATTAATTGTATTAGTTAACAAAACGTTATTACTGTCGATGTGTTTGAAGTAAACACGTTATACATTTTAAAAATATAAAACGGAACGAAAAACAGGCGAAAAACTTATATAGCGCGGTTTAAGCTGCTACTAATTTAAGGTTGTTTTAGATATAATGGTTATTCTTGTTTAGAGGTCGTTATCCTTAAAAATCAGTAACTGTATATGCCGGCGAGATATGCTCAAAAATAACTCGCAGTCAAATCACGAGATGGCACACATAAAGAACCGATATTAAATATTGTAAGTATTTATTTCTTTTCAATTTTTTTACATCTTTAAATATTTTAAATTGTCCCTATTGTGAATACTGTAATCATATTCTTTTATTAATTTATTCCTTAGTTTTTAGTCGTATTCATAAAGTATATTTATTTAGAAATTGACAACACCAACAAACATCATCTCTAATTTTTATAATCCTTTTCATTGAAAATTAGACATTTTCATAGCATTTGTATACTTTATTTAAATTAATAAATATATATGTGACATTGATTGTTATAATTTATGTTTTTCTCTTCTAACACAGTAGTCAAAAAAAAAAAGAAAAACAAAGCACTTATTTTTTATATTTATAAATAAACATACTTATAAATAAACTATAAATAAACATACAACAGTCAAAATCTACCTCATGAATGCATAAAGTTTCAATATTATAGATTAGTGTCACGCCCAATAACACTATACTCACTATACATACACACAAACACAAACACAAACGAAGCCCACTTTTTGATGGATATCAACGAATCAAATCTAAGCCCTCAATCTTGTATCTTGTAATAACTGATATTTTTGCTTTCAGTCCCGAAACTATTAAAGCTTCATCGGACGGAGAACTGGTGGGCTAGCCAGAACCCACGGGACCCTCCGCTATGAGTAGGGCCGCGAATGTGCTTTTGCGTGCTATGACTATGGTGTGTCATCTAAGGGCCGTCGAGGTCGCGGTTCGGACCAAAACCCCGATGGCCGTCGACTGTGCAATTAGCTAATCGGTGGCTGGGAGCGGTGAAAACCGCTCTGGAACACGGGTGTACCTTGTGTACGCGTTGTGTTGGTCTCGCCGTGCTCGGAGACGAGGGTGAACTTATGTGTTTGTTGCTACACTAACTGTGTGTTATCCGGCGGGAGCCCGGCGGTGGGTCCTACGTATCTCCCCTTAAGTAAGTCCCCTTCCTCGACCGGGTCGATGAGGACGTTTCGCGGGCGACGCTTGTTGACGTTCGCGTTTGTGTCGGGTTGGTAATTTGCTGCGCTTACCACCATAGGGTTGGGATGATGCTGGGCTCTATCGAAGAACCGTTTGGTCAGATCTTTAAAATGAGTGAAAATGAAAATCATCGGGAGTCTGCAATCGCTGTGCAGGTCGTCGTTGTGCTGATACCACTGCGCACCGGTTGCGCGACGGATAAACTTATTTTGAACTACTTGCAATTTGTTGATGCGAGTAGGGTTTGAATGAGCGAAGATCATGCATGCGTAGGACATGATTGGCCGTACGCAAGCTTTATATAATAGTAATTTGTGCCTTAAGGGCATTTTACTTTTGTCATTTGTTAGATTGTGTAGCTGGCCGGAGAAGAACGCGGCTCTCGCGAGTCGAAAGTGACTCCTAAATATTTGACTGTTTTCTCCCAGGGGAGCGTTTGGCCATAGAGTGATATTTGCCCCAATTTTTTGTACTGGCGAGGATCTTTGTAACGGTGTGGCGCGTGGGGGGTTGAGGGTGCTACGCGTGAAGTGAATCGCCACACTTTTTTCTGGATTTACGTCTATTCTCCATTTGCGGAAACAATCGCCCAGGCGGTCGGCGGCGCTTTGGAATCGAGTTGTTAATTGACTAAGGTTGCGGACTGAATAAAAGAGCGCTGTGTTATCAAAAGCGCGAGATTGACGTGGGGGTCTTTCGGTATGTCGCTCGTGTAGAGCGTAAAGAGCAAAGGTGAGAGGCAGGAGCCTTGTGGTAAAAGGTACGTCGGCCGTGAGGCGGCGGCTTGTGGAAAGAGTGCCCTCAACTCGATATCGAAAAGAGCGGTTCGACAGGAAGGCCCGGATGGTGTGTACGAGCCTATCTGGCACTTTGAGTGTGTACAGCTTATAAAGCAAGCCGTTGTGCCAGACTTTATCGAATGCTTTTGCGACATCGAAGAAAAGAGCTGTACTAATATGTTTAGGGTGATTTTTTATAGGCATATTTTTTATTTATTAGTCCTTTTAAGATATGTTCCGTTAGGCGGAATAGTCGATCGGTACAGGAATGTCTAGCTCGAAAGCCGAATTGTTCCGCCGGCAGAAGGCCGTTGGAAAACACGTGCTCTTTGAGAGTGTTTAATAGAAGCCGCTAAGCCCTCAAGTGTTGTAGGTGCGGTTATAACTTGTTTTGTTAACGTGGGGGCAATGTGCACACAGCAACCATCTCGCAGGGGCAAAAATGGTTGCTGTGTGTGCATTATTTAACAAGATGGTTAATGTCGGTCTCGCACCGACTAAAGACCCCACGACGACGTTCCACCCAGAGTACATGGATATTGCCACGAGAACTATTTACGCTACTCTGCCACCGCTGGCCGCCTCAGCAGCCCCTTCTCAAGGACCAACTCCTCTTTCCTCGCGGAAAGGCACACTAGAACATTTAGCGCGTCTTTTTTCTCTCAGCTCCTTTTTTCACGGCTAATGAACACCGCCATTTCGCTGGCCAGAGACTATGGAAGCCAAGAAAGCATCCAAGGGTGGACCTGGTCTGTGGCTCCACCGCTCACCACGTTTCGGCCGCGGAGGATAGAAAAAACAGCGTATATCAATACCGAAAATTCTCTCTCCCTATGGCCCCACCACTACTGCATTCGCTGGGTGTAACCCCAACGAGGCCTAACGCACTTTGGTTGCAGTAGACTGGGAGAGTGGCTTCTGCTGTACCACCCTCGACCTGTCCTCCGCTCACTCCCAGCACGCATTCGGAGTCGGGTCAATGAGCCCAATCGGAGCGGACTCTTGGACCGTCCTTACGGCTCAGAGCGGTAGACCAAGTATGGATTCCTCTTGGCTTTACGTGGGTAACTAAGCCACAGCTACAAAGCCCCTCCGCCATGACAAGGCGTTAACCCAGTCGAAGGGGTTATTACCAATTGGGTTATCAGATGAACCACCTGCACAGTCTTTTATTACTTTTAGCCACCTGCGTGACTCTTTACGAGTTCATCCGACTTGTGGAAACTAGCTTTTCTATAGCTTCAGTATTAGATGAAGCATAATATAGTCTCCGGGCTGAAAGCGTAACTCATTTACTCGTAAGTTTAATTAGGACTAGTACAAGATAACAAAATGAGATAAATTTCACAACTCTTATAATCTATGTCATTCAGTCTAATTAGATTAAAATTAAACAAACCCTTTAAACTGCTAATGTACTACCAAGGGCCCAAGCCCTCTCTTATGCTCTTTATGCTGGTTCGCCAGTTTTGCAATGTTAGTCCATTAAGTAATTTTCCCCAACTTCACGTTCCTGTTCCTCTCTTTCTTCGGAAGGAGCGCGAGGATTGGTTGGCGCTCACCAAACACGTCATTGGCGTGTTGTTTTCATAGAGCTGTGTGCCTTTTTTTTAAATTTGAACGAGCAAATAATTGTATCCGGTATTATGTAAATATGATGATCCCTTTTCGAAGCGAAAAATCTTATCGTATGTTCTGAATTTGGCATTTGAACTACGAGGTCTGACAACTTCGTCGCAGCATGAGGGAACTTAAATATTTTCTCCTAACTCTTCTGGAAGAGTTAGGAGAAAATATCTAGTAAGACTAGTAAGACTTTTTTGGGACCTAGGGATTACTGGATTAAAATGAATTAAATCTAAATAATTGGGAATAAACATATTAACTTCAATATAAGTTTTAACAATTTGCTTCCCCCTGGTGGTTTTATCCTACCTTCTGCAAAACCCCAAACTTTGATTTGTGCAAAAGCTGGGCAAATTTAGAAAGCCGAATTGACCGGTTAAGAGAAACTTCCGGGACAAAATTTGGGACATGAACAATAATAGCTTTATCTTGGTCATTGACCATTGGGTCAACACATTAGTTTCAAATTAATTTCGTCATTTTTGGAATACGTAGTAAGTAGTAAGCGGAAGGTGGAACAGTTTTCTTCTCTCAACAATTTCAGTATATTCAACGGGGTGTTTACGATTTTGATTTGATGCGGATTGATAGGAAACATGGGATATTATGGTGGAATCTTGTGTATTCATTGAAATATCGAGACAGCGCCTACTTTGTGCAGAGTTTATTTTGATCTATTTTTCTCTCAATTACAATTAAAAGACTCAAAAACGTGTTTTGTTACATATCGAAAAACAACGCAAAATTTGTCATAAACAATCATATTTTCAAATAATGTAGTTCATTGATGTAGTATGTTTCTGGGTAAACAAGATATGGCTTTCCGTGGTCATGACGAGTCCAGTTCGTGGTTTAATAAGACGATTTCGTAGTGGTCGCAAAAACCATGTGAAGCCCAAGGCGCCGCGCGGGAAGAGTCAGGTATATAGGTCACTGAATCATTGCTGAAATTTTTAACTTTTTTATTACATACCCTATTTGAATAAGTCGTTGTGCTCGCCACTGCTTTAGAATATTCGTATTAATTATAATTTACATTTGAATTAATTGTTACAGTATATTAATTGATACAGTATTATTTGCTACAATAATACAAGCGTTGATGTTGATATTTATATGACTCAAAATTTTCCTGTAATCACCCTAGGTTATTATCATGTCTTATCATTCTTGAAGATAAATAAACCCCATCATTAAACTACTTACAGCAAACACATACCAGTTTTGTCTCCTATTAAAAAAAAAGAATCGAATGGAATAATTAAAATAATATATTTATTGGTTCAAACGTATTCTCATGCCTACTCATTAAGATGTTCAGTAAAGGGCTACTTATAAATTTGATGCAAGGTGGCTCGTAAAATTTTAAGCGATTGCCGCTAACCTAACCTTTTTGTGCTGTAAATAATAATTTATGTTTAAAACCTTAATTAAACATGTCGACATTCAAAGTTGGTTCTTATAATATCTTAATTTATTTAGGTTAAATCTGAAACACTAAATATGAGGAATAGGTTAGCTACTATATTTGATTTCCTGATTTACTATGCAAAAATTCCTAAAAAGAAAATTAGTGCCCTAAACATAAATAATATTGTTTGTCTTATTAATTACTTTTGTTAATTTATAAATTTCCACGCATTTAAAACTTCGAAATATTTTGAGCATCGAAAGGTATTTTACCTTTATTTTAATGTACATTTAAATAATTGATTAAATGAAACTATCTTCCTTTTTTCTTGGTATCACGATTTACTTTAAATATTAATTGTATAAATTAATTGATAGCCTCTTATTACAGCATTAATCAGGTACATTTTTGTTTATCAACAAGAACAAAAAGTAATTTTTAATGTTTTAAATGAAAGACATTAAAACTTTTGCAATTTAAAAACACGGAAAACCCTATGGGATTTTCACGTGACCATTCAAGAGCTAAATAAATTCATACAATTGATAAATTCACCACGAAACGTTAATATCTTAAATATTTAAATAAACTTCATTCGGTCATAACATTTGATGTCTAAACGGTTTGTCCGTGCAAAAATATGGCTTATAGCATAATTTAAGGCAATAAACTGCGCGGGCTGGCCTTTTCTCGTAAGCGAAATACTTTTATTTTTTAATTATACAATCTTTACAAGCCAGTTACATCTTGTAACGGCTCACTGTTGCAACGGTTTCTCTAGAAGTCTTGAACTAAATAGTGGATATTTATGAACAGTTTATTTTTTTTTGTTTTTTGAAAAAACTGAAATGCGCGACATAAAAATGAGTGAACTATTTACATTTCTCAATAACACAATATTATATGTTAATTTTACAATTGTGCGATAACAAGTGATTTCTTTAATTTGAAGTATTTATGTGTAATGTTTTAATTTAATGTGATGTGTTATAAATTCCTTTCAAAAGGACAACCTAATATGTACAAATATCATGAAATAAGTGCAAAAGATTAGTGCTCTACTAAAGTATACTTTTAAGAATTGATTAGCTGGTAGCCGATTTAAAAGCAAGTTAGTTTTGTAATTTGTAAGTATGTACTAAAAATGTTTGTGCTTAAGTACCCAGTAATAAAATGTTTGTAATTATTTTATCAACGCATATTAACATTTGTGTAAGCTCAAATTTTTTTCAAACAAATTTACTTATAACATTATAATAACAAACAAATATATAACAACAGTGCTAGGCTTTAAATAAATTATACTCTTACTATATGGATCGGAATATCTGATAAAAGCTTACATTTTCATACGCGGATTTATATATTTTTTTCGGTGAAGTAAATGTCGTGAAGAAACAGTTAATAATTTATAGATTTCTGAAGTCCCCCGTCGCTAATTAAAGTCGTTTTATGCCTTTACACTTTCTCTTTTGTAAACAAGTTGCAAAATTTATATTCTTATGTCTGCTAATTGAAACTTCGCTGATATAGGAAGTAGTAACATTATACTATCTAATATAACTAATAACGCTACCGCTTATTTTTTAATAAATTTAAGTTAAAGCAAATTATTTTTTTATTAATAATTCTTTAATTGATTTATATTAAATAGCTATAATTGTGTACAAATACCGAAGAGACAAACTCACATCTACAAAAACTAGGGATAAGAGAAGATCGAAATCTTTCTGGTGTATCCTGTTAAAAGTTTGAATATTCGAAATGTCTCAAATCTTCGTCTTCTTATGAATACCAATGAATTTTTGTATATGTTTGTATGTATCGTTTCTTGAACACTAATTCGATCGTAAAATAAATCTTACGATTAACCTGAGTACGCATTAATAAAAAGAACAAGTCCTGATTGTTAAAACTTAAAAACTGTTGTAAACAATTTTTGGTCTTATATTAACTTCTTATATTAACTTCTTTTGGCGCATTTGGAAAATTATGAGCGAAATTTTATGAAGCGCAAGGCGACAAACTTAGAATAATTTTACTGTATTACCATGGCAACCATTAACAACTTTTACAGACGGTTTTTGAAACACTGATTATAGTAGAAGTTAACTAATCAGCTATCAAATGGCTTTTCAAATGTCATTTGAGTTGCCAAAAGGATGGTTAAACTCTTTGATCATTCTGATCATTAAGAATATCATTCTGATCAATTCGGACGTCCTTTAACAGAGACATTTGAAGATATCATAAGTGCTGTGCGACGCATGATACAGGAAGATTAGAGAGTGAGCTACCAGCAGATTTGGACAAGCTTAGGCATTGGTAGTCACGTACAAAAAATATTACACAACCATTTGGGCGTCAGGCAGCTTCGAAAATGTTCGACAGCAGTGTCCTCGAATCAGGATCCTTATTTACCACGACATAGCTTCAACACACTCCACGAAACGAACAATTTAATATTTGTCTATGGCAGGTGTCGAGATAATGAGTGCGATGAGTGCGTTCGAAAATTCCGTAGAAGAGAACCCGCAGGAAGAATGGGCCCATTGTTTTTTTCAGTGATTTCATCGAACGCGAAAATGTATGTAAAGATACCAAGACTTCTTAGAGCACTAAAAAAATAAAGGCAACTTTCTACATTGAGGCGTTTAATGATTTTCTTAGAACTTTCAGTGTGGCCCACGCATTAAAGAAAAACGTTGTAAAAGTTTTTAAATAATATGAGATCGGTATCGGTACGTCATGTAACAATGGGAGCCAAGTTTTGAAACTGACATTACCCTGAATTGCTATAAATTTACATGCATGCTTATACTGTTGCACGAATAGGTAGGCTTATCCGGTGAAATACATAGCACAGAAGACAGGCAAAGGTTTTAATATCATAATATTATTATTATTGACCCAAATGGCGCAGTGGATAGTAACCCTGTCCCATGCGCCAGAGGGTGTGGGTTCGGTCCCCATTACTGGAAAACTATTGTGTGATTAACATATAGTAACATTTTCTAGTGTCTGCTTGTTAATATAATTATCTATATTATACATTTATTTACAAAGTAAGTTCAGTTACTATAAAAATGTGTCCCGGAGTATTTATTTATTTATTATTGTATTTCATCTGGTGAGGTGGTCAGGGATTGTTTTGAAGATGGCAACCTGATACTCGTTTTATCACTTGAGATCAGATGTTCTTATTGCTTCTTTTCACCTTCGTCCAAAAAATTAAATGTGGCAAAGACACTATAGCTCGAGTTACCATGCAATAATTCTTACTCTGTCGACATATTCTTTAAAAAAATCATATCTTGTACCACCTCTGTTCTTCAAGAAGTTCCATTTTAAGTATGTACGGTAAAGAACCGTAACCATTGTTTGTAACAAATAGATTCTAAAGCATCTATAAAATGTTGAACACCGCAGACGTTCACAATCAAATTTCATCCGTGACCCGAAAATAGATAGAATGTTTCACAACTCTTTGTTTCGAAAGATCTGTATCGGCATTGTACATTAAATCAAGTGGCGGCTATATTTAATTAAAAATTGCATTACCTGCGTAAATTGAATGAAAGAATGAATTAATGAAATACGCTTTATTGTACACCAGACAAAATTAGAAAAGTAACAAACAATTACATAAAGTGAAACTGGCGGCCTTATCGCTTAGGAGCGATTTCTTCCAGGCAACCATATTACAATGATCAGTGAGAAGGGTTTGAGGTGTACGCTATTGTAAATATGGGTATTATAGACACAAGTACATCATTTTTTCATCGAAATCATTTGTTTAAAACTACGATGGATATATCGCGATATATGTACCGAGTTATCTACTACTAGCTTTTCGCCCGCGGCTTCGCTCGCGCTGAAGCCCTTAAATAAATATCTATCCCCTTTAAGAACCCTTTGTAACCCTTTTTCCAATTAAAAAAATAGCCTATGTCCTTTCTCAGGCTCTAGACTATCTGTGTACCAAAGTTCATTTACATCGGTTCAATAGTTTTGGCGTGAAAGTGAGACAGACAGAATTATTTTCGCATTTATAATATTAGTATGGAAGTATGGATTGTAAGCGTAATTAATCGGTACCAATTCTTATCATCGTCTACGCAGCGGATTTTCCTCTTTTATGAAGTACTAGCGACCCTCCCCGGCTTCGCACGGGTGCAATGTATTATATATACAGCGTGTCGTTACCATCGCGACAATAAATGAACACACATCTAACGCTACGTGCCAACAATCATAAAAAAAATATTAACGTTAAACAAAATCCATAATTAAAAAAATTTTTTTCAAACAAACTAATTAAGTAAAAAGAAACAATATTTGTAACATCCTATACAACTCGCGCCACAGCGTCGTATTACAAGTCTATCCTTCTATCAGTATGTTTTGTCTCTTTTAAATTCATTCAACCCATTCATATGCTTTGTGACCTTTACAAATGAACTTTACGTTACGTTTTATAGGTAAGGATGTTCTAAAATTCTTTGTTTTGGAAAATTTAATAACTCTGTAAATATTGATGTTTAAAGAATTTAAATGTTCAATACAACTTTAAAAACTTATCCCCTATATGTGTGTTCATTTATTGTCGCGATGGTAACGACACGCTGTATATATAAACCTTCCTCTTGAATCACTCTATCGAGCAAAAAAACCGCATTAAGATCCGTTGTGTAGTTTTAAAGATCTAAGCATACATAGGGACAGACAGACAGCGGAACGACTTTGTTTTATACTATTTAGTGATGCGTACCGCGAAGGAATCAATCTACCAGCATAATGTAAGTGATGCACAGCGAAGAGACGTTTACATTTCAAGTGACATTTTACCACAGTCACTCACTTGTTTTGCCTTCCCGGAACCCCTCCCCTAACACTTAAACTTTATGGTATGATATTAAAGTTCAAATTGACTTTTAAGTATTATTACGAATCTTTTGTACGGGAATATAGAAAAGTGCCTGAAAAAAATCTAAAAACAACTTTTAGACTTTTTCAGGCAATTTTTAATTTTTTTTCTTTCATTCTCCTGATAATAACAAACACAACAAAAAAAAGTGAAATCGGTCCAGCCGTTCACGCGTGATGGCGTGACCAAAGGAAATAGGGATACATTTTTATATATAGATGAGTTATACTATATGGTTAGTATAAAGTAAAATATGTATTATCTAAAATATGTATTATCAAAGTAAGATATGTATCATTTTCTGCCAATATAATAGTAGTTTAGCCTACTGCTGAACATGTATTATTTATATAAATATGATTATACGTGTATATTTTATGCATAAATATGTATGTAATATTTTATATAACATTATCATATTTTTCACTATCTCATCTGGCTCTTTCGCAACTCCTTATTCTCTCTATTTAATCGTCGGTTGACTGGTAGAGTACACCTAATCGTGTTAAGTCCGCCATTATAGCTATTGTGCATAAAGTTTTTAAATAAATAAATAAACACTAATAAACACACTCATGTATGTTATAAAACGTGTTCCTATTTCGTTCCGAAATATTGTGGAAAAACTACCGTCCGTCAGAACTTTTTTTTGCTTTTTCATATCATTACATCATTCATCGTAATCAAACTCTTCCTCTGAATCATCGAATCTGGACATTTCGCTTTCATGAAACATTAAGGCCGAATACATAAATATTCATTTTGAAACTATTACTCTCACTAGCAATGTCTAAACTTAACTGATGCTCACTACAGAAAAGTAGTTACTATTGACAAGTCATGGGCCCTACGTATTATAAAAAACTTTTAATTTCTTACCAATTTGCATACCGGCTCGCTGATACATACGCAAAAAAATTATTTTCGGTATATTGCATATACAGCATGGCGTCACTACCGAGACAATAAGTTCATTTATTCTACACTTCTAACGCGTCTTGCCAATAATAACAAAAAATATAAATGTTAAAAAAATCCAAAGTCAAATCAAAGTCAAATATCTTTATTCAATATACAAGCATTACACTTACTTGTTGATAGTCAAAAAACTCTTTAACCGGTTCGGAAAGAAAGCCACTGAGACGAACCGGCTTAAGAAACTCAGTAGGACATTTTTTTTTAACTTGACAAAATAATAACAAATATGTGTACAATTTATTAAACTCCACTTGAAAGAGCCTGGAGCGATCAAATCATTTCCAGAGTGTGTTATCATTCAAATAATCACTAATACTATAATAGCCAACACACAAACGTTCCTTTACAAGTTTTTTGAATTTAGCAACAGATTTATTTTGAACGTTTTCTTGGGATTTTGTTGTAAAAGTGCATACATAGTACCGTAAAAGAGACACACACTTATTCTACGCAATCTAGTTGAGGGTAGAACTAATTTATGCTTGTTCCTAGTATTTATATCATGCACATTACTAAATCTTGAAAAGTCATTCTTATTTTTGTGGACATACATAACATTTGCAAGTATGTACTGAGAAGCTACAATCAATATTTTTATTTCTTTAAACAAGTTTCTTAGTGAATCTACAACTGACTGATTCATACTTTCAGAAACTTTTACATGCGTTACCACAACATCGCATTACAAGTCTCTCCTTCAAATGCTTGACCTTTGCAAATGAACTTTACGTTACAGTTTTGTACGTAAGGATGTTCTAAAATGTTATGAAAAATTTTATAACTCATTTCATATTGATGCTCAAAGAAAGTAAAAATGTTTAATACAAGTTTAAAAACTTATCCTATACATGTAGGTAAACAAAAATTTTCCCATTTTAATGGTCAATTATTACTGCTGGAATACGAAACAGTGCCATTGAAAATTGAAATCTGGTAAGAGACGAAACGGCATCTAGAACGTACATATTAGGTCAGCATTGAAAATCAGCGCAGTGTTGGGGCCTTGACTTCCGGCACAGCATAATGCTGAGCTACTGACATAATTTACCGAAGTAGGGCCTACAATACTTTTAGTTTATATTCCTCTGTTTACGTTATTTATCGTTTGTTTTATATTAGAAATTGTTATATATTTTATTTTACTGTAGTATTTATAAGTATAATTTTTTATTTCTAGTCATATTTAGTATTTTTGTTGTTCTTATTTTTTTTGGTTGGTAAATTTATTTTCTTTCTTCTTTCTATATGTAATCTAAAATATTATTATTATTTTTTAATAAAACAAGTGATAAATTAATCAATGTGTGAAGAATTTTGGCCTAGTATCATTTCTTTCAGTGAAGTTGATTTAAAAAAAAGTAATAGATAACGCTTTAAAATCGGATGATACATTAAAATATGATTTTTTTTTGTAAAAATATCATTATATGGCCCTTATCTGGAAATGGCTTTTTGGGGCTCCAGTAATTTTGCATTTCCAGTGATGATATGATTTTGAATAATTATAAACTGTGTACTAAAAAACCTTTTACGGGATATTATTAGGCATCAAACCAAAATATCAAGTTTCACTTGAAAGTGAAATGTCTGTGTCAGGTATTACTAATTTGCATGAATTTTGCTATAAACATTAAAAATTTAAACATTAAAAATTACGGTGGTAGGGCCACGCAGCAGCCTCGTCTGTAGCACGAATGGGCAGGCCCGTCCGGGTAAGTACCACGACCTCACAGAAGACCAGCGTAAAGTGGAAGTATGACAAATACTTTCGCGTTTCGTCTGGTGAGTGAGGTAGCCGGAGCCCAATTTTCAACAGGTTGTCAACACATTTGTAACCCTCGGGTGTAGCAGATGTCCATGGGCGGCGGTAGTCACTTACCATCAGGTGAACCGTCTGCTCGTTTGGCAGCTTTTCACATAAAAAAAAATAAAAAAAAAATTTCTAATTTTGCTATAAACATTAAAAATTGTTATAAACTGCGGGTAGCCTTCAGCAATTATTAACATTTTGTACATTATATTTTTCTTTTTTTAACTTTTCACTATATTTATAAATGTGGACACTGTTCAAACGGACTTTGAGGTCTGTAATACCATCCTACTCTGCCTTTACCTTTACGGAGAACCTTATTTGTATCTGAACGAAAAACTGAAATATATGCATTTCAATTACATCAAGTGATAATCGATTTACTGCAGTATTCGTTTTAAATTTTGCGTTGTTTTTTTTTCACAAATAAAATTTTAAAAACAGAGTTTAATCGACGATAAACATTCAAATTAGAAAGGAATTCATATAAAAAAAATTATCAAACATGAGACGGTGCGATGAGTTCTCTGAACAGAAAAGCTTTTGAAACTAAGTTCATTTTTATGGGCATTTGCATCATCGCGGTTGTAATATGATAAAAAATATACAAGTTATATTATTGATTATAAAATAGCGTAGCAAATTGTTATAATTTAATCAAGATAAAAGGCTTTTACCAGATTATATCACGCTTTACGCAAACTGTATCATTTAAAAGATTTGTATTATCTAGCTTTAATTTATCAGTCTTTTGTCTTGTTTTTTTTTTTCCTTAGCAACGCCTCTACCTCTGTATATTATTTCCCAAAGGTGTTTTGTTTTTGTCGATACGCCATAACTTCCTTAAATCTTTATCAATACTCATTTCAAATCTTATGTTAGTTGCTATTGAGGAAAATGATACTTTACAATGAAACGATAAACAAGTAGATTAAAGTTGTTTCATTAAAAATAATTTAAAAATGATTGAATAAAGAATGTGTCACAATGTTAAACAACAATTGACAAGATTGAAAGTTATGAACAATTGACAATTTTTAAATGAAAGAGTTAAGTAGACTAAAAGTTAAAGACTTCTTTTGGCGCCTTAAGAAAAACATGATGAGAGTAAATTTTTACGATGCCCACGCACACCGTCACGAAAAACCGACACCCTGAAGTAAGCTAGATATCTACATATGCCTGCGTGAGAGCTGACAACTGTATTCACGGTATCTATTTTGTGATATTTAAATAAACTTCATTTAATTTTTTTTTTCTATTGATAGTGTCATTCTTTCTACAAACGTAGAATAAGGCGAAAGATAAAATTTTGGAAAATATTTTTATCTTGTTACGCCAAAGAAATATAACTTCCAACGCATGTACGTAAGCACACACACACACACATTTTTGTTTTCCGAAAATATGCAGGTTTCCTCACGATGTTTTCCTTCACCGCCGAGTACGTGATAATTCAGCACATAAAATTAGTTACATTACTATTACACATTATAAATGAAACTAATTTTTACGCGAATTTAACCGATTTATCGCGTTTATTTTTAATTTTAATTCCCGACGTTTCGAACCCTTTACAGCGTTCATGGTCACGGGGCAGACTAAGGTGTTGGACGTCTGATTGTCATAGTTAACCCGGGCTACCGTCAGTTTTTGAATTATTAATTCTGTGTCCGATCTATGCAGAGGGAGCTAATTGTATCTTGTTTTGCAGTAGTGGTTAGTTTGGGCCTAGATTTAATTTATAGATTTTATAGATTTTCGCCAGCGGTTACGCTCGCGTTGAAGCCCTTACATAAATATATTTCTTTAAAAATTTTTCCAATTAAAAATAGCCTATGTCCTTTCTCAGACTCTAGACTATCTATGTACCAAAATTCATTTAAATCGGTTCAGTAGTTTTGGCGTGAAAGCGAGACAGTCAGAGTTACTTTCGCATTCATAATACTAGCTGCTGCCCGCGACTACGTCTGCATAGAATAGGCTGAAGGCGTAACATTCAGACAGAAAGACAGATATACATAATCTATGTATATAAATTGTAGCATATGTCTTATTCTGATGTATAAGCTATGTTATTGTAAAGTTTCATTAAAATCCATTGAGTGGTATTTGCGTGAAAGAGTAACAAACATCCATCCATACATACCAACTTTGGCCTTTATAATATTATTAATAAGTAATAGTAAAGTAAGGATAGGATAGGATCTCAATCTGAAAGTAGCACCCAACCCTCTTCTCTATTGAAAATAGTGTTATTTTTTTCATCTCAATAGCCTCGCGAATCATCCTTGGGAGGAATCGGTGTCTTTTGCAAGGATCCGTGGTCTATTAAACCTGATGTAGTGGTTGGGCCGATTTAAGGTGTGTTCACATACTGCAGACTTGTTCAATCTACTAAGTTTTATGTCAGCTATATGTGTATGTCAGCTACATGATTCGGATAATAATTACTTCATCATCATCATTTCAGCCTGTTTGAGTCCACTACTGAAATTAGACCTCCCCCATAGACTGCCACGAAGTACGATCCTGAACCACCTGCATCCAACGACTTCCGGAACATTTGCACAGGTCGTCACTCCATCTAGTGGTGGAGGTCGTCCTACACTGCGATGGGTAGTACGAGGCTGCCACTGCAGAACCTTTCTTCCCCAACGGTTATCGGGTCTACGAGCTTTATGGCCGGCACATCGCCACTTCAGCTTGCTGATCCTTTAAGCTATATCGGTTACCTTGGTTTTACTGCGGATGTCTTCGTTACGAACTCTATCACGCAGAGAAATACCGAGCATAGCCCGCTCCATAGCTCGCTGAACGACTTTGAGCTTCCTCATACGGCCTGCAGTGAAGGACAACGTCTCGGTTCCATAGGTTATCACTGGCAACACACATTGATTGAAGACTTTAGTTTGCAAACATTGAAGTATATTCGACGAGAAGATATCTCGAAGTTTCCCGAACACTGCTCATCCGAGTTGGATTCGCCGATTGACCTCTGCGTCGAAGTTGGACCTACCTAACTGGACTAACTGTCCTAGGTAAACGTATTCGTCAACAACTTCGTGCTCCCCAACAACAACCAGTGTAGGCGTGACATGGACATTAGACATGATCTTCGTCTTGTCCATGTTCATCTTAAGGCCCACCCGGAGGGAGACACTGTTGAGGTCATTGAGCATAGTACCAAGGTACTCCAGCGATTCTGCCATGATAACTATATCGTCGGCAAATCGAAGGATTGGCGACTATAGAAGTGATATAAAATTTGGGTGGTACTCCAGGCTCTTTAGCGGTGCCAAATTGACTGTCGGTATATCGAGGTGCTGAGGTGTTTGTATAACAACACTACGATGTCCGTCCAAGTACAGTCCCGAAGTACAAAACGTATCCAACTGTAAGGCAGTGTGTTGTCATATCCCCGAAACTCTTCTCCGCTGCGTTGGAAGATGTTTTCAAGCTTCTGGGCTGGAAAGGACGAGGTATTAACATCAATGGCGAATAATTTCTTATAATAGTTCAAACCTTATTTGTAAAAAAAAGTTTTAAAATTTATTCCGCCAACTCTTTAGACTTTTAACTAATAGTCTTATCTGGAACATTACAAATAACATTCGATGGAAAACATTTTAACAGACATTTAGATACACTAATAGATTAAGTACATGATAACTTTCAGCGCTTCAGGAAATATATAAAAACGCGCGAGTCGCCCTTAATTCATTGTATTTTCACAAGTTAGGTTGACAATTTATAAATTAAATAAACATAACTGTAAGTGTGTTTAACTTGTTTTCTTCTATTATTTATTAATACTAGTTTGTTGTGATTGTGATTGGTGTTTCATGATAACAACCCATTTGCAGGACAAAACTGTGAAAAAGCAGGAAGCTGACACTTAAAATGATTTTAGCGCCAGAGGTAAATATAATACTCTATTAGTTTTTAATTAAAAAATAATATGGAATCATTAAAGAGGGTAAACCCTTAAGAAGTAATTAATTTTTTGTGCTTATTTTTATTTTTCATCATCATTGCATCGATCGTATATACGTGTATAATTATATATACGATCGATGCTCGTATTCCGATGTGTTAAATATAAATTTATAATCAAAATTTACTCATTAGTCATTATATGTTATTGTTTTTAATTAATAAATAACTATACGAAATCATAAAACAGGGTAAAACTCTTTTTTTTATGTGAAAAAGTGGCAAACGAGCTGGCGGTTCACCAGATGTTCAGTGATAACCGCCCACGGACAATCGCAACACTGGTTGCAGACGTGTCCCGTGACCTTTTAATAAGGTGGGCCCCGGCTACCTCACTCACCAGACGAAATATTATTATTATTATTATTTACGCCGCTCTTCTGTGAGGTCGTGGTACTAACCCGGACGGACCTGCCCATTCGTGCAAATCGCTGGAGCCGTTTCCAAGATTCCGATTATATATATATAGTATTGTGCAATATTACGAAACCGTAAAAAAAGAATCACTGATGTTGGCTTCGTATCTTTTCATTTTTGCACTACGTTATCTCCTAAAAGCGTAGGTTCGCATGTTCTCAGGAGAAAGAAATAATTATAAACTTAGGTACAAAAATAACTATAAAAAGCTTTCTTTCTCGAAATATTCGTAAATGTCGTTAGTCTTAAAATACGTAACAACTTTGATTAGTAATTTTTTGTATTAAGCTCAAATTCACATAGTGATTTATTTTTTACGCGAATGTCATAAATTTATAAAAGAAACCATTTTACGGATTGTATAGCGTTTTAATTAGATTTTTAAATTCCCGACGATTCAAATTGTTTCCGGCGTCCATGGTCCCGGGACAGACTCGTGACGTCGTGACTTGTTTGAGAATCAAATTACAAACGATAAAATGCATAAAACAGTTAAATTTTACATTCACGTTCATCTTCCGAGCAGCCGTGTTCCTGTCCCTTAGTGGACTATGGACCGTCACTCACAAATTCCACGGTGTGCAACGCCGCAGTCCTATTCATGGCAATGCTGGAGGCTTATTTGCGAGGCCGTTGCGACATCGCCACGCCTTGCAGCAGAATAGAGTCTATGGCAGATCCCGATGAGATTTACGACTTTATCGTGGTTGGTGCGGGCTCAGCGGGCTCCCTCGTAGCTGGCAGATTAAGTGAAATAGAAGACTACAAGGTACAAAATATCTTCAGGTCATTTTATTTTGTAAAAAAAAACTCTTTCTGATTTAAGCATCTCAAACACTTACTACCTCAAGTCAAAGTCGTGAAAAATTATGAAAGAGAAAATAAATATTAATTACAATACGTACCCGCAGTGACATGAATTTATTCGATAAATGTCTGTGGAGTAACTATACTGTGTACTCTATTTTAATTTAGGAATGTAACTGAATTATCATCACAACAAATACCAAAGTTTTCACATTTACCAATATTTCCAATTTATTGAGTCCGTTATCAATTGCATTTATGTCTTAGAAGTATAACTTTTTACGTGCTTACATAAATACAAACATTGAATACCTATATATATAATATAGTACAGTAAATTTGTTAAAGTAGATATTTTTAATATTGAACAGTATATAATAGTATGTGGTTACAACTTATTTTTCTAACGCCTAAGATTACAACTCTTCATATCTACTTTAAATTTGTTAAATAACATTTATCTCTTGCAATCAGAACATCAATTTTTGTTTATTGCCGTTTACGCGATAATGACTTATTTTTATATGATTTTCACTGATCAAGCGCTATCGTAATCTGATATCAATTACGTAGTTTACCTCCTTTAAAATTTTCCACATATGGCGTGATGAGTGGACTTCACTAACTAGTCTTAAGTATGGATATTCAGCCTTTGAATCCACTACTGAAAATAGGGCTTTCCCATAATTAAGGGGGGTGGGGTTAATCTTATATAATTTTATTTAATTTCTTAAGCATTGATCATGGACTGTGCATTATAAGTTAATGAGGCTGTTTGCAATTGTTAATCGGTGTTGATCATTGTTGCTTAACTGCAATTAATTTATATTAGCAACATTATAATTACGATTAACTGATCCTGCTCTTAGAAGAGTACAGCCGTGCATAAACGTCAGTATGCTTAGTCAAATTCAGGAATAAACTTTAAAATATCTTTGATAGCTTCTTTTTCCAAATTTTACGACATTTAAATAGGCTATATCGAAAAACCGTGTTACCGGAAAAGTAAACTATTTTGGGTTGGCACTACGCAGCTGTTGCTAAACTATTGGCTTCGGCGCCGGGGATCGTGGGTTCAATTTTTTTTTTATTTGAGAAAGTGGCAATCGAGCTGGCAGTTCACCTTACGTTAAGTGATAACCGCCGCCCATGGACATTTGAAATACCCGTAGAGTTGCAAATGCGTTACCACCTTTAAATAAAGTAGATCCTGGCTACCTCACTCACCAGACAAAACGACAAGTGTAACACTTCTACCTTATGCCGGTCTTCTGTGAGGTCGTGGTACTTACCCGGGCGGACCTGCCCATTCGTACAACCGAGTTGTATGGTAAATTTCCACCTGTAAAATTCCCATAAGGGACAAGTATTTGTGTGACCCACAGATAATTGTTTCGGATATGGGTATTTGTTTCCAAGGTGGCCAAGCAAAACCCACATGATCGATTCACATATTGTAAGTGCTGAACTCACCTATCTGGGATATGGGAGGATGGGTGGATAATCACATCACAAGATGACGTATTGCAAAAGTACCTACTTGTGAATCTTATATAGGTTTTTTTATTCATTACGCTCCATCGTCAGAAAGGATTTGAATGAAATTTGCTTTGGATATTAGATAAATTATATGACACATCTGTATTTAAAACACGCAAGACAAATCATAGAACAATTTTTTTTTTTTGGTAACAAAATGGTTAACTTGCATTGAGAAAATGCAAGTCAACCATTTTATTGACAAAAGAATCTTGCAACACACTATAATGGGTAATCACGGAATTTAGGTGCTGGTTTTAGAAGCGGGTAGACAGGAACCCATCGGCGCGCGGCCGCCATCGTTCTACAGAAACTTCTGGTCGAATGATGAAGTTGATTGGAAGTACCGCACCGTTGTGGGCAACTACTGCCTTGACCAAGGCGATAAAGGATGCCAATGGCCTCGAGGAAAGGTGTTAGGTAACTATTGAATACCAAATAATGGCAGATTTCACATTCTCGAAATAATATAATTTTTTGTTATTGTTTCAAAAATATGCAGAACTCACTATGTTTTCCTTCACCGCTGAACACGTGGTAAGTCAGTACTTAATATTGCAATTAACAGTTTCATTGACGCTATCAACGGTACGTGAACTCAGGTTACATAATATGATTTATAATTCAAACATTTAGTCCCCAATTAATTTTTTAAAGTATCACAACAATATCGGTTAATCCTTTCTTCTTTGTCTTTAATATTAAATAAAAACATATGTCGTAAATATTGTGGATAATAGCGTTATTTACGGAACGCTTAGGGACTAACAGACAAAAAGAGATATTAGCAAATATATCGAAAATACATTAAATAATTTAAATTTTATAATTACTTAATTTAATTTTAAACATTGTAAGTTTTTCGAAGTTAGGAACATATTTATTGACTGTATGTGCTATTATTACAGACATAATATTAATGTTTGTAATAACATACAATTGCAATAATGTCTCTTGGGTTAATTGAGATCACGAAAAAGCTTTATTCAAACCGAACACGGCTATCAAAAGAATTAATCGTCCAAGTCCTTTAACGATCTCGGCAACTGGCATCAAGCGGGAAATCAAAAAGTTAAAGAAGTCAATTAGAGTTTTCATTGTTATCGATACCGCTTTTCAGGTGGCACCAGTGTGCTAAACGGGATGATGTACAGTCGGGGCCACGCCGCAGACTACGCGACATGGGGCGAGAAGTGGTCTTGGGAGAGCAACTTGCCATTCTTCGACATGACAGAGGGAAACAGGGAGATCGGAATCTCCGTCAGCGGAGAGTGCCATTCGGACAGCGGGCCGATGCCAGTTCAACGAGTGAGCTATGAATACGCATTTCGACTACAAAACGATCCTTGTATATCTGAATCTAAATCTGATCGAAAATAGTAAAGTAGCAGCCTATATGTGTCCCACTGGCTGAGCCAAGGCTTTATAGCCGCATAGTGGACTAGCATAGACTATTGCTAGTGCACCATGCGGCCTCACTGCGGATTGGCAGATTTTGCATATCTATGTATTTAAAATTTTATTGGTACCGGCACCGGGAATTGAACTGAGGTTGCTCGGGTATATTAAATAAAAAGCGATCGCCCAGGCGTTCATAAATACAACTACTGTATTGAAGACACGCAGTACTCGCGTACTACTATTCTGTAGTGGGACCAGCAGGTTCTATTGAAAATGGGGTGTACCATAGAAGCGCAGAAGAAGGACGGAAATTAGAATATATAATATATACAAAAACACATATACATATTATGTAGTCACCAGTCTCTTAAAAGTTAAGAACGCTACTGCACCCCCACTGATGCTATGGCTTTCTGCTATCTGCAAAAAAGTATTATCAACCTTCGCCAATTCGAATAGGCGACAATATTTTACCATAAATTATTAGGCGCAAACAAATCCGTAGTGTGCATGACATCGGGAGATATCATCAGATAAAATAATACAGTTTTTTTTAACGTGTGCACAATTAATTGTGCTGTGTTATTTTAATAACCGCCTTGAATACCTGCGATCATTCACATTATTTCGACTTTCATCCATTAAAATTGCAATAATCGTACAAACTGCAATCGTCGCATCTAAAAATGGACAATACAACATTTCCGTTCGATTTTACCTTTCCTTTTTATGACATTCACTTTAATCAACATTTCAATGTCCACATATTTGTTCACAGTTCCGTTACCAGCCACCGTTCTTGTACGAATTGTTGCGCGCCGTAGACGAGGTCGGCCTGCCCATCATCGAAGACATGAACGACCCAAACACCCCAGAAGGATTCGCTATTGCGCAGGCCTTTAATGAGTGAGTATAAATCACAAAACATTAAAAAAAACAAGTATGTTGAGATGCGTTTTGTTACAAACGACTTTCGTTATCGAAAGAACATCCCTCGGTATTTTTAGACGGTGGTAAAACGAATGGTTCAGTAACCAGATGCGTTTTAGTATAAATGACTTTCGTTATAGAAAGAACATCACGCGATATTTTACACGGTGGTAAAACGAATGGTTTAATAGCGAGATCCGTCTTGTTATAAACGAATTTTTCTATAGAAACGTTTCGTTTTAGTGACGGACAAAGGTTCACAACGGCCAGGGTCTTCTTGAAGCCGCGGTCGGAGCGGCCGAATCTGCATGTGAAGCTGAACGTGCACGTGACCAAAGTGCTGATAGAGGGCTCACGCGCATACGGCGTGCAGTATTTCGACGAAGCTGGCAATGTCAAAACCGTTTTCGCCGCAAAGGAAGTGAGTTACAACCCTGTCAAAAAATATATATAAGACGACCCGTGTCGTAGTGGATTCTTAGCTGTCTCTAGCGCCAAATAGTATGGGTTTGTTCCCCATGGCAGGAAAATCGTTATGTTACGATTATTTAGATAATTATTCTAGTATCTGAGTACTTATTTATGATAGGTTCTATATTTTCATCTTTGTTTATATCATATAGCTGTCATAGTACAACCTTTGCTTATTTTGAGAATAGATAAAGTTTTATGAAAGTATGCCCAGTCCTGAAAAAATATGTAAAATATTTAATACTGTCTTGACGTAATCAAAATTCGAAGTTAAATGCTAACAATATACCCTCCTATCTCTCAACGTTTAAGAGTGCTTCTATTAAGTAACGTTTCAGCGGCATTATGTAACAAATATACGTAACAAACTGTTCGTCCGTAAAAAGACTTACTTCCTATTTATTTATTATCCCTCTTATTTTATTTCTAGAAACATTACAACGAAGGATTAGGAAGTATTTTGATAGTTGTATGTAGCCTATATGAACACTAATCACACAAGAATGTCAAATCACCGTACGACCACTAAATATGGGAAATGGCGCTATAAGAATTTCAAATTTAAATAAAGAAGGGTTAGATTTACTTATCGACTGTCAAAACACACTGGTATGGAAACCTGATCTGAGAAGAACCGGCGAATAAAACTCGGCAGGACATTTTTTTAACAGTGATATTACAATTAAATATGTTTACTATATACATATATAGTTCACTTGAAAGGGCCTGGAGCGATCAATTCATTTTAATAATCACTAACATCGTAATAACCTCTAACACACAAACTTTCTTTCCAAAATTTTTTGAATTTAGAAACTGGACCACTATTCCAGGTCATATTGAGCGCTGGTGCTCTCAACAGTCCCCACATACTGTTCCATTCGGGTATCGGGCCCCGCGACATACTCGAGGCGGTCGGTCTACCAGTCCTGGTGGATTTGCCGGTCGGCCAGAACTTGAGGAACCATCTCGGCGTCACGATTGAGTTCATGCTGACCAAGCTCGAGAACGTACACCAGTTGGATTGGAGCGCATTGACGGAGTACTTGCTCAATCGGGACGGTCCGATGAGCTCTACGGGAATTACTCAGGTAGGTGATGTTTTGACGAGAACTTTGCTTTACAAAACAAAATAAAAGAAATAATTTATATCACAATTACTTATCTTTCTAGTATTAGAAAATTGTATCTAGAAAAAAATTGTATTCAATCCGGTTTTGTACGGTTTCGATTTATTGGATGGTTTGTTTTCGGACCAGTAGGTGGTTAGGTCGCTGTATTCTAGTCCGCTAGCGAGAGTCTGGCATGGTTTGATTCGGTTGATAGGGGCTGTAACTTATTCATGATTTCCACTAAGACCAGATCTCAACATCCCACCCTTACAGCTAATACCGTAATATTATAATATTCTTATAATGTGACTTATACTCGTATGTCATTCGCAGTTAACGGGGCTGTTGTATTCAAGCTTGGCGGATCGGAGCCTGAATCAGCCGGATCTTCAGTTCTTCTTCAACGGCTTCTACGCGGAATGTTCGGAAACGGGCATGATCGGCGAGTCAGTGGGGAGCTGTTCGCACAAGGGGACCAATGTTTCGTACGTTTAACAATATATATATTTATAGTACCTGGAGGACAGGTTTTTTTTGGTAAATTATGTATTTTGGAATTAAAAATAAAGAAAATGATCTGGTATAGAAAAAAAAGTAAAAAACAATAAGTGTTAAAATATGTAGAAAAAGTGCGAAAAGATTGTCGCCGCTGTGGGAATCGAACCCACGTCTTCGGCATTCGCGGCCTGACGCTCTAGCCACTGAGCTAAACGGCTGATTACCAGATTACCACACCGACGAAAATCTTAACGCATTCTTTTTCTACATATTTTAATGTTCAATCTTAAGTGCAAAGATTAGCACTATAAACAATTTAAATTTCTAAAAAAAAGCAATGGCGACATCTCTCGTTCGAATTATCGTTGTAAAACGATATTCGAAGTTGTTTGTATGCTGGAAAGGATATAACAATAGATGGCGCCCCAAGCATTGCTTCAAATGCTAAGAAAACAATGTGGAAGAATGCGTTAAGATTTTCGTCGGTGTGGTAATCAGCCGTTTAGCTCAGTGGCTAGAGCGTCAGGCCGCGAATGCCGAAGACGTGGGTTCGATTCCCACAGCGGCGACAATCTTTTCGCACTTTTTCTACATATTTTAATGTTCAATCTTAAGTGCAAAGATTAGCACTATAAACAATTTAAACAATAAGTGTGTAAATGATCGTGATATGAACCACGGCCGTCTGTTTTGGGGCCGCCCGATTACCGACCGAGCAATTATAACATTTTATTTTGCGGCGAAATTTACTGTCATATTCGAATGATATTTTTCATTCGCCCCCCAATCTACGCACATACTAAATTTCATGAAAATCGCTGGAGCCGATTCCAAGATTCCGATTATATATATATATAATTTAAGGATAAGATATAAATCCGCCCTTCGTCCTTAATCACTCGGTGCCGACGTTGCTAGGCCATTGGCTTACAAGAGTGCGGGATCGATGATACAAATAGCTCGGTGCTACTGCTAATGTAGTATCGGAATAAGGTTATAACCCGAAATAGATCTAGTATCGTTCAATAAAACGCTGAAAGTGGTATGCTGTCAACAAATAACCCTTGCGCTCAGTACATGCCTTCTATATCTGGCTAATATTCGGGTGTGTAGCATCGAAACTTTAAGAGGTTACGAAAAAGCACCTCAAGATGTGGCCCTACTGACGCATGTTTCGTATAAGCTGGATCTGTATCCAGCTGGACGGACGTTGTCTGTACAAGGACCGTCCGTCAAAAAACATTTATTGAACACGTTTTTACTGTTATATGGCCACGCAACAGTATTCACTGTTGTACGCAAGCTCGGTTGCCACCTTCTCAAAAGCGAACACCTGCTTCAGTTGGTAAAACGGGCATTGTTAAAAATTAAAGACGCGCTGGCCGATAGACTATTCGGTGAATATTGCAAATCGATGTTTGGAAAAAGGAATAGCGTGTACCAATAGATTTAATATTTTTTAGCGTAAACGCCGTCTCGTTGCTACCGCGTAGCGTCGGCTTCATAACGGTCAACTCCAGCGACCCGATGGTGCCGCCGCTGTTCTATCCGGAGTACTTCTCTCACCCAGAGGACATGGTGATGGTGAAGGACGGCGCCAGATACATTGAGAGAATAATCAACAGTGATGTGAGCATTTGCCTGTGGCTTTTATCCTTAGATCTATAGCAGGGTAATGGATTACCCTGCTATAGATCAAAGTATCCTTACTATTAAAGACGTGCTTTTTTGAAGTTTATGCCAGTAAAATTTTTACGATACGCGCATACGCACACCGACCCTCAAAAATCGACATGATGATTGGTAATTTAATCTTGGCAACCAATAACAACTTTTTAGCATTTACCAATAGTTCCAAGTAGGTTTCTTGATTTTACGCGAATATTAAACATGTTAAATGAAACTATTTTACGGATTTTATCGTGTTTTAATTTTGATTTTTAATTCCCGACGTTTTGAACTCCATCCAGAGTTCATGGTCACAGGCAATGGGATGATCCCATAATTTATAAAATTAATCTCAAGCACAACAGCACCGCTAAAGCCTCAAAGCAAATTAACGAAAAATATTTTTCGTTACTTTATGAAAATAAATAATTACATAATTTTTCATAGATAAACAGTAGGTATATTCATTTATTTACCTTTTCACATTTACAAGTTTTATAACTTTAGGGACACGGTGAATTGTGGTTGTATTAATTACCAAAAGAAACCAATTGACATTACCACAGATAATTTCAAGTGAAGCTTTTCCATTGCCAAAGTACATTTGGGACCTTATAACTATGTACTTAAGCTCTCTAGTATTGACCAGATATCAGTCTAACTAAACAAGCCCTATTGCTAAATTAAAGATCTAGTTGTTTTTCTCTGCTTTAGTTGAGATCTAGAGACTGAGACAGTTGTAAATATCCATTAGAACCGAAAACAGTTCTTGTATATTACACATACACTACAATAGTTAATCTACAATAGTAACTCTACACCATACCGATGCTGTATGTTATTTAAACTGTATGTTAATAATCGTCATATTAATTTTAAAATGTTATTACAAATTGTCGTCATACTGTAACCTTGCTCATATAAGAATGCAGTACATACTAGCCCTAAAATACTACTACTAGCGAAGTATCAAACTTTCGCGTTTCGTCTGGTGATTGTGGCAACTGGGGCCCACTTTTTTAAAGGTTGTTAACGCATTAGCAAGCCGCCGGGTGTTGTAGATGACCATCGTATTCGTTTGATATCACGTGTACCGCCTGCACGCTTGACATTTTTTCACGTAAAAAAAACCGAAATCACTGTAACTCCACAGCTGCTGAAGAACAAGTACGGTATCAAGCTGAAGTCGGACTTCGCGCCCCAATGCTCGAACGCACCGGCGTGGTCGGACGAGTGGCTGGAGTGCGTGGCGCGCGTGGCCACCGACCCCCAGAACCACCAGCTCGGCACCGCCGCCATAGGGCACGTGGTCGACGAAGAGCTGCGCGTGTACGGCGTCCAAGGTATGGTGATCTCACAACTTCTTTTTTTTCCAATGCCTCACACTTGCTACTCGTATGATTTTCCCGCGCCTTTCACGTTGGCAGAAGTTATTCCACTTCTTTTTTTTTTTTCAACGCTTCACACTTGCTATGGTAATGTCGCGCTTTTCACGTTGGCAGAAACTTTTTCGACTACTTTCTTCTTTTTTTTTTTAATGCCACACTGGACAATTTAACTGCAACCTAACTAGTGTTGTGTATGTCCACGGGCGGTTGTAATGATTACCGGCGCATTATATCGAACTTAAATTTGAATTTCCAACATGTCAACAACTTCGCAGCAGTCATAGATTTTTTTAAATTTAATTGAAGGGCTTGCGACAACATCGCCCGGTAAAACCTCCAAGCGTCCAACAACTCTAATAAATTATCTTAAAACTATGTTAGCTAAGTTAAACACTATGTTAGCAGCACCCGATATTGTAGAGGCCAATTTTGGATAATATGATAAATATCGAAGTTATTTTGTTATTATGATTAAATCTTATTAATAAAATAATTTCAATATGAAAATAAAAGTTGGACTGAAAATGAATGAATGAATGAAATATGCTTTATTGTACACCAGACAAAATTACAAAAGTAACAAACAATTACATAAAGGTACAATTGGCGGCATTATCGCTTAGAAGCGATTTCTTCCAGGCAACCATGTTACTGAGGATACAATGATCAGTGAGAAGGGTTTGAGGTATACGCTATTGTAAATATAGGTATTATAGATACACAACACTACTATACACAAAAAAATGCATAAAATAAATAAATAAATAGGTATATATATATATTTTTTTTTTTAAATAAATCTATCATTCAAATCTATCATTACCATGTCTAATTGTCTCACTGATTTGTATAAGTTCGTGTTTAAAACGTGATATTAAACCACGCCCACAAACAGGCCTGCGAGTGATCGACGCGTCTGCAATGCCGACCCAGACCACTGGCAACCCACAGGGCGCGATTATGATGGTTGCTGAAAAGGGCGCTGATTTCATCAAGCAGTACTGGTCGTCATACACGCTACTCCGCTAGAATGGACTTTGTCTATGCCCGATGGTCATGATATGTTTTCACTAGTACATATTTTGTCTATTCCCGAATTATTTCTTAGTAATCTATGAGTGGCTTCCTACCTCAGTGTCATGTGAAACAAATTTGTAAATGCCGATTCGCCTTTTTTAAACTATTCAATATACTATTCCTAGGTTATGCTAAACACTGTGTGCAATATTTGAACTATATGATCTCGTTATTGTAAATTGTTGTTTCTTGCACTAAAGGACGTCCACGAATTCCACTTATTTGTGTATAAACAGTGTGTCTACTCGTGTACTTCTTGGGCGTTATTAAGAAAACAATTTATATAAATAAAATTTTCATCATAAATTTTACTATGTTGCCATCTCTTGGAAACGTAATGTTCTATTCATAAATAAAACTTTTCATTATCAAAAATTACAAACAACTTTGGGCGCTTTATACAGAGTAAATTATTAGCTGTTACTTTTGCGAACGCAACTTCTTCACAATCCAAATTACACTCTGATCTGTTTTCCTAAACGCGCCTTAAGAAGTATAACTAAAAAATATATTTATGGAGTATATAATGAATAAGTAATATTCCATCCAAGAAATAAGAAGTAAAGAATTTGAAACAAGACTCCGCGCCGAAAATATCGAAAATATACCTATGTAATACCTAATCTGTGGAAAGATTACATATCCCAATACAATGTAAATCTATATGGTATTTATTATTATATTATAGTTCTTAGAAAATATCAGAATTCTGTTACCATGTTCATGGAATAAATTAAAACATTCTAAGAGATGAAATAAATTATTACTTTCAATCATCTATAGATTATAGTTATAATGACTTAGTAAAGCCATGTTTTGTATCGATGTGTACATAAAAGCAGAAATAAAACAACCTAAGTACCTATACGTTATTTTTTTTTAGTAATCTATCATTACTATCTACTAATCTACATTAAACCTATTACCTTATAAGTAATAATTGCAAATAAGTTGTAAAACAATATAACTGTAATTGTTTTACTACTAATAATAAAGAGGAATTATTTTCTCTTTAGTATTTATTAATATAGTTCAAACTAGATAATTGGGATATTAATGAACCTTATATTATTTATAACTTTAAGACGCTTTTCAGTTTCCTAAATATGTTTAAAATGACAGTTGTCCTAAGGTCAAAATGTTAGTCAATAGTATTTTTCAGACCACAGAAAAACTATCATCGTCGTCGTGTAAGCTCTTCTGAAACTACTTATTCATCGCCAATATACAAGTTCCCTCTAGCACAGTTTGTCACATGACTTTACATTATGATAAATCCATAATCCAACAACATCTTTACTTTATTAACAACAAAATGAAATATACATTGATTTCAGATATTATGCACTTTTATAAACTTGTTTATCGGACTAAAGCTTTGGTAGTAAAACTAATATAGATACAGCGTGTCGTAACCATCGCGACAATAAATGAACACACGTCTAATGCTACTTACCAATAATCATAAAAAATATTAACGTTAAACAAAATCCATAATTAAAAAAAATATTTTTCAAACTAATTAAGTAAAAAGAAACAAGATTTGTAATATCCTATACAACTGCAACTGACTGATTATCATAACTACTGTATCGACCGTGTGACACTGTTTATAAAATTAATAATTTTAGGCCAACGTATAACCAATAGTACGTACCATACGCCGATTGGTGTAGCGGATAGTGTACCGTACCTAAAGACCTCCACGTCAATCTCGCGCTTTTCGCGGATGACACGGCGCTCTTTTATTCAGACCGCAACCTTAGACAACTAACCGCTCGACTCCAAAGCGCTGCCGACCGCCTCGGCGATTGGTTCCGCAAATGGAGAATAGAAATAAATCCCGAAAAGAGTGTGGCGATTCACTTCACACGAAGTACTTACCCGTCAAATCTTTATAATGGCCCTCGTCAATGCAGAAAGTTGGGGCAAATATCCCTTTATGGCCAACCGCTCCCCTGGGAGAAAAAGGTCAAATACTTAGGAGTCACTTTCGACTCGCGTATGTCATTTACTACGCACATTAATAACGTTCGCAATAGAGCCGCGTTCGTCTCCGGCCGGCTACACAATTTAACTAACGCTAAAAGTAAAATGCCCTTAAGGCACAAATTATTATTATATAAGACCTGCGTACGACCTATTATGTCTTACGCATGCATGACCTTCGCCCACACGCACCCTACTCGCTTGTACAAGTTGCAAATAGTACAAAATAAGTTCATCCGCCGCGTAACCGGTGCGCAGTGGTATCAACGCAACGTCGACCTGCACAGCGATTGCAGACTCCCGACGATTCGCGAATATTTTAAAGACCTGACCAAACGGTTCTTCGATAGAGCCGAACATCATCCCAACCCTCTGGTGGTAAGCGCAGCAAATTACCAACCCGACCAAAACGCGAACGTCAACAAGCGTCGCCCGCGAAACGTCCTAATCGACCCGGTCGAGGAAGGGGACTTAGACACGCCGGACCCACTGCCGGGGGTCCCGCCGGACAACACTACACCCACAGTTAGTGCAACAACAAACACACTACTTCGCCCTCGCCTCCGAGCACGGCGAGACACAACACAACGCGTACACAAGGTACACCCGAGTTCCGGGGCGGTTCTCACCGCCCCCAGCCACCGATTAGCTAGTTGCACAGTCGACGGCCATCGGGGTTTCGGTCCGAACCACGACCTCGATGGCCCTTAGATGACGTACCATAGTTAAACGCACGCATGAGCACATGCGTGGCCCTACCCACAGCGGAGGGCCCAAACCCGTGGGTTCTGGCTAGCCCACCGGTTCTGCGTCAGATGAAGCTTTAATAGTCTCGGGACTGAAAGCAAAAACATCAGTTAATACAAGATACAAGAGGATAGTGTACCTGTAACTTACGCCCGAGGATGTGGGTTCTATCCCCACTACTGGGATATATTGTGTAATGAATATAATGTTTTTCCATTGTCTTAGTGTTTAAATATATATATAGTATCTATGTTGTTTTACGGTGGTAGGGCCACGCAGCAGCCTCGGCTGTTGCACGAATGGGCAGGCCCGTCCGGGTAAGTACCACGACCTCACAGAAGACCGGCGTAAAGTGGAAGTATGACAAATACTTTCGCGTTTCGTCTGGTGAGTGAGGTAGCCGGAGCCCAATTTTCAAAAGGTTGTCAACGCATCTGTAACCCTCGAGTGTAGCAGATGTCCATGGGCGGCGGTATTCACTTAACATCAGGTGAACCGTCTGCTCGTTTGACAACTTTTCGCATAAAAAAAAAAAAATATATGTACTTATTTAGAAAATAAAGTATGTTTTAAGTACTCGTATGTTTATCAGTAACCTAGTTCTCATGCCATAAGCTTGTTTTGGTCTAACTACTACTAGATAAAGTTATGTAAAAGTATGTCTAGAAACATTTATTTATTTTATTTATTCACTACATACATGCTTTGTCAGGGACAAAGTTTTCTGAATGTCTTCCTATCTGGGTATTCAGATCGCGAGCTGCCGTCAATTTTAGTTAATAATCAGCTGGAAGCTTAAGAATAAGAATCTTCATTCATACATTCATCTTTTTTTTAATGCGAAAAGTTGCCAAGCGAGCAGACGGTTCACCTGATGTTAAGTGAATACCTCCTCCAATGGACATCCGCTACACTCGAGGGTTGCAGATGTGTTGAGAACCTTTTGAAAATTGGGCTCCGGCTACCTCACTCACCAGACGAAACGCGGAAGTATTATACTTCCCCTTTACCCCGGTCTTCTGTGAGGTCGTGATACTTACCCGGACGAGCCTGCCCATTCGTGCAACAGCTGAGGCTGCTGCGTGGCCCTACAACCGTCAAAATCTACACTACTACTAAGTTTGGTAATGTTTTCAAAACGACCGCGTTGGAACCGGCTCCTACGCCATTTCCTCGAATGAGCCGTTGAGGACGAGGTTGTTTTTACTGTGGAAGGGCCACGCAACAGTTTTCGCTGTTGCATGAATGAGCCGGTCCGCCCGGGTTAGTACCACGACCGCATAGAAGACCGGCGTAAAGTAGAAGTGTTAACTTTTGCGTCTCGTCTGGTGAATGCGATAGACAGAGCTCCCTATTAAAATGTGACGCTTATCATATCAGGTGAACCGCCAGATCGCTTGCTAGTTTGCCACATAAAAAAGAGGACATTCCGAACGCGACGTTTGCAAACGATAACATTGGATTCGGTTGCTAAGCGTTTGCCGTTGGGACGGTTCGGAATAACTAATAGTTCTTTCGAATTTCTTTCAAATATTTTATTGGCGAGAATTGTTTTCTTTTAGCAAGTTTTTTTCCCCGATAACGATGACAAATTAAATTCCTCTTCTATTTTAGTGGTGTTAAAAACTTTATAATAATTATCTATTATCACCGTTAAATACCCCACCACTTAATTAACAACTTTCAATCATCAAGCTATGATGTGCCAAAGGGAAATTTTAATAACGGATAATTAATAACACCTGACTGATATTATTTATAGATATATCACTCGGCACACTTGACAACTAACTAGTAGTTAAAATTATCCTTAATGGAATAAGTTTTAGCATAATATGCACTGGGTGTTCCGTAAATAGTTCGGCAATCTGAATCAATGCAATCAAGTGACATTCAGGAGTTGCTTGAATCACAAGATGAATATTTGACTGAAACCGACTCGGAGGAAAAGATAAATCAGCAATAGTGGAAACGTGACATTTAATTTGAAAAATCTGAGATGAAAGGTAAATGATATTTGTGATTTCTTCACAAAAACTGATCCATAATCAGTCTATGAAACAAAGTCTTAGTTTTAAGAGGCATATTGGCTATGACATTGCTGAATATCAGACTAAATTGAAGGAGCTTTTAAAAACTGCAAAAACAAGAAAAAATTATTGGGTTCTTAACTTACTTGCATAAGCCTAACGACAACGAAATAATCAATATTGTCAAAAACTTCAATTATTTTTTTTTAATTTTGGTTTTTTACATTGCCGCCTGAGAACTTATCCCCTATAATCCCATATAAATTACCATTCCATTCACGGATACTATATTCGTGGCATATTTACGAAATCGATTCCCAGCGAATGTATACATAAGCTTTAACTGTATACAAAATTTAAGATGCACCTAGTATGTTTATTTTTGTACGAAGGTGGTTATTATTACGTACGTATACATGATGTTCTCGATGTATGTATGTATAGCGTTTATTTGCATAAAAAGGTGCCGTGATACGGTGATAGTTACTCACGTGGACCCAGGCCATATACAGCTCGTATAGCCAGCTTTTGCAATACAAATGTCTAAGCCGGATGCGGAACTCCTAAGTAAAACACCATACGATATAACTCTGTGTAAATACCAAAGCATAAACTATTTTTTTACGTGAGTAGGTGACAATCGTCGCAGTGACCGAATGAAATCAGCTACAACTGAGCGAGTGCCTGTTGTATTATCATATGTCAGATTAGTCACTGACAAGATTGACTATATCTTGAAGCGTGCTTCAATTAAAACATATTTCAATCGCCAACATTTAAAAAAAATGATATTTCAAGCCATCTAAGAAGAAAAGAAAATAGTCAATTTTTAGCATCTGTCAACAAGCACACCAGCACTGCTAGACCTCAAGATACCATAAGCTCCTTTTGCGTAGATCGGAATAAAAGTAAATTACAAAATAATATACGGTAGCCGGGCTTAACTTTGACATCAAGACGTGTAACAACTCAGTCTGTTTCGTGACCATGAACGCTGGAAAGGGTTCGAAACGTCAAGAATTATAAAATCAAAATTACAACGCGATAAAATCCGTAAACTAGTTTCATTTAATAAATATCGGATTTACTCAATCTAAGTAGACTAACCAGCCAGGCATCTGTACTGGTGAGAAAATTCTACTCTTTCAGGATTCAACGAGATTTCTTGGACTATGCGTTGACTCCAAAAGTTGCAATAGGGATAACTTAGCTAAGAAATTATGCACTGCCGTCTTTGCTATACGCAAGATCAGGCAGCTAACTAACGAGGCAACAGCTAAATGCAAATGTCAAGGGGAGAGGGTTATCACTTAACATAAGGTGAGCCTCTAGCTAGTTTGCCACCTTCTGACATAAAAAAGATCGTCTCTTCTTTTGCTTGTTACCTAGATCTTCAAACGGCTTTCGAGAACTTTTTGTCATGGTTGACGTTGAGTAAAAATATTTTCTCGAATGAGCAAATCGCTTGCACGCAGCTTGTCCGTGTTTTAAAAAATCCAAGTTTTTAATTATTATATCCACTATTCACAATAACTCGGTGAAGAGACAAGATGAGTCTGTGCTATTGTATTAGATGTTAGCAGTAGAAATTCTGGTAAATGTAAATAACTTTAACTCTGGCGTAATTCGATTAAAATAAATTTTAAACGATAGAGACAAATCACTAATGAATTTATCAACAAGCAGAATTCGGCGGTCGCCTATAGTACCAAGGGGGACTCTGAGACGATATTTGGCAGAAAAAAAATAGAAAACCATTGTTCGAATTTAACAATGGTTTTCTATTTTTTTTCTGCCAAATATTAAGCATTAAGATTAAGCAAATGATTTGAAATCCCGACTTTGCAGCGTTGGTTACCCACTAACACAGTGTGTATTACGTTCATGTGTTAAAACGTTCTGTAACGAAAACAACATTTTAGCAAAAAGTTAAGGAGTAATTATTGGACGAGATTGGTTAAGGGGTTTTTTAAGACGGCACCCTAATATCAGTCGACGTAAAGCCAAACATGTAAATCCTGCCAGAGCCCAAAAGCTTAATAAGGCAGTAGTATCTGAGTATTTTGCGAAATTAATATGATTTTGAGAAAAATATGATTTAATGAAGAAACCAGAACGAATTTATAATACTTATCGATGAAAAATATTGTTAATTAAATTAACACAAAACTCC
The DNA here is from genome assembly GCA_933534255.1 of Iphiclides podalirius. NCBI lineage: Eukaryota > Metazoa > Arthropoda > Insecta > Lepidoptera > Papilionidae > Iphiclides > Iphiclides podalirius. The sequence continues at coordinate 6,461,810 of OW152832.1, forward strand.
TAATTTAATAAAAACGTTTTTATTTGATTTAATGCGTAGCTTCTTTTTCGTGAAAAATTGATCGTTTTTTGTTATATTATTGTCATTTCTTACTGTAAGTGACATTCTAGTCTTAACCTCAAAATGTGCCATAAAAAAATTAATAAAAATATTTTTTCTTTCCTTATCCTGAAATCCAAATATAGGCATAGTGTGTGTTAATAGATCCTATTAACCTATAGGTTTAGATACACTATGCCTATATTATATAGTAAATATGGCCATTTTTATAGGAAGTACAAAAATGGCCATATTCGACCGCTAAAATAGCAATAGTGAGAATATGGCCATGCTAATGTCCATATTAACCTACACCGGTGAAAATACGGCCATTATCACTTTTTAAAAAAAAGAGAACATAACTTTTAATTTTTGATACATTTGCCAGATTCTTGCTTAAGACATGAAAACTAGATATATACGTATTAATGTAATGTGCAAAAGATTGTTTAAAAACCTTAGAAAATATGAAAAACTGTGTATCAAACCTTAAGGTATATTCGACCCAGGTACTTATATTATTGCCTAATGTGGGTATTACGAATACCTAATTATCTAATGTAATAATGAACTGATTACTTTATTAACGTGTATCCCAATTACTCTTAACTAGTTAAGACATTAGGTACGTAGGTATTTAGTCATATGGGGTGATTACCTCAATGACGTCATTGGCTAATGAGGGCATTAGAGATTACATTTAAAAGACAATTCTTTTCTTTATGCGAGAAAGTTGCAAACGAGCTGGCGGTTCACTTGAACCGCAGCCCATGGACTTTAATTGCAACACGTAGGGTCGCAGATGCGTTGACATCTTTTAGTAAAGTGTGCCCCGGCTACCTCACACATCAGACCAAACGCAGAAGTGTAACACTGCTAAATCACGCCGGTTTTCTGTCAGGTCATGGTACTTACATGGACAGATCTCTCATCTTCCCTCAACTTGCTCTCAATCACATAAAGTTAACTGGAAGAAAATGCTATTGAGCATTAAATTCGCCTTTGTACAAAAAATTTGGTACAATAAAGAATTTTGAATCAATCAATCAGATTATACGACTTTGATGACGACGTTGCCAAATAACTGCGGAAAATTCACAAGCTTTTTACAGCCGTTTCTGCTCATGATTCCGAAACTTTTATGACGTAAATATTTTTTATTAGTGCAGGGTTTAGGACCTAAATAATGAAGAACACACAAGCAGTTTTCTACAGTTTTCTAGGTGTAAGTGTGGCCGCTACTTGCAACCAACTACTTTTCGCACTAGGGTAGTATAGACGCTCCGAATAACTGGCTTCTTTTCATAAAATATAACTTACAGCAGTGTTTTTACAGAGTATTTGCACTTCCGTTTCTGTTTCTGCTACACAAGTATTGATACACAAGTGAAATAACGGTATTTCACTTGTGTATCACTTGTCTTTCCATAGGCAAAGGCATGCCTTAAATAATCTCTCCTTAATAATCCCCATTAGGTTGAAACTACATGGGAACATGTCCGTATAAAGTTTGGGATATTCATGAAATTTAAATAAAACAAAACATTATTGATAAAATTTATAAGTATGTAATTATTTTAATAAATAGATACATGATTATAAACATGTTGCACACAATATTTAGTAGATTATATTATTATTACAGTAAAGTGCATCAGGCAATTTCATATTTAGATATAAGAAGTGCATAGCCATCAAAACAATACGAACCAGCTTCCTAGTGTTTTATAAACTAACATGGGAATGATAATAATACTTTTAACTTATTCACTTTTATGGTGTAACACTAGACTTGCTTATTACAATCAGATGTAAATTTATAAACCAAATTTGGTCATATAATTGGAAATGTTTTCGAAAAATGCAATCACAAATGCAAAAAAATATCCCTTAGAAACTACAGTTTGATTAGCACCTCTGTGTTTATAGAGATTGTATGTTGTCCTCACCGTTAATACTTTTTTCCAAATATTTTATCCTCCAATATATTAGTTTGACCTTTATGAACATATTTAAATGACAATTAACGAAACAACCAATAAATCCATAACCACAAGGTATATTTCATAATTAGACTTTGATACCATCTATGCTATATTACTCCTTATCAAATTTACTTCTGCGGATATACTATGGGTAAAAGTAATTGAATATTGCATGCCATGCACATCCACATGGATTATATCCTTAATAAGAAAAGTACAGAACTTGGATTATTTATGTTTTAAATCAACCTAATAAGGTAAAAATGTAACATGTGGTTTTAAAATAGGTGATACGGATTACTAACTCCGTTGACATTATAACTAATTAGTTATCAAACAATTTGATATTTGTGAATAACGAGAATAAAGAATATGTGTCAATTTTGTTATGACTAAATATTAAGCATGACTTAGAAAATAATATTCATGATCAAATACATATTAATATAAAACAAGATTTTTCATTATTTTTATGGCTTCAACCTTACTGTTCATCTTTGTCCTTAGCACCATGCTTCAAAATGCGAGTAAATTCAACATAGTCAAACAACCCATCACGGATTGGTGCCTCGCGAAGCATTTCATCAACATCATCATCAGTAAACCTGTCACCCATAGTTGTGAGCAGTTCGCGTAGACGCTCCTCAGCAATAACACCCATGTTTTCTTCATCAAAACATCTGTCAAAATTATATGAAGATTAAATGTAACGAACCAGACTGTTCAGTTCCATTGCCGCAGCAACAAAAAGCTTTTTATCCATGTTTTTTTTTTAAATTTTGATGTGCGTGCATAGATTAGCACTATAAAAATTTACATTTGAAATAGCAATGCCGACAGCCTCACCGCGGAGCATGTGATAAGTCAGCACTTAAAGTTAAAAACTTCATTAGTGCCGGCACCGGGATCGAACTCAGGTTGCCAAGTGTATTGAATTAAAGGCGAGCGCCCGGACACTGAGCTATCATGACTCCATATAATGTATAAGTATTGAAAATAGCCTTAATGCCTTTTCATCATCACTAAAGTTACCTACTTACCCAAATGCATTTTTAATTACATCCTCTGGATCAGTGCCTTGAAGACGCTCACCGAAAAGGGTAAGGAACATGGTAAAGTTAATAGGCCCTGGTGCCTCATTCATCATGTTTTCTAAATAGTCCTCCGTTGGATTTTTACCTAAAAAGAAAATTCAACAAACTTATTTTATTAGTAAAATAATGTTTTTTTGATTACTCTTACTTTTTTTTGCACAAAATTGCCATCAATGACTTGATACTCTTGACAGAATTCTTTAAAGAGGAGCCATAAAAAAAGAAAGAAGGGGAAGACATCTCTCAGCTTTCAAATAACAGACTTTCATTTTATAATTAATTGTAGAAATAATAGAACAAAGTTAATAGAAGTCTGGCTTTTGCTGACACCAATTTATATCAGGGTGACTAAGCATATGGAATAATGTATGTATTTACCATGGTTCATTTGTATTTCATTACATACTCAAACTCACTATTCATAGTCATATTTAGGGAAAACCCTAAGAAGTGTCTGAAGTGTGTCCTTTTTATTATTTTCATTTGCTGAAAGTTTAATGTGTTCCCAATACACCAAAGAATACAAAAAGCAAACAAAATTCCATATATTCCATATATTCCAAAATATTGTGGTGTAGAGTATAGTATCTTTCACCAGGTGCAAGTAATAATTTCTTAACATAAACATGAAATGAACAATCTTATTAACATGTTCTTTTTAATTTGTTTTATAAACAGTATATTAAAGAAATATGTGAGATAAAAATTATTATACAATTGTTATATGACTTCTATTTTTACTTAAAGTAAATTTTCAATAAATGGTAATAATCACATGTTATAAAACATTATATATAGACATTTATAAACAGCAAATAATGTGAATGAACATAATTAAAAATGTGAGATGTCTTTTATATAAAATAATAACCAAGTTACTAAGCTCATATGCTTGGGTTACATTAGATCGCATATGGTAGATATAGTAATATTTTTTATAAAACAATTATACACTTACCAAGGGATGCCAACATGTCATGGAGGTCATCTTTATCAACAAAGCCATCTCGATTTTGATCTATCATGTTAAATGCTTCCTTAAATTCGGCAATTTGAGCCTGATCAAACATAGCAAATACATTTGAAGTAGCACGCTGCGCGCGCTTCTTGTTAGTGCCGCGACGGCCAGCTGTTTTGCGAGACGACATTATCTTAAAAAAAACGAAAAAGATTATAAACTTATTACATCGTAAAAATTATTATTTTTTGAAAAATATACATTTAAAACGAACTTTACCCAGAAACCTATGTTCAACTGAGATATTTTAAAGAAATATGAAAATTTTATTAATTGCCAGTAAAAGGCATAAAATGAAGTTTGCTTTTTTTTTTAAAACTGTAAAGTTTAAGAAGGAGAGCCCAAGTGCAAGTTTTAACCAGAAATTCCAAGTCAACCTAAGTATCTTGACATATTTAAAAATATTTTTTATACGAGCACGTACGATAGTAAGGTAGGTACTATAACTTCGCCGCTATCGTTGGCCAAACTCTGACTCACGCCCTCGATAACCCAAAACATTTCAAGGAACTGCATTAATCTACCAAGCGGAATGGTAAAATATCTGGGACATAGAGCCACAATCTCAATCTGTAAGACCCCAAGAATGCCTTATAAGGTAATGAATTTTAACCTAGTTTTTTCAAGGATTGATGTATAGAACTTTTGACGAACATCTGTTGGTGTTAATAACAAATAATACTCTCAAATTTTTTAAATATTTATACTTACGTATTAATTTACAACTTTTACGTCGACTACAAAGAGAAATATGCACGTACTTCGTAAAAAGAATGACTAATTCATTCGAGCAAAATACTTCTAAAATACAAAGACACTCAGTTACACAGATAAGGTAATTAATGAAGGTTGTAATAGGGATGCCGAAAAATATCGATATATCGACATATTTTTTTACATATATCGATATTTTTCACCGATATATTTTAATCCGATATATCGATATAAAAAATTTAATATTGAAATCGTATCAAAAACGATATTTTTATTCAAACTGATTCAAAGCCGTAAAAGATAAAAATGAACGTAAAAGAACTGTGGTCCATTACTAATATTGTCGCAGATGAAGAGTTGTATTTTGTACCATAATTATGGTATTTATATTACAATTTGATGCTTCGTACTGTATATTATCCATATCTTATGTACAACATGGTATAGAGGTGTTACAAATCATTAATAATGAACTACATATTATGTTAATTAATAAATAGCATGCAAAATATTAATAGCATCATCTAAAGTTACTTTAATTTAATATGTAAATAAAGTTAACAAACATTTAATTATAATCAAATTCTCAATGACTAAATGTCACATAGTATTATATCGAGTTTTCATAAAAAAATTATTTGACGTCATAAGAATTATTATCATTTAACCACATAACTAACTTCTTTAAATTGTCATTCAGCACTTTCATGTCAATCAAACAACTATTACTAAATTCTGTTGATCTAGACCTTTCTTTTAGGACAAGTCTGCGGGTTTCTCTTTGACCCAGTATTAACTACGTTTTAAACAATTCTTTGTGTTTTTTTACAAAGTTACATGATTTTTTATTAGTTATTTTTTGTTGCGATTCAGGGCTAAAGAAACTGATTTATCTTACTAAATAAGCTGTTTGTTTTTTTTCCCAATGAAGGCCTTGATAAATAACATACCTAGAAATTTAAATTAATAAAAGAAATTTGATTAAAATTTATAAATAATTAACGTTGTGTAAAAATTTCTCATTCACTTAAATAATGTGAATTTGGAATAAACATTATAAATTAATATTACTTATTATACAATCAGACTGAAATAAATACATTATTTTTATTATTTATTAAAACTGAAAATTTTACCGATATATCGATATTTTCTTTCGTTATATCGAGGCCGATACTGATATTTTTACAAATATCGACATATCTATATTTTTTTGATTTCGCATCCCTATGATGTAAACTAAATAGAGTTGACGTAACTCATCACAGTGCTGCCAAGTCAAAAAATTAATTTTAACACCTCGTGCAGATAACAAAAAAATTACCCTTGTTTAGAAAAATAGAATCTGCTTGTAAGAAGCCCTAAGATGGGCTTTCGCTAAAGTATTGCCTAATGTTACCACTTGTTAAATGTAAGGGGGGCATTGAGGTATTGCTTAATTTAGGAAAACGCTTAGAATAGCTCAACCACTGATGTTTCGACACGGTAGGGAGAACGGCGTACCGCAATACTGATACTCCTGTTCCGATTGATCCCGACATTACTACATCTGCGGTGCAGCCGCCGCATCGCTCTTATTTTCCTGCGAATCCACCGTTGTTACAGAGGACAAGAAAAGAGCCTCCATCCTAACCATCCTCGTCCTGTCCACTCGTACCCTTCTAACCCACTCGTAAAGACTCTTAGGCTGGCCCCGACGCTTTCTCTAATAGAAGGCTTGCTAGGCCTCATCCTCAGGGCTTGGTATTTTCTATTGTTTAAAAATTAAAAAAAAATTCGGAATTTCGTTTTTAAAAAAACTTATTTATTAAATTATTAAACGTATCTTAGAATGATTTTAAACACGTAAAAAACACAGACGTATAAAGGAAAGAGGTCTCTTTATAAGTCTGTAGTTAAAACATACGAAGTAAAATCTGTTCTGTAATGTTATTTCATAACAATGATATGTGGTATGTATATATAAATATAATATGTATATATTGATGTGTATATATATGTGTATGTGTATTTATATGTCTATATTTTGTTAGCCTTTTGTACACACATTTATTTATTTACTTAAATATTTATAAATATCTTATTATTATGAATTATGATTGTAGATAAGTATCTTTTTTTCATTCAATTAGTTAACCCACACCTTTATTCCTAAATTATTTCCTTTTAGTCCATCCAAAGGTTGCCTGGAAGAAATTACTCTTAGTAATAAGCCGCCCATTGTACCCTTCACTTCTACATTAAGTTTTAATTTTTGTTTGTTTTATTGTTTGTGTGCAATATTCATTCATTCAACCCATTCATATGCTTTGTGACATTTACAAATCAACTTTACGTTACAGTTTTATATTACGTATAAATTTTAATTAACGTGGGTGTTCTAAAATTTTTTGGAAAATTTAATAACTCTGTAAATATTGATGTTAAAGGATGTAAATGTTTAATACAATTTTAAAAAGTTATCCTCTATATGTGTGTTCATTTATTGTCGCGATTATAAAGACACGCTGTATATTCTACTGCGCGAAATAGACCGAAACATTCCCCAGTAAATACTATTGATTCGGGAGGTAATTTAATTTTTTGTACAATATTAAACTGAGAATGAAATACTCCAACCCCAACACAACTATTATTGGTATGTTTAGAAGCATCACTATATTTATATAGTGCCAATTCTCCCAGTTATTTTCAATGACGAATTTGAAAGCTGTATGACTTTCTATTTCATCTTCTTTAATTCCAATATTGATTTTTATGAAGGGCGTATGAGTCAAGATTTTATAATCGGTTTCAAACAGTGGAAGAGTTTTAGAACGATACATGGGGGCTTCAATAGCAAGATATTTTTGGTAACTTTTAACAAGACTTGGTAATTCCTTGTGTTTCCAATACGAAGATGAATTAATGACTTAAGGTTTGTAGTTTTGTTATTAAAAGATGGTTTAAAATTTGTAAACAACAAAACGGGAATCTATCAGCTAAATATTGTCTTCTTAAGTGGAGCGGCGGATCGCCTCATTCCACTTGAAGGGCATTAACAGGACTGGATTTCATTGCACCAGATATTATTCGTAAAGCTTTTGATTGAATTAAATTTTTTAAGACCAGATGCGTTACAGGGTTCCAATAAAAAAGTACCATAGTCTACAATGCTTCTAATGATAGCGTTGTAAACGAATTTTAAGGAGATGGGGTGCGCACCCCACCATACACCAGAAAGGCATCTAAACAGATTTAGTTGACGTTCACATTTTGCTACAACATAATCGAAATGTGGAATGCCAGTAAAATTGAGTCCAATATTAAACCTAAAAATTTTGCACTATTCTTAACTGGAATTGGACTATTTTTATAAGAAATGAGGATTTTTGGAAGAAGACGTTTGCTGGAAAATATTACAGTGGTGCTTTTAGAAGCAGACAATTCAAGGCCATTTGATTTAGTCCAAATACTCAATAGACGCAAAGAGTAATTTAAGCACTCCAAGCTTTATGAGCAGATTCATCCGAAACATACAAAAGTAAATCATTTGCATACTGCAGAATATTTGCAGACCCCTTAAGGAAATGTTCTAAATCATAAGTGTATATATTCTATAGCAACGGTCTAAGAACAGAGCCCTGGGGTAATCCGTTCCAAGTCGTCCTGGATATTTTATGTCCATTTTCTAAAAAAATATGTATAGTTCTCTCATATAACATGTTATCAATGAAGTTAATAAATATTTTAGGAACTTTTAAGTCAAGTAATTTCTGCCGTAACAGATGCGGAAGAACACTATCTTATGCAGAATTTATGTCTAAAAACGCAAATACAAGGAAATTATTATTTGTAAACGCCAGTCTTATTATATCTGTAGTTAATGTACTCAAGCTATCTATCGTACATCTTCCTTTCCTAAAACCAAATTGACTGCTTGCTAGTATATTTTTGGTTTTCAGCAAGCCATTCAAGCCGGTTTTTCACTAAATGTTCTTTAAGCTTACCTATTACAGATGATAATGCTATCGGCCTGTAAGATGTAGCCTGAAGGGAGTGGGCATGGTTGCGCCCACTCCCTCTCAGGCTTATTTACCCATGCCGTTATTAAGCCGTCATCGTCAGAGCTGGAGTGGAATAAGGAACCAGCGTTCTCTACTCCCCTCACAAGTTCAACGGTTTTAGAGGAGTTTTCAACGTAAGATTTGCATTTTAATAAATTTAATGTACGATGAAAATTTAAATGAATAATCTTCGGTCTGAAAGCGCAGTCATGGTTTTTGTGGCACGATAACTTACCTTCATTATTTTTTTAATTTGTCCTTCCTAAAGTGGCCGCTATTCAATAGATTCACTAAAGGTCGAATAATACAGACTGCGTTAGTGGATATTTCAACCATGTGTAAATATTTTTATTTTCAACCTTATGACCCTATGAAATTAGCAGTGCTGGTCTCTATACCTATACATAGATGTTGCTTAATTTTTTTCTTTTATCACAAGGAGCAAAGAGTACTTTTCTATATCTGACAAGGAGTTAATATTGCGTAATATCGACTTGTCAACAATGTCACTTGAAATTTCAAGGTCCTTGTTTTCAAAACAAAATCTCAATTTTGTACATATAATTTAGTTTTAATTTCAATTAAATGAAATAAGACAACTTTGCATGTTGTCATCTGTTAAACAGTAAGAAAAAGACTTGGGGGCAAGTACGTTTTGATTATTTATAAAGATACTAAAAATTTGCAAAAATATAAACCTACACGTGACCATTATAAGTTCAAAATTTTGTTAACTTTTGAATAAGATCTTATGTTTTTATTCGTTATTTAGATGCTGAGACAAAGGAGGTCAAATTTACTAGCAATCTTCATTCGCAACATTTATACCAGTCCTCGGTCTTGTGCAAGCCACTACGATGTCCTCGGCATTACCCCAAAAGCGACCCAGAATGACATCAAATCAGCTTATTACAAGTTGTCAAAAATATATCATCCAGACAAATCAAGCGTAAGTTCGAAGTCTCTTTAATTTAGTTATATACATTCTTAGTGAGTTGTTAGACACAAATTAATAAGACATTTCTTTAATACTGGGTGACACAAACAGGGGCAAATGTAAACCGTGACAACAAATTACCTAATATTGTATGTACAAAGTTTGTACAAAGCGTAATAAATTTAGACATGTCAGTGAAGTAATGCATAATTTAAAATAAGATTAAAATTTTGGAGTTTCAATATTTTATATATACGAGGGCGGGATGATAAGTAACTAGCCTAATAAGAAAACACTTAACTTTCCGTGATAAAATTAATTTTATTTTTCGACATACTCTCCTTGAACCGCTACACACTTATTCCATCTTCGTTCTAAAGCAGTAATGCCTTCTAGAAAATGATTTCTTTCGAGGCCTGCAAAATACTCCTCTACGGCGGCTATGACTTCATCATTTGTGGCAAATTTCTTTCCGCCCAAAAAAGTTTTGAGCTTAGGGAATAAGTGGAAGTCTGATGGCGCTAGATCAGGCGAATAAGGTGGGTGTGGCAGCAAATCATATTTCAATTCGTTGATTTTTGCCATAGCTTTAACACATGTGTGAACCCTAGCGTTGTCTTGGTGGAAGATGATTTTTTTTTTCACCAAACCTGGTCGTTTTTGCTGAATACATTGATGAAGCTTATCAATAAGATTAGCGTAGTATTCACCATTAATTGTTTGACCTTTAGCAAGGTAATCTATCATCAAAATCCCATCTGCATTCCAAAAGACGGAAGCCATCACTTTTCCAGCCGACTTTACAGCCATGGCTTTTTCGGAGCCGGGCATCCCGATTGAGTCCACTGTTTTGATTGAATTTTTGATTCTGGCGTGTAATGATGAACCCATGTTTCATCTGTTGTTACAAATCGACGTAAAAAATCGGCCTTATTACTCTGAAAACGGTCCAGACATTCTTTTGAGTTTTGCACCCGAATCCTTTTTTGATCGTGCGTAAGCATTCGCGGCACCCAACGGGCCGATAACTTTTTCATATTTAATTCCTCACTTAAGATATGATGTACCCGTTCTTTTGAGATACCTGTAGTGTCAGCTATAATCGTCGATCTGCTAAAACCATATCATGTACTTTCACGACCATTTCCGGAGTCGTAACGCTTTTTGGAAGTCCGGGGCGGGCTTCATCTTGGACACATGCACGACCGCGTTTAAACTCAGCCACCCAGTTTTTTACTGTGGCATAAGAAAGAGCACATTCACCCAAAACATTCTTTAACTCGTCATAGATATCTTTCGCCTTCATCCCCTTCATATGAAGAAACTTTATCACCGCTCTCTGTTCAATTTTATCCATTTTGAAAATAGTTGACGAAATATATTTTCAAATGACAAAAAAACAATAAAATTTTCACGCCACCTAATTCAAATTTAGAACACAGGTGGCCAGAGATACGAATTTAAAAATGACACATATATTTTTTTAATTTTAACTTTTTAAATAGCAATGGCTAGTTACTTATCATCCCGCCTACGTATATATATATTTATTAACTCTTTTATTACAAAACTGAATATTTTTAAAAATATGTTAATCAACTCACAACTTTTAAAAGTTGTGTCTTGTAATCATTGTTACATGATACAAGTATTAGTAGTCGTATGATTGAATTGACAAAGTCACAGTGATAAATCACTGTGATTTTTATGGCACTGGAACAGTGGTCAGAGTTATTAAGAAGTAGCAATTTTTCTCACACCTATGAAAATGTGGTAGTTTCCATATTAGTAAGTTTGACTTGGTTTTTAACACCTTGTATTTGATGACCTTTGGCTATTTTTATTTTCGCCCTGGAGTTAAATGCACCTTTTTATTTATTATTTGAATGATACTAAAGTATATACTTGGTTTGATAATTGTGTTTTCATAATATTTTTCTATAACATAAAAAAATAACATTATATTTAATAAAATTTTTATTTTACAATAAAACTTTATATTTATATTGTTTCATTGTTTAAGTAAATTGAAAGAGTGTAATAACATTTTAATATTTTTTTTATTTTCAATTAAATAAATCATATTATTCCAGGATGAAACTGCAGCTAGAAAGTTCAGAGCTATCACTGAGGCATATGAGATTTTAGGAAATGTTAAATCAAAAAAGATGTATGACAAAGGTAATAAGAAATCTACAAGTGAATAAAAATAATTTACTTTTGTTCATTGTAATTGTATTTTGTATAGAAGGAGTTGGATAGTAGGTCCCTAAGACCACTGCAATCTAGAATATCAATTGTAGTATTCCCTTCGAGAACATTGCTGTAAAGATGTTTTTATATACTTCCAATTAATTTGGATAAATACCTTGATCAGAACTGTTATCTGTGGATTACACAAACAGTTGTCTCATATGGGAATCTAACCCACTACCCCTGGGGCCAAAACCAATACTTTGGCAACTGTGCCGCAGGACCACCTAAGTAATAGAAATGTTGCATACAATCCTGTGCGTGACCTCATCTTTTAAATACATCTCTATGCCACCAGGTTTAGAAAAAGATTGTTTTATTTTGTGTTCAACAATGAACATCATGGCAAGTTGCTAGGACAAATTAAAAATTTATATTGGTTTTCTAGGTCTTCTAGTAGGAAAGGAAAATACCACCCGTATGGATGTTCATTATGAACCAGAACCTGTTGACCCAACACTTAAGTTTTATAAATCTCGCTCTAACCGTCAAGTAACACCAACTATGGATGGCAGAACACCCATTTATGACTTTGACACATGGTATGTTATTTCAGAATTAACTGTAATATGATTTACTATTAGGTAGGGAAAATTTGTAACAATTAACATTCTCATGGATATTGTTTTTGTCATTTCTCACAAACAATCTTTAAATGATTTTTTTTATCAACAATGCATGTAGAATAATTATATATCTAAAAGGTTTCCCAATTGGGCTCTCAAATTAAGTGGATAGTACTGAGTGCCCCATAATTGTATAAATTTAACATTTGTAAAGTTTAAAAAATTATCCATTGAATGGCCACCAGTTTTAATATTTTATCGACAGATATTTTTTTTTACTAGTGTAGGTATATGACATGACCTCCATACTAATTACTACAAAATTCTATCTCCAATCAGTCAACCATATGTGAAAACATGCAAATTAGATGCAAGATTCAGGGATGAACTTACAGTTAAGTTCCAATACAAATAAATAATAATGTAAACAGCATTCTTGTAATGTCTTCAGAAAACATTACTTAATTAAACAACAATATACAAAATAACCCATGTGTTGTGGCTTTACCTTATCCAAGAATTTGGGCTTTGGCAGAACTCAATTTGGAAAACTTTGTACCTGAAGGTATGAAGAATCTTGTATCCAAAAAATGTAGTTAAACTTTCAGTGCCCCTAGAAGAAAATCTTTTATTTTTTATGGTAATTATAATTATAAATATTGGTATGGTATTTATTATATTTGATTATTTTCTAAAAATTATGATTTTTGATTTTTAAAAAAATATCTTATCACTACTGAGTCAAATCAAATCAAATCATTTATTCATGGAAATAAGAAATATACAATATTGTTACGAACACACAAAGAAACTAGCGCCATCTAGCGTCAACCAGTAAAACCACTCAAAGAACAAAGACAACATAAAACCCCCTATTCAATACTAGATGGCGTTAGAGGACTACTGTGGAACTATAGTTTCAAAAACCGGGTACATTCGCGGACTTTCCAGAATCACGATCATGTTCGCGCGTGTCGGGTACGTTCCAGGAAGGAACTATCTGGATTAGTCTGGGAATCTTCTCGGCCCATATAAAAAGCCGCAGGGAGGCGAGCGTTGCGCTTAGAGGGCAAGCTTTGTCGGTCCTGGAAGCACTGCCACATACAGAAAATGGGTTCCAAGACCTGATGGAGGCACTTGAATCCAGGTACGGGGAGCGACACCTGGAGCACGTGTTCCGTGCCCAAATGCGTGACCGAGTCCAACGTTCAGGAGAAGGACTACAACAATGGGCGTTGGAAATTGAAAACTCGTCAGGAAGGCACACCCAGGAGCCGACACCAAGATGGTAGACACGAATATTGTTCAAGCATTTGTGAACGAATTCAAAGACGGAGGTCTTTGATTCCGTCCACAAATAATCAGAGCTGCAGTGAGGCTTCGTCACCATACCTCGCTAAAGAAGGCATTGGCGCACGCTTTGGAGGTCGCCATGACATACGGCTTCGAGGAAGGGTCACTGGTGTGGCTATATAACCCAACTCGCCGGAAAGTGAAATCTCCAAAGTTGCAGACCAAGTGGGACGGTCCATACAAAGTGGTTACCCGACTAAATGATGTGACTTAAAGGATTCAAAAGCAACCAAGAGGGACATTCAAAGTGGTACACATAGACCGTCTGGCGCGTTACCATGGCAGTAACAATGATGCTCGGGACGAGCATCTCTAAGAGGGGAGTAGTGTTACGAACACACAAAGAAACTAACGTCAACCAGTAAAACCACTCAAAGAACAAAGACAACATAAAAACCCCTATTCAATAATAGATGGCGTTAGAGGAACTACTGTGGAAAATAGTCTCAAAAACCGGGTACATTCGCGAACTTTCCAGAATCACGATCATGTTAGCGCGTGTCGGGTACGTTCCAGGAAGGGACTTTCTGGATTAGTCTGGGAATCTTCTCGGCCCATATAAAAAGCCCCAGGGAGGCGAGCGTGTTCAGTTCAGTTTCAGCTACCTTCGAGACGACTTCGGAGTGAAAACTAGTGATCAAGAGCGATACCAGTGAAACCTACGACTTTGCTACAACCTAGGACATCGTCAGTGCTTAGTGTTTGGACCTAGTGCTTTGTGTTGGACCTAGTGCTAGTGAATAAAGTCTTCAAAAGAGTCAGCCGGTCTTTCTCTCCAAATCCTTCGAACCCCTAACACGGAACAATATCAATATCAACCAGCTTTTATCCCACCAAGGATGGCCAACATGTGTATCCCTTTACCCCCACACCCCTCGCTAAGGTCAATAACATAAAAATTAAGCCACCAAGTCATTATTATTGTGTATATATCACACTATGTTAAATTCGACAATAAACAAGATAATCTTTCAGGTCGAAAGAACACTATGGAAGACTTTTACAAAAGTCAATTTATGAAAAGGAATTCATTAAGAACAAAAGAGCTAAGGAAGTTGATGTAAATCAGTCTAATCATCAGGAATTGCTGATTTATATAATGTTTATCATTGGCTGCTTGTTTATATTAATGGTTGCCCATGGTGAAGCAGATTATGATAGAAACAAATTAAGAGATCAAAATTCTACAAGTAAACCACAAGAGTCTCCAAGACAAGAACAAGTTCCAGTATCTTCAAATTTAAAATAGGTCAATAATAATTAGATAACATTTAATACAAGTAGAAAAATTTGTAAAAAAATTGTAAGATATTTAATACTTCCTTGTTTTTAAATAACAAAATACAAAAAAACTTTTGTAGTATCCCAACACAAATTTCTTACAGCAACAGCTTTGACACCATCAAATAGTTCTAGACAATTTTTTTTTCAAGAAACTTCACAGTTGATGAACTTTTAATAATAAGATGCAGCCTACTTTGCCTGTTATTGTCAATATTTCTACGCTATGACTATGAAGTAAATTATTTTTATGTAGCTGCAACTTTAACCAATATTTATTCTTGTGAGAGTAATTTGTTGATTTGTTCCACTTTCCGTTAATTTGTCTTTGCGACCTATATGAAAACTGTACTGGGTACATTTGATATGGCCTCTATTAACTGCCCACGTAGCATCTTCATGTTTTCCATCAGCTAGACATTGCTTTTAGAATTTTCGCAGTGATTACCTATTTACCTTACCTTCAATATAAATTGTTGTTTGTCAACTATCAATACAGGACCATTTTATCATAGATTACTACTTTTTCGTTAGAATTATATACGGAGAAAACGAATGAACTGTGGTAACTATTGTCACATAGTGATAACATGTATATATTGTACAATAGATAGCTACTGCGTAAATATATTTTTAATATAGCAATGTATATATTAAAAAGCATTGAAGCAATTTTTTTTTATTTTTTTTCAATATGATCCACATTACTATCCCGCGATTTGAATGAAGAATGATTTGGCTGAAGATTTTTTTGAAGTTATTCTTACTCAGGTGTTATGAAAAAAATGATGAGAGTGAAATTTTAAGATGTACATTACTGTAACACGTAAGTCACTGAAGCTGCCCGCTAAACCGCTTATTTTTTTATAGATGGCAGCTTATTCTCAATCACATTTGACCGTTACAATAAAGAATTTAAATAGCGCTTTCATAATTTATATTCTTTTCCAGTCTCTTTTTTATTTTATTGTAATTAATTATTTGCATGCAATTAAAAAGTAATTTTAATAATGCCAAGGAAGTCTAACTTCTCACGCGCGTACATAAGTTCACGCTCCCATTTTTTTTTTACTTTAGTGAAGCGTCGGTAGTCTGCAAGCAGTCGCTGGATATAAATGACCTGGCATCGGTTACGAGGCGGACCAACTTATTTACCTCAAGTTTATGCAGGTTCAAAGCTCACTTACTCAGCAAAAAACATACAAGCGTAAGACATCGGTCATTGTTAATACTCTGGTTGTTCTTTGTGCAGTGTTACGTCGCCTTGTTTAAATTAATTAATTTAAGCTAATTTTGCAAAGCCTTATTTCACACACCCTGAACTGAAAGTAGTAAAGTATAGCTTGATCCACAATTTTGTAAAGCACTAAATTTTTCATGAACACGAAAAATTTTGTGCTAGAGCATGTCATTAAGTCCATTGTGAGCAATACCATTACCTTATAAACTACAAAATTGTAGGAAAATAAATTGAAAAATTTTGTAATCCTATTTTTTTCTTTACACCTAAGTGTAAGGTGAAAAGTTTTGCGTCTAGCGTCGATAGACTAAGGGTGCTAATTAAGATGTCCTAAATGAGCAAAATCAATGCACCGAGCTATTACAAACAACTGAAGTATTTAAAGTAGAATTAAATTGCTAATAATTAAAATCAATGCTAATATTTCAGTTCAGGACAGATTCACTGATTAACATAAGGTAAATATAATTTTGTAAAGAAATAAATTTATATACAGTTTATAGAAAAACGGACGAAAATTATTTCGCATCTGCGTGGATTTGAAACGAACCGCTCTGCGCATTTGTGCGCCTAACCCGGAGAACCAAATCTTTCTAATCGCAAGTTCTCATCATATCAACAAACAAAGCGCAGAGGAGAGCACTATAAAAATTAATAGCATTTAAATAATTTTAATAGCAAATCGAAATCTTTAGTTCTGTTCAAATATTTCATTGTTAAATATCATAATATGAAAAAGTGGTATTTTGCCGTAAAGGAAACGCAACAGATGGCGCCAAACATCGCTTACAATACAATAAAAACAAATTAGATAAATACGTTGACATTTTCGTCGCTGTGAAGAAATACCGTTTGGCTCAGTGGCTAGAACGTGGGGCACGTAACCCGGAGGACGCCGATTTAAATCCTGGCAGTGGCGACAAACTTCATTTTTCTACGTATTCTATATTTCATACCTTAAGCGCAAAGAATAGCACTATAAAATTGAATATCATTTCAACAGAATCTAGATCACACTCATATCTAGACACAGCACACGGGCGCAAGAGAAAAGTTTATAATTCACTACGCTATAAACCACAAATATTTACTCTCTTAACCATACTCAATGTATTGAAACTTCTTTTGTCTATTTTTAATTAATACCAGATTATTCATTTCAAGTTATATTTTAATAAAAATACACATTTGAATTAAACATTTACAGTAATGCAGATTTTAATTACACGATCTACAAATAGCGTCCATTTACAAAGATCGAGATTTGATACAATTATCTTAAATATGACATTCAATATGTTTATTTTAACCATAATAATCATGTAACTTCCGAATATAAGTGCACAGAAACACTGGAGTCGCATTTTAAAACTTCTTCAAAATAGTTGAAATATATTCTGTAAAGCATAACATCCATAAAGTACAATCTTGTTCATCAAAATCGATATTTAACCCAACAGATTTAATTCATCAATGAAATAAAAATGTAAAATTACCGACATGCATTTTTTTAACTATATAGAAAAGTGAAAACATGATATTTCTCGTCTAACGGTGGTAGGGCCACGCAGCAGCCTCGGCTGTTGCAAGAATGGGCAGGCCCGTCCGGGTAAGTACCACAACACAGAAGACCAGCGTAAAGTGGAAGTATGACAAATACTTTCGCGTTTCGTATGGTGAGTGACGTATCCGGAGCCCAATTTTCAAAAGGTTGTCAACGCATCTGTAACTCTCGGGTGTACCAGCAAACGTCCATGGGCGGCGGTATTCACTTAACATCAGGTGAACCTTCTGCTCGTTTGGCAATTTTTCAGATAAAAAAAAATGTCTCTTATCAACTTTTATACTCAATCTTCTAATCCATAAATCAAGGCAAGCTTGATTATGAAACTCTCTTTTACCTATACATTTTCGATTGCTTTATTTAAGTCAATTTACTATTTCACCTTTAGGGCTTTATCAACCTTGCAAGATCAATTACAATATCTGTAAGTATTTTCAGACAAATAAATTATATCTTTTCTATACCTCAACCAGATATTTTGAGACATCTACTTATCTAAAACTGAAATATTATGTCCTATCAGAAAAAAAATCCCTTGCTAAATGCCACATTATCAAAAGTGATTTTGTTACGTCTTGACTGTACAACCCTATAAAGAAACACTTGCAAAATTAACAATTTCAGTCTTATTACAAATAATATATGAGAAAACAGAGATATTTACAGATATCACATTAAAACCAGTTATATGTGTAAGGTTATGAGATAACCAAATGTAAAAACTTTTATGACCTTATACAGTGAGTCTCTTGAGTCTTTACCATCATGACAATAAATGAACACACATATAGAGGACAACTTTTTAAAATTGTATTAAACATTTACATTCTTTAAACATCAATATTTATAGTTATCAAATTTTCCAAAACAAAGAATTTTAGAACACTCTTATGTAATAACTGTAAATTATGTATAAAACATTAATGTAAAGGTCACAAAGCATATGAATGGGTTGAATGAATTTAAAAGACAAAAAACATACTGTTTGAAGGAGAGGAACAGCGCTGTGGCAAAGAATGAAAAAGTCTCTGAATGTATGAATCAGTCAGTTGTAGTTGTATAGGATCTTACAAATTTTGTTTCTCTTTTACTTAATTAGTTTGTTTGAAAAATATTTTTTTAAATTATGGAATTTTTTAACGTTAATATTTTTTTATAATTATTGGCAAGTAGCGTTAGATGTGTGTTCATTTATCGTCGCAGTGGTAAAGACACGCAGTATATTTAAATTATGAAGGTTTCTTTAATTTTTTTTAGGTATGATATTTGTGTTTTTGTTATAAAGTGCATTTTTTATTAATATATTTCTGAACTACATTTTACTACCTACTTAATACAGCAAGAATTATATTCCATCTACTTAAGCACCACTTAAAGCGGACAGTTGAGTCTATATTACAAATAAAAATAATTTTTACTGATAACAATTGACATAAATGGTGATTCAAACTACCTTATCGTAATGTTCCAAACAATCAATCAAACCCAATTTTAGTCAACTATTAATATGAAGAAAATGTAGGAATTACTATGTTGAAATAAAATATTTAGAAATTTTATACAATAACTAGTTTGTAATTACAAACTACTTATTGTATAAAATTTCTAAATATTTTTTTCTATTGATGATACAGTAAACTTCAGTAAAGCAATTGCTTTACTGAAGTTTACTGTATCATCATTAAAACAATATAATTGTGAATTCATCTGAAAAGTGCTCATATATCATGGTTTTTCTATCATTATACTAGTTGAGTTTGTATAAACTTGTGCACAAATTTTTAACAAATTAATTTCACATAAACTAAACCATGTTGTGATGTAACTTACACATATTGTATCATTGTTGTAAAACTATCATAAAAGAAATTATAGTAAATCTCTTTTTTTACTTTTATTAAATGAAGTCACAATCATTTAATTTTGATTACTAAGTTAAAGAAAGGCCCTACACAAGAATTCAAAAGTGATTGCCAAACATCCCAGGCATTGGCATATTCAATGGTCCAACTGGATATGGTACACTTGGCACATTTTGTGGATAACTTGGGTAAGGTAAGAATGGCTTTGCAAGACCATTGCCATATAGGTTTTGGCTACTACTTCTCAGTAACTCACTCATTTTGTCCACTTTAAACTTTTGAAGGTGCATTTTTTTGCGAATAGGTTCAAAGTCTTCTAGAAACTTTTCAACATCTAATTTGCCTGAAAGGAAGTCCTGTGCTATGTTCTCCGATTGTTCTTCTGATTCAGCTGCAACTGTTTGGAGCAGAGCAAGTGTTGTATCTGGAGATATTCCTGCTGATTTTGTCTCTGGAAATTAATAAATTGTAATTGTATAAAAGTATTACTTATTTTACCAAATGTTTTTCTTGAAATTTCTTCTGCCTTCTCACTTTTGCATGTTATAAAATATCCCAAATTGCAATAAATAAGAAACATAAATATATTTTTTATAACAAGATATACTAAATAATTATGGCTGTAAAACATTAATTGCACTTTAGAATAGTTCACAAAACTCACTTTTTAAGTAATAAAATGTTGAATAAGCTACTTCAATCGCCTAAGACTGTTACTTCAGATTTTTAGTTATTAATTATTTCATGTTCTATTTTTCTATTCATAATAAATATATGTAAACTCAATATTGATAGCGTAAGCTCCTGGTAAATTACCAAGGTGATGTCAGACTTACTATATTCTTCAAGGAGTTCTTGAATATGATTACATAGTTGTTCACCAGCCTCGGATTTTTGTTGAACTTGAGTCTTCAGTTCTTCTAAGTCGGGTTCTTGTTTAAGATTAAACTCAGCCAGTGACCTGTTGCTAGCTATCATCATTTCCTTTTCTGTTTCCCAATCTTTCACCTGCAATTAATTTATAAAAATTTCTTGTGCATTCTTGCTTTTGCATGATATAAAACCTCCTAAATTACAAAAAATAAGAACCATTAATATAATTCGAAATATTTAAACAAGATACAATAATTAATTATGGGGCTACTAGTGGGTTCAATCCCCACTACTGGAAAAATATTGAGTGATGAACATGGTGTTTTTCTAGAGTCTGGGTGTTTTTATATGTATAATATGTATTTATTTACAAAAGGGGTTTAAGTATGTATATCAGTTATCTAGTACCCATAGTTCAAGCGTTGCTTAGTTTGGGACTAGAGAACGTTGTGTAAAAATGTGTTCTAAAATATGTATTTATTTATTAATTATGGCCGGGAAACGTTATTTGCACTTTAGAATAGTTCACAAAACTCAATTTCTATACAAGAAAATAAAATATTTACAATACCTGTTTAACGTCTTTTAACACTGCATCAAATTTTGCATCATCATTTAATATTTCTTTTAGTTCATCTGAATTTAAATGATCAAGAAACCCAATAGCGGTTGAAAAGTCCGGTTGAATCATCCTGGTCTATTGTACTTTGCTTCCTTAAAATAGTAACAACTAAATTCAGTCTTAGTAATATATCACTTTGAATTATAACGATCTAGCAATTAAACTTACAAAAAAGTTGCGACTGTAGAACTGGTTATTTTATTCAATAAATAACAATTAGCTAAGAATTGTTATTGCTTGACAATCACAAAATCATCATTCATTTCCTATTCTTAGTACCTCCAATATTATGTTAGCAGTGTTTCCACTTTAATGATTTCCTTTCCCCACACCTCAATTCAAATTTCCCCTTTTCAGGGCTTTTTTCCCCTCAACATTTTTCTGCTATAGTTTTTACTTTTGACCCTAGTGTAGTAAATAAAAAAAGGTCTTTATTATAAGTGATCTAAAAAATATCAAAACAGATAAACTCAATAGGCTGGATAATGAAACGGTTACATCAATCCTGTGTGTAAGTAAAATCTGGCTTGAAAAGAACGGGAACAACTTCTGTACAACTAATGAAAAATCAGCTATAAATACCACACCTTAAGTTTGTACAGTCCAATGCAACTGCAAGTGAATCTAAAAAAATTAGACTAAGCATGAATAAAGCATAATTAAACGATTTGTATTTTATTTATAGCCTCACCAGAAATCTATAAACTTAGGGCTGTACTCACATCTTATTCCAAGTCAGTTTACGCAATCAGCACATACTTTTAGCCCGGAATAATATTTTAGGCCTTAAACAGAATAGAAATAAGGGTAAGTATACGCCATCTGCACGTGTTGTCACGGTTATATTTCGTCGAAATTTTTTATCGATGTTTATTTTAGACTATCGAATTCATGTCAATTACAATATAGTTTTAACGCAACTCTGGTTTCTTGTTTAAGGCTAACAGATACTCTGCATGCTCCTCTTAACTTTAAAGACTATTAAACTATTTTCTTCATGTCTATTCTATTTTACGAATTTTGGATGGTTTGAAGATACGTATAAATAATCATCCGAAAAATGACAATACAACGATAATTTTCTATAGATAATTATTGGTACTTTTTTAAAATGTAAATACGATAATATAAATATATATCGATATATTTTTTTAACTTTGCATCTATAATCTTTAGGGCTTAGGGATGTCGAAAACGTATCAATATATATTTTTGATTCTATATATCGATATATTCAGTCAATTTATTTGGATACGATATATCGATACAAAATATTTAATATCGAAAATTGTATCAAAAACATATATCGATACCTTAATTGGCAAACAAGCTAACTCCATATAGGCAAGTTTTACAGGAGGCACTTAAAACTGTATAATATTTTTTTTAGACTACTTATGAGAGAATCTAAAATATAGTTGGTTGATATTATCGTAAATTGTCATTTTTGATATTATAAAATCCATTATACATTTTCATTACCATACTATAGCGTTTTTTTATAAGTTATCCGTTTTTTCTTTCGTGCAAAAGTATGTGATCTGGAAGTTAGCTGGTTTTCTTGATAGATTTATTTTAAATAAAAATTTGATGACTCCGTGGCGCAGTTGCCAAGGTATTGGCTTCAGCGTCGGGGGTCGTGGGTTCGATTCCCACACGGGACAACTATTTGTGCGACCCACAGATAGTTGTTTCGCATCTGGGTGTTTGTCTAACGTGAAATTTATGTTTGTAAAACGTCCCTACAACACAGGATAATGTTATCCTAAAGTAAGGGCAATGTTTTAAAAAAAAAAAAAAAAAAAAAAAAAACTTTCTTTTTCTTTTAAGTGTACAACCAAAGCGTTGTAGGGTTTTAAAAAATTGGTTATTAACTACCAGAAAAGAGTCAGGTTTATTGGTATCATCAAATTTAACTTAATTTTTTTAATATCTGTTGTCATCTTCTTATTAATAGCAATTCTATTGCTAGAATTAATTAATCAACTAAAAAATTGGTTAAAATCGTTGCAAACTAATCAGAACTCAGCCTTTGCCTTCATTCCATAGAAAGGAACACCCATCTCTAGTTTTCATATCATAAATACACACGTTTTGAAGGGTGGTATATAAAAGCATTAACTTTTAAGGGTCTTTCCTATCTCTGCCTAATTGTACCTAAAATTTTTATTAAACTATCAATGTAAATTCGTTTTTTATGCCGTCATATTTAAAAATTTACCAAATCAAATTTTTCCGTCATCTTCAGAAATATTATGACATTGGATAACACTATTTCTCTTTTACTTACAGTAGTCTAGTTTCATGATTTTTTAGTAGTTTCTGTATCAAAGGAACGGCCTAATCGCTATCCGATTTATCATTACTTGTAGAGAGGTGAGCTGGCTTAAAACTTAGAGGCATTTTCAAGATTGTATTTAAGTGATGGTGTAAGGTGACCCGATAGCAAACTTGGACTGAATTGATCTTTTTCAAATGGAAATATGTCTTCATTAACAACAATTTCATATGTTTGCGTATACTCCATGGCAGACAGTTCATTTCCAATACAATAAATGTTGTTATTAAATCATCATCATCATCATTTCACCCTGTTTGAGTCCACTGCTGAACACAGGCCTCCCCCATAGATTGCCACGAAGCAAGATCATGAGCCACCTGCATCCATCGACTTCCCGTTCTTCCTATGAATTAGAAGCTACGCTATCATGCATGCCCAACCAAAGCGTCGTAGGGTTTTGAAAATTGGTTATTAAGAACCAGAAAAGAGTCAGATTTATTGGTATCATCAAATTTAATTTAAATTTTTAATAAACTTTAAAATGTATAACATCCAACCGTAGCGTAATAAAGTAAGAAGCAAGCCGGCCAACTCAAAGCCAATATTAAATTTTAGAATTGCTCAATTACCTAGCAATGTTTTGTAAGAACTAAAATAAGTATCCATACTGTGTATTAATGTTCAATTGTTTTTCAACACTACCTTTCCTTTTGTTGTTTTTATATATTTTTTTTCCAAATAACGTAGGGCGGTAACCGTACATGACTCGGACGCCATACGAAATAGCCGACTTGGTGGAGTTCGCTGTTAAAATTGTAATGTTCCGTGTCATGCGGAGTTGGCTGATTTGCGAATAGCGATTTATAGAAAGAAATATTGATTATATCGGAGTTATTGTTTTTGCAAATCAAGCGGAATTATTATTGCGTACAAACAAAACCAAAAAATATTTTTGACCAAAGGTGGAGTTAGCTGGTTTGCCAATTAAGGTATCGATATACAATATTATTTCAAATTCGAATCCGGCACCCGGCATACAATCCTTAGGTGTCAAATATTTGAAATAGACAAAGGTTCCTAGCAGTGTATGATATTTGATACGTCGATAGGTCGTTCATGGGGCAAAGTTTAAGCATGTATAATAAAATCCCACAGTCAATATTATGTCTGCAACTTGCTCAATTTAAACGCAAAATTTAAAGTAAACTTATGTCTAAGGCTAATTATACCATTGTGGAATATCTTCACGACGCCAATGTGTGGAGTTAATACTGTTAATACTCAAGTAGGCTAAAATGAGACTTATACCGGCACCATTATGTTGCCTGTTGAGTTTCTTGCCGGTTTCTTCTCAACAGAAACTGATTATCGAACCAGTGGTAATTTATTTACGAACGTATTAATTTTATGTAAAATTTTGACCTTTCATAAGAACGCGCAAGCATCTATGTGAATAGATTATTTTGAATTTGAATTTGATATATTTCTTCACTTTCGATATCCTTAATATATATGTAATAGTTAAGATCATCTCGTTATACCAATTACCAAAGAGTATGAAAATAATACATCACTTAAAAATCTTAGTCTATGGAGTGGTTTAAACCTCTATTCCCAAGAGCGCACAGCACTTAGATAAAAATTGGCCAAGTGCGAGTCGGACTTGCGCACGAAAGGTTCCGTACAATTATCTATAAAAACGGCAAAAAAATCATGTGTGTTGTATGGGAGCCGCATCTATATATTTTTTTATTAATTTTAGAAATAGATGATCTGTGAAAATTTCAAATATCTAACTATCACGGTTTATGAGATACAACCTGGTGACAGACGGAGAAATAGCGGAGTTTTAGTAATACGACCCTTTTTTTTTTTTACCCTTTGGGTACGGAACCCAAAAAAAAGTTCCGATCCAATTGTGGTTGCAAATAAGGGAAACCTGAGCTTTCGATCAATATCGGACTGACACAGGGCGCGCCAGGTTGCGCTTACTGGCTCGTTCAAAATCTATGTATTTTACAATATCTGATATTTCCGAAATCTGATGTACCGAATACTCGCTCACTCGCTTTACCAACACGAATCGCGATATCATACGCGTTTGCCACAATATCAGATTTTTAGACAAAGCGCGTGAGATACAAATATTACACTAGTTAGAGGGATACGGCAAATCATACACAATATCAGATTTTCAAACAGATTTTATGAATAAGTTAGGTAATTTTCAATCTTAACAGCATGGAAAAAAACTCTGTTTCATTTAAATACGAATCATAGTATTAACGATGTCTTTAAATTTTGTTGAGCCTTGAGCTGGAGTGCATTGGTAAATAGGCACGTAATAATAAGGGATGCCAACTTAGGAATTTTTTTCCTAAATGAAGGAAGAAAATACAATGGAAATTTTTAGGAGGTAAATTTTTTGGGAAGATTTTTAAGAGTTAAATTTTATTCCAGTTTGCAAAAAAACGAAAAAAAACTTAAAAAAATTTAAACGTACGCCGGACCTTGTAGGACTCTTTGGTGATAACAAACCTTTACAATCTTTTTTTTTTATTTTTTTTTTATTAATGAATTGGTACAACGCGAACGTAAAATATCTAGATATTATAATACATAGTTTCGAAATTTGATATTTGAAATCGAAATCTGATTCGGATACGGTTCTCAGAAAAAGCGATACGACCCATCTCTAGTATTTAGGTCGCTTTGTAATAAGGTTTTGTTCCCTGAGAGGTAGGCTGGAATGTCGAGCGGGCTACAGTGCAAGGACCGTTTGTAATAAATTAAGGTGCCTCCCAGACGGTTTGATAACCGGTCGTGGCGGACTATGTTGTAGTTTGAGATTCTGGTATCTCGAACACTGAACGTATTTCCAATCGGTCATTCCCACGCGGCGCGTCCTGACTCTGAGCCGTGATTGGCTCTTGCGTTGCCGCACTGGATCCGTCCAACCCGCGAGTATTATTTAGCCGGGGTGACTTTTGAAAAGGGCTCGTTTTAACTTTCTATTCTATTAACAAGCTCAACGGAAGCTTCATCAAATATGCAATGCTCATTCACAAATGTTTATACTGTTTGCTCACTTTGATGCGCGTTAAAAACCGACTTGCTATAGCAAATAAGAAAGGAATAAATAAAATAAAAAATATTTTGCAAATATCCGCCCACACGTAGCGATCTATCTTGGTTGTTTTAGGCTTCAACTTTGATGTTAAAACATCGATGCTTATGAAAGTTATATCGATGTTTACAAAAATCGATGTATAGTGAATTACGTTAGCTGCAGCCGCAGGACTTGATGAAAACCAATTCTTAAAATATAAATTTAATAAAAAAGAAAAATTACAATAATTCTACAACTAAAATAAACTAAAGTGATTATCTCGGTCGATGTGGGACCGAAGAATAATCAATTCCGATTCCGATTCCGTCTTTAAGTAGGTTGGAACTACGTGATTCTTGCAAGGGCGTCGGGCCTGCCGACTCGGTGCTTCGTGACATGCGGCTCCGCCGTGTGCGTTTTTAAGCAGGCGACACACTTTTAAGTAGGTTACGTAATTAGTGTACATCCCTACTCCGATGCCGAAAGTGAAAAAATATATCGATATTTATGAAAATATCAATATCGGCCTCGATATATCTCAAAACATCAATATTTTCTTTTTAGGACGACAGGTCCAAAAAAAAAGTATGCCAAGTATTAAATATTTGGATGTACACTTTCCCGGATTCGAATTTGAAAAAAATTACGTTTTTGATACGATTTCGATATTGAATATTTTAGGATTTTGTACTATACTTACAGTATTTGTTCTATAATTGCTTACTATCCATATTTAACGATAGTACGGAAATATACTATAATTTCGTTAATTTACATAAATGACCTATTTATATTGGTCCAATCCAACAAAGATTTATTGGGTTGTAATAACGTAATGTTTTTAAACAAAACAAATTGGATAAAACCACGTGTCATTGTCAATTATTACCACGGATTATAAATAAACTTAATCAATGAACTGTTTACGACTTCCCTTAAAATAGTTTTTTCTTTTTATACTTAGCTTGTTGAAGAGTAACTGTGCATATAGCACTATGATGTAGGTAATAGAGTTCATAGATATGTATAGTACGACTAATTTATTATTTCATATATTATGATAAGAAATAAATATAATCCATAGACGACATTTGTTGTCTTATGCTTGTGACTGTGACGCTACCAAAGATTGTAACAAAAGTGGTCATTCTACTGATTTTATTCGTACTGAGGATAAGTTAAAAAGATTAAATTCGAAGGATAAAACCAATATTGAAGAATTGATAAACTTGGAAGGGGAGTAAATTAATGCCTGTTAAAATGAAAATTATAATGTGTAGTATAATTTTTTAAATACGAATACAAATACTAGCCTTTTCAATTTTTTGGACTATCTTTTTCATCATACCTAAATCCAACGCTGGGGGGAGGTCTATATAGGTTTTAACACAAATAGAAAGCTAAATGCTGTTGCTCCTAAAGTAAAAAAAAAAATAAGAAAGTCATTTCACGTTGTCAAAAACCATGCTGGCCAATTTAGGGCTTTTAGCTCCTTTAGGGCGAAAATATGCATATCGAGCTTTTTTAGGGTCCTAAAAAGTTTAGTGCTATGAATAACATTTCTTGCATCACTATTTTGACTGGTCAAAACGAGTAAGAAAAGCAAAATATCTATTAATTAAAGTAAATATTGAAAATATGGTATGATAGTTAATATAATGTTGTTTTATTAATTATTACAATGTAAAGTTTTATTAAATATTACAACTATTTGTAATGAAAAGTAATTAAAACCAAGTTATATTTTATTTGCCTTGAAAAAACATGAAATACATGTGAATAATATCTTTGAATTTATTACAGGGTTTTTTTGGGGCTTTTGATATTATTAGCATTGAAGGTTATTTAGGAGAATTTCATCAAGATTTTAGGGACATTTTTTTTAGTAGCGGCAATACTGTCAAAAACACGTCAAAACTCAAGTCAAAAAGTCAAAACTTGCCCTTAATGTTTCATTTCAGTACAATTCAAAAAGCTATAAAATATTTTATTTTATACAATAAATACCTGTAGTTTGTTTTAACTAATGAAGATAAATAATTTTTATTCGTTCCTACAAAAAAATATTTCCTTTCTAGTCAGAAATGTCATTTATTGACTGGTCCTTTAGCTTCGAAATTGTGTACAGTTTTTACTTAAAAATTGTGGCTGAAAGTTTGATATATTTAAGAAATTTTGTATTGTACATAAGCTTATGGATTGTGGGTTATTTTTTTATTTGTTGTGTTGTTTATCGGCGATATGCAAGAAAATTACCTACCCGAATTCGCGGTGCTCTCGGAGCTAAAAGAGTTCTGTTAGTAATAGCTCACCCCGATGATGAATGTATGTTCTTCGGACCTACAATCTTTAGATTATGTGAACAGGGTGCTGATGTTTTTATTTTATGTTTATCAAATGGTCAGTTGCAAATCTTCATTATTTTTTGAAGCTTTATTACTATTTATTTAATACTTTATTTAATACTTGAACTACTGTAATTACTATTTCACTTGTTACTGAGTGGGTACTTTTCCTAATTGCGGGGCGCAAATGTTGCCAAGCGAAGTGAATGACAAAACAGTTTAGTAGTTGTGCAGTAGCCCTTCAAGGAATGGTAACAGACAATAGTCACCTTCTTCAATGTGATTTGTTATCACATCTAACAGTACTGGTAAAGGCAGGCTTGCAATTTTATGTGGAAAAAATTTGTCCATTTCGCAGCAAACTCCATCAAATATCCACTGTTGTGGAAGAATTTGACCTGTATAGTTCCTTTGTTTTGTAAATAAGCTCATCTGTGTCAACTATTTTTTCAGGACAACATTTATTTTTCTCAAACTGATATGTTACATTTGTGGTTGCTCATTTTTATATATCAAGGAGCCTTGTCAGACCTAGGTTATTGATAAATTAGGTTAGGTTTAGAATGAGTCACAGATTAGACCCAACACCTCAATCGCATGTGGTCTTCTGCTCCCTTCTCCTAGAGTTAGTATAAAAATGCAAAGCCAGAATCTTGCCAGATATTTTTAGCGGAGCAAGCAAAGGTCAAGTGGGTGAAGCGACACTTAGGGTGCTTACTTAGCAAACGTTCTGATGAAAGTTCATAATAGAGTCAAATTTGATAATGCAGTAGTATATATTCTTTATGTTTTTTTCCATAAAACAATAAAAAATTTGAATTCAGAGAATAGAGTGCATGGCCCCAAATGTACATTCTCCTTATGGTTGTAAGAAACTTGACAGAATTCCACATGAATTGTCAATTTTTCGCTTGCATTACAGCTAACAGAAAAGTACCACAGAATGCACAACTGGGATGAATACTGATAATCTTAATATCATTTGACCATTTCTTCCTTGAACATGTATAGTTATCATTTTGACAAAATTATTCAACTCATCATTTGTACATTTTAAGGTAATTATGAGGGCATAGGCAATATTCGACTAGAAGAGCTTTGGAATGCATGCAAAACACTAGGGGTTCCGGAGGGTAATATTTGTCTTATCAATGATACAAGACTGCAGGATAATCCTAATGTTCAATGGCCAGTGCAAGTTATAGCAAAACTTATTCATCATCATTTAGAAGTACTGGAAGTGGATACTCTAGTTACATTTGATAGAGGAGGAATCTCCTCTCATCCAAACCATTCAGCCGTCTTTTATGCAGTGGCCTATATGTTTGTTGAAAAGGATATGCCAAAACGTAAGTAACGTTAATAAATTTAAGTAATGTTGAATAAAATTTTTGACTTTTGAAATAGTGTCATTAACCAGCATGGGGTCAGAATTTAAGATTTATGATGGTTGTTGGGTTTTTGTAACTAAGTTTGTCTTCCTTTTTGTACATAGTAACATGTCAATAATGATATATATTTATATTCTGATGTTGAACTTAAATTCTAGGTTAATCTCATCTGCACATATGTGTATAATGCATGGTCTTGTTTTATAACTTGATAAAATATATAAAGCTATATTTATATTTGCATAGGTTAAGTTAATTAATATTTTCTTGTTATAGGATGCACTGTTTATACATTGGACTCTGTAAATATAATAAGGAAGTACATCAGTTTTTTAGATTTGCCATTTAGTTTTGTACTATCTTCTAAAAGGTTTGTCAAAATTATTTATAATTTTTTATATAAAAGTTATTAAGTGATCAAGTGGTCCACATGATGTTAAGAGATTACTGCTACCTATGCACATACATCTACTTCAACTGACGGGTTGCAGATACATTTACGACTTTAAAAAATACTTTTTGTCTACCTTACTTACCAAAAGAAACTCAAAAGTATAATACATTAACTTCAAGCTGGTCTTCTGTGAGCCCACAGTCTTTCCCTGGACAAGCATGTCTTCATACAACAGCAGAAGCTACTGCATGGAACTACTACAGTTTTACAAAAATAATTCCATTTATTGAAATATGTATGTATATAATATAATCACTCGGTGACGCCATTATTAAGCTATTGGCTTCGTCGTCGCGAGTCGTGGGTCCCACACGGGACAAGTATTTGCCAGCCTAGTATTAGTAAGCCCACGGATAATTGTTCCGGATTTGTGTGTTTGTCTGCCAAGGATTGATGACAGGCAGGTGGCCGGTCGTAAAAAAATAGCGAAAACCACTTACAACATGATTCACGTGTTGTGCCAAGCCCATCTAGGTGGGATAAGGGTAGGAGGATGATGATGATGTATGTATATATTATTTTATGACTCTGGTAAGGCCATGGTGTGGTAGGGTAGGAAGCAATGTATCTGCAACCCTACCATTACCCCCAACTCGCTTGTCACCTTGTCACAAAAAAAAGGTCAAGTTGTGAGTCGAGCTCGTACGCTGAGGGTACCGTACCTGCCCATTATACCGCGATTTTATCAGATACGGGTGGACCTAGCAAATTGAAATTCATACCAGACAGTATCTGGTCTATAAACCCTCTTAGATGTATAAAAATCAAGGTCCTGAGTCAACACCTTAAAAATATATGGGCAATATTTTCGCGAAAACTTGTACTACTTGATGACTCCGTGGCGCAGTTGCCAAGGTATTTGCTTCGGCGTCAGGGGTCGTGGATTCGATTCCCACACGGGACAACTATTTGTGTGACCCACAGATAGTTGTTTCGCATCTGAGTGTTTGTCCACGTGAAATTTATGTTTGTAAATGATCCTTACAACACAGGATATTGTTATCCTAAAAGAAGAGCAATGTTTTGTTAAAAAAAAAAGAAAAAGAAAATATACCTTAATCTTCAACTTTTTTATTTTTCGGAATTTTTCCTTTATTCAAAATCAAATGAAAAATATTCAAATAGACGCTTGCGCGCTCTTATAAATCGTCAAATTTTACATCATAAATTACGTATATAGGTTCGTAAGGTACCACCGGTTTGGAAAGCAGTTTCTGTTGAGAAGAGACCAGCAAAAAACTCAACAGTTTCTCTTTTTCAAAAGTATCACTTTACAATATAACATACAGGTATATACATATCTTATTCTAGCCTACGTGATATCAACAGTATTAACTCCACACATTGGCGTCGTCGAGATATTCCGTAATGGTATAACATGCTTTAACCATAAGTTGACTTCTAGTTTTACGTTTAAATTGGTCAAGCGGCAGACTTAATATCGACTGTGGAATTTTATTATGCATGTGCACACTTTGCCCCATGAACGACCTATTTACTTTTTGTAGACGAAACAATGGCGTAGTAAGTTTGTCCTAATTTCTAGTGTTTATTTTATGTCTCTCACTATTCTTTACGTAATAATTAAGGTTATGACGTATATACAAAATATTACAATAAATGTATTGAGGAGCAACATATTAATCTCTTTAAAAAGATCTCTGAGTGAATTCCGGGCTCCGATATTATAGATTGCTCGGACAGCTCTTTGTGGTGTAACCTTGATTTTTGCCAAATTTCGTGATTCTAGGTCAACGGGTACTACTATATAGGTTTTTGCCAACCCAAAAACTACGGTTGATATATAATTGTCAATTTTGGTTAAAAAAAGCTAAATTTAAATTTGCGAAAAATCTAAATGTGCCTATATCTTTTTATTGTTGACTATTTTTATGCACCTAAAAGAGACTATAGACCTCATTATATGGTATAAATTTCAACTTGCTGGGTCCACCCGCTCCTGAGAAAATCGAAAATCGGACAAGAGTGTGATCTTTTAAGGGTTCCTTAACAAATAGGTTATGTTATTTAATACATAAGTATCAAAAATTTTATAAATATTAAACTATCGGTTTAATTTGGAATCGATTACTTGTGGAAGCTGTTTTTATTTTGTTAATTTATATTGCGGTTGATATTTTTTAGATATTTTCTTCGGTGGACGGAAAGTCGGCGCGTGACACGCGCTATGAAGCAACATAGATCTCAAATGGTGTGGTTTCGATACTTATATGTTATATTTTCACGTTACATGGTCATAAACACTCTACGAAAAATAAACTTGGCTGATATAGAGTTGGAACTCGAAGTTGATGATTGAAAAAGGACATATTATGTATAATATTTTTTATTTTTTTCTGCGTTTAATGGAGTTTTCACGCTTTTTTAAAGCTGATTTTGTACAGGTGTTTATTTAATATGTAGGTTAATTGTGACATATCAAAAAATCCGTTTTATTGATCAGGTTTTACTTTATGTGCATTAACCATTTTAATTCCTACTTTACTTTCAATGCATTGTTAAAATAAAATTAGGCGTAGTATACATTATTTTAGATAACTAACTATCGATTTCGTCCAAGTTTGTCTTTCTTTGTAACACTGCTAGCATAAATTTTTGGCTGAAATTTTATGTCGACAACGTCTTTGTCTACATCAGTGATTCTCAACCACTGTGCCGCGACACTTTTGTGTGCCGCCAAATTTTGCAAATATATAATAATGTTAATAGTATTAAATTATATAATTTAAAAAGAAAACTATTTTTTGGCATTAGCCAACATTAAAACTAAAAAAAGATCAAGATTGTTAAATGTAGAAGACGATATGAGAGTAGCATTGTCATTTTTACGACCAAATATAATTAATGAAATTATCAAAAAACATCAAGCTCAAATTTCGTATTAAAAATATTTTTATTATTAGCTAGTAATTAATCCCTTAATAAACGTTTAGTTATTATTGTAATATATATTAGTTTATTTCGTATATTTAAAATTTTTATCATAAACTAGTTGTGCAGTGTGTTGTAGTAAGTAAATAATTTTTATCTTTTTCTTTGTGTGCCGCCAAATTTTGAAATCGTTTAATATGTGCCGCAAGAAAAAAAAAAGGTTGAGAATCACTGGTCTACATTATCAGGGCTGCCGAATATTACATCATTGGCTAAAAAAAAAAAAAATATATTCATTCAATTAAAAAAATTATAACAATTTATCTTATTCATTTATATTATAACAATTTATCTTATTCATTTATATTCAGAGTGCACAGTACGTAAAGATATGATAGATTTATTTGCTATTTAAATGTATAATACTTGTCTGTTATCTTTGGAAATCTTTAAGCTAGTCTTCTAGCGAGTCAATTAGGACAATCGTAATTACAGATCAACAGATCAAACTGGATGGTGGACAGTAAATACAGAAGTGTGGTTCTAAACGAGAGCGGTGACTTATTTAGAACGATTGGTGTCATAGGTTTAGGTTGTTCAAAGTTAATGGTGGCTGTGAAGATTGGGCCAGAGTAGTACCGTACCTATCGAAAATTTGGGAAAAACGCTCGCAGAGGTCTTCTACACTGCAGTAAACCGTCCGCTCTTACACTTGTTTGTTAAATAAAACGACTTAATTTTTCTTTTTAATATGCATACCCATAGAGAAGTTGTGACAGCTTCTTCATGAATTCTATGACCAGTTGGTTGGCGACGTTGTTGACCCACTAGAATTTATTCAATAATAAATAAATAAAATTTGATGAATGTACTATTCAGATATGTAAAGATTATCGTTAGCATTCTTTCCCATTTATTCAATTGAATTGAGATTTTTTCAGAATTTCTTCTAGAGTTTATAACAAGTTATGTGATTGTAAATATTTTAAACTTATTGACAAGTAATTTAATTCAAACCATCGAAATATATAATATTACTTCTTCAGTAACTCGGAATGGAGTCGCCGCAGGACTTTTTTCGATTCTGGTTTTTCAGTATGTTATTAGTTGTGAATGGTATCCAAAGATTTTACATTATAATGATTGGAATCATGTTGCAGAGTTTATGAAGATTAAGGCAACTAGTCTTAAGTTAGCTAGCTGTTGTGATGATTTTATTATTTATTTCGAAAATAAAGATTGATATTATATAAGCATTGATACATGTATTTTTAATTTTATTTTAAAAAACGACATCTACTTTGTATAATGTAAAGTAAAACCATTTATAAATTTATTGCTTTTTTTTAAATGGCCCAATGTGTCTTTGAACAACACCTCGAATTTGTTTTCGCATGGACTGTTTATTGCAATATAAGCCTGAATTTTAACTATAGCGACGTTGACGATATATCTTAGCATGTAAGGAATGTTTGTGGTGGTGAAATTTTTTTACAGAGCTTCTAATTTTTTATCTTGCAAACTGTCCCATCTTTAGCATATCCGTATTTGGACTTACAATTAAATAATGCTTGGTTCAATTCAAAGACGGTATATGGATTAATTTATTTTATTATGTTGGCCTTTAAATCTCCATAGTACATTTTACAACAAATGTTAATATTACCTTTAATACTTACATACCAATGCGAGAACTCGTCAAAATCTTTTAATTGGCTAAACATTTAAAATTGACAATATTAGCTTTATCTGTGTACACACTGTATTTATCTGTGCAACGAAGAAACTGTATTTCGGGTACTGCAGAAAGTCAATATGACCCTCAGTCATTTAGGTAAGATATTTTCGGATCTACTACATACATATATAGTCATCTCGTTCTAAATGCATAAAAAGTCATGTGACTTCAAAAGTTGTAAAGCGACCGTTAGTGTTCATTGTTTTAGCGTCGCTGTCTTCACAAAAATACGACAACACCATCGAAAAATCGCACTAAATTGTTGCCGGAACATAATTCGATTTTGATACAAAGCAAGATGCTAAATGAAATTTGTGCTAGGGAGAAAAAGTAAAGCGTTTAAAAAAATGGGAAATTCTACAAGCGTGAAAATGAAAAAAAAAGTCGATGTGTACTTAATTTTATTTGGTAACTGCAACAAACAAGCTTTAACAATACAATGCGGGAAGCTTTTTCTTATTTTCATTATTACTACTTATTAATAAGCTGAATTTGTATTCTTGTATAGTTAAGGGAACTTGTCTAATATTGTGTGATTGGATTTGAGAATTATTTCTAGAAGCATGTTATATATCTTCGTGCAAATGTTGAAGGTTCTTGCTATGCATAATACACGTGCCATTTTTTTACTAATGGATGAGATTTTACGAGTTAATTAAGCAAATGGAAAATTAAGTACTCTATATATATTGTTTAGAAAAATATAAAAATCAAATCCAAAGTGAAGGGAAAAGCACTATGCAATATTAAAAGCAGGTGCTGCTAACATCTAATATTTAGTAATAAGTCAAATATGTAAACAGTATAGTAAAATAAACATTAAAAATAAATAAAGCGCAGCAGTTTCAGCAATAACGCCTTGGTTCAGAGCTCACATAGACCAGTTTTAGCTTTAAAAAAATAATCACTTATATTGTTATGTGAGCACTGAGTCAAGTAACAAAAAAAAAAAACAAAAATTACAAGCCTAATGACATTTTTTAATAGATACAAAAATAAAAGGAACATTATTAAGACACCATAGATATTTTAAGTAAACAGGAATATTTCAATATAACATTTTACAAATGACATAGATCATAGATTCATATTGTTATGCATATCTGCATAGAATTTTAATATGGAACAACTTTTTTAAAGACAGAGAGCTATAAATATAGGTAATTATTAAATTGGCAGACAATAACCTTTCATAAATTTTACATTGTGATAGAATCTGGAATGTCACACAAATATTAAAATACTGATTTGTTAAACAACAAACTTAAATAGTAACATACATGCAGTTATTGGCGGATGTTGCAACTTGAACATAAGCATGTTTGCAAAGTCACACTTGCAAAAAATCCCGTGTTTCCCACTATGGCTGACACCCATTCTGATTTAAAGTATAAATTCACCTTGCAACACCCCTGAAATAAATTAGTTATCCGAGCTACCATTAGAGTTAAGGTTGCCGTTTATATATAACATATTGCACCTACATCTTTTTATGCAATACTTGAACCGAACTACCAGAAATTACTAGCAAGATGCCATTATATATCTATGATAATTAATTATACACAACAGCCAAGTAATGCCTGCCCTTGACAGGGTTGTTTACCTAAAATAACTTCATATTTCTCATAATCGAACAGCGAAAAATCTGATTTCTAAAACGAA
The DNA here is from genome assembly GCA_933534255.1 of Iphiclides podalirius. Lineage (NCBI taxonomy): Eukaryota > Metazoa > Arthropoda > Insecta > Lepidoptera > Papilionidae > Iphiclides > Iphiclides podalirius. The sequence goes on from OW152832.1 coordinate 6,499,132, forward strand.
GTAAATACTCCATCAATTCTCGATGCTAAATATTAAGAATTTGTCCAAAATGTATTTCGAATGTAATTCATAAGGTAACGACAACACTACCTGTAACCACTGACTACATTGACTTAATTATTTAAATACCATATCTCATTGAAACTATTTTGCTAAACATATGCCCCCGCCTCGACTGAGATCACGTCCCGAATACATTCGAAAGAAATTCGATATTTAAATTGAAATCTCACGAAACGCAGCACTGGAATCATTTAAACGAGAAACGTCACCAGGCGTTATGTTAGGAACATAGTCGACAATTTAGGTAAAACGGAAAAAAATGAATCCAAATTCAACTACTAAAGCGCAACGTCACGTTGGATTCTAAAATTTCATAAATAGGAAAGGACATATTACATCGTAACGCCGCTCGATTACTTTTAAGTTAAAGTTAAGGTCCTAATTAAAGTGAGCAGACGACTGCCAGCAGTCTGTGGAAGCAATCTAGGATGTCGAGGCGCGGGCAATGTACGATCGCGGGCAACAGTCGAGCGCAGGACGTGAACTTACACGCGAGGCAGAGCTATATCAAAGTAGCTCTTGTGCCGTTAAAAAAAAAACGGCATATCTGCGAATCTGTCGGCGATTTTATATCCGTGATGTTTTATATTCAACTTTCATTAGTAGCCTGATGTACTTAAGATTTAAGTTCACTTAACGGCCTCGGACGGAGCGCCGTTTTAATATTCACGTGGCCGTGATATTTGGAACTCTGCGCGTTACGTTTTAGGGTGTTCTTTCGCTTGGCGGCGTCGGACCGAGACAAACTACAATCGGCAACCTTGTGGCGCGGTTCGAAACATCGACTGCGTCCGGGAATCCATAATCGCGACATCGGAAGCGTGAAACGTGTCTGCCTCGGGGTCGTTCGCGTGCTCCTGCGCCCGGCGTCACGCACGCACACGCACGCACGCACGCATACGCACGAGCACACACGCACGCACGCACACAGACGCATTTACTCGTTGTCAGCGCGCATTCCGCGCACCTCGCCCTCGCGCCGTAGCTTCTCCAGCTCCTCCTTGGTGCGATCCTCGATGGCGCGGATGTCCGCCATCGTCATCCCGTACCAGTCGTCCATCGAGCAAAACACTTGCCTGCGGATGTTTCACGAAGTTATACTTAATTTGGCGCGTTTGGGGAAAATGGTGAGAGGGAATTTTTACGATGCGCAACACCAACATGATGTTACCATACCGTCTGATACCAACTTTCTGACATTAACCAAGAATTTCAAGTTATTTAGTTAGTTAAACCGTTATCAATTGCATTTAATGTGTCTTTTCACAAACAAGTACTGTGTAAGCTAAAGTATAACTTCTTACGTTACATTTACTTCTTACTGCGTACATGTATACTTACGTACGCACGTTTAGGCGAAATCTTTTACTAAACTCCATCGTCTTTTAACCTATGAACCACAACCATTCATATACTACGAATCCCATCTAATTCTGCGACTCTCAGAATTATTTTATTTACTTCTATCAGGAGGGCCATAGCAATTGGGAATATCAAAATTGATTAATACATTAAGTTTCCGGTTACACAATAACGGTAGAAGGAATAGAGAATCGGCATTGTTTCATTCTTGATAATTAAGATAAACGTTAACATTAAGCTCAACTTCAGAGTACCCTATTGAAGGACCTTATTATTTTTTATGAATTAACCATTATTATACGTAAGTAGTGGATTCAAGCTTTAATTACACTTAATAACCGACTCATTAAATACTACACTGAAATACTTACGCGTGTAAATTAAGTACAGACAGTCAATTAGAAATGTTTTTAAAATTAACTTATTTTTACCGCGTTGGCGGTACTATACTCCATAAATGTCTGTATACTTAGCCCAGCATTGGAAAGTATGTTTATAAATTGCATTAGAGTTGTAACATCGTAATTTTTTTTATTGTAGACAGACAGTGTCTTACCTATGGAATATAGTGAAAAGCCGCCGCTCCGACTTCTGGATCACGTTTTCAACTTTACTCTGAAGAAGAAGAAAAAATACATATAAATAAAGCAAAGCAAGCAAGCAGTATACATGACGAATTAATAGTTAGCGTTATGACAATAATGAAATAGGCATAACTAGTATCAAATGTCTGATAAAAACGCGTTTTATGGAAAATGTATGCAAAAAACAATGCTTATATTACAGTATTGTTTTAACTGGCCTCTCATTAATTTCGGTATATTTAGTACGAGATATAGTTGATGAAAAAACAAACTAACCTTTTTTTACAGAGGCTATGTGGAATTGCGTTTTTTCCTATGTACTTATTTAATAAATTTATAACCAGTTATTAGGTATCAGAAAAGGCTGTCTGATGTTTTGTATCTTAATGTCGTGAGCGGTTCTGACGTCATTCTATAGCTTATTGGGTAACATTAACACTGCCTACTTTTCTCCAATCTTATTAAGTACTAAAACGTAAGAGATAGTTTTCCATAGTAAAACGGATCAGATCGTGTTTTTCCCACGTTTTCAGGCGAGAATTCCGAAGAGAGGAATATTTCATGGGCACGCCTGAAATCAAACCTGCGAGAGCCTTTCTGAATTTCGAACCCTATTGGCAGATTTTTAAAGTCAATGACAATAATGATAGAAGCGACGATCATAGTAAAACATCGGTACAACTACTAGGTCAAAAACCATGATCAAAATAAAAGTCGTTTGTAACTGAGCGTAGATCAAACAATAATAGTGTTCAATTTGATATAAAAACTTGTTTTAAACGATTTAAAGATATATATATATATATATATATATATATACTATGCATTTTAACAACATGTCTGCGCGAGCTTCTTAATTGTGTATCATAATTGTGTAAATGATATCATGTCGAGTATATAATGTTCTCTGGCCTACATATTCCGAATCTGAAAGTGAATTTGTGAAGCCTTTGTGCATTAAATTAAAGTCTGTACTTTTTTCCATAGTATTCCGAATATGGTCATGTTTGTCTATTTCCAGTTATCAGAAGGTTATGGAGAAGTCCGTAACAGCATATAATTCTTGAATTTCATGTTTCATCTATCAAAGGAACTAGGTAAAGTACTAGATGATTTTTCAGACAGTCAAAATTCTTATCGAACTATGACATTAATATAGCTATTTGAAGCAAAATACATCGCTGACATCATTTCGTTCTTGAGATGGAAGCGGAAATGAAACTCCTCAACGAGACCGAACTAATTTACGCTAACTAGATACGATTTGATATAACTCTTCGCAGACTAGCGTATTCTAAAGCGAAGTTAGCATCAATAAGGGCGGCCAGTAATGTTATAGCGGTTAGGACATCGAATTTTATATTTAATTTCGTTACAAATCGGTTTGATTGTATTGGCGTGCATGATTGAGTTGTCCTTTGGGTGCAAAACTATCTCATATTTATGCATATTGTACGGCGACGAAACTGAAACTAATGTTAAATACATGATTTTGTTCATTCAAAAAAATATTTCCAACATAAATGTGAAGTCTGCCAATCTGCAGTGGGGTCCGTGTTGGACTATGCTCTAATACTCTGTACAGAAGCGACCACTGTCCAGCAGTGGGACATAATATGTATGAACTACTATTTAGGTAGTTAATTTACATGGTTGGATAAAGCAGACAACCCTCTTATTGAGATTTATTGAATTTTTTTTTCAGTAAATGGATAAACATGAATTGCCTGTCTACAGTGCCAGGGGTTACAAAGTCTAACAGGTTGTTTGTGTGTGTGTGTGGGTTGTATTATCGAGGGCGTTCTCACCTGGAGGCCGAACCACTTGAACTCGGCGGTGACGAGCTTGTAGCATGTCATCACCGGCTTGACGTCGCTCTTCCAGTTGGGCCCGACCAGGGGGCCGCGGCCGGTCTTCGTCGACTTGAACTTCGTCGGGTCCGTCTCCGGCTTGTAGTCGGCGGCGGGCAGCGGGTCGTTGGCGATGTCGATGTGGACCACGTCGCGAGTCTTGAGCTTCTCGGGCGACAGCTCGTGGACCTGGTGAGCAACAGTCAATCTTTTTTTTTTATGTGAAACGTTGCCAAGCGAGCAGGCGGTTCACCTGATTTTGAATGAATCCCGTCGCCCATGGAAATCTGCTTCACCCGAGGGTTGCAGATGCGTTGACAGCTTTTTGAAAATTGGGCTCCGGCTACCGCACTCACCAGACGAAACGCGAAAGTATTTATTATACTTCCATATACACCGGTTTTCTGTGAGGTCGCGGTACTTAACCAGATGAGCCTGCAGGTCCGTGCAACAGCCAGGGCTGCTGCGTCGCTCTACCTTCTGAACGCCTAAACGACACACAGCTGTTTATCACTGCTTTTAAGCGGTAATTTTAGCTATTTAGGCTAGTGACACTTCATTTTTATACGCGGATTAGTGTGACTTTCAATATTTAATAGAATCAAAGCCTGGGATTACATGATTTGTGAAATTCCGTTCAAACTTTGGGCGAAAGTTTATCTGCCTGAATCATAAATATAGATCCGGTATTAAAGGCACCGCTTCCTTTTATTAGCATTTTTTTGCTAGCTGTTATAGATTAAATGACAATCAGAAATTATTTTTACTGTGATTGATATAAGTTCCATATTTTATTGTGATAATAATTGATGGCGTGTGATACCTGGTACGGTTTGCAAATTCTTCTCATCGCCTTTCTACTGTAAATTATACAGACTTCGCAAGAAACGGAATGTTCAATCGAAAATATTAAACAAATTGGCTTTGAAAGCCAAACTATAGAGGAACTCTCAATGGTCCAGACACCTTAATACACATAGAAGGCGCAAAAAAAGTTACAAAAAAACATAGTTCATAAAGGAGGCATTTGGACTATTCAATACGCCCGTGAGCAATCGACAAATATAATATGACGATATCTTTACAACTTGTGTATACTATTATTCCAAAGTTATAGTTTATACATAGTCATTAAACTCATAGCAGGTCAAATAAAGTATTAGATTTTATGAATCGAAGTACATGCACAATACGGTAAACAATTGCCTGATATTTAGCATGAAGTTAATGCAGGCAAATTGCTTCCAATCAACGTGTTTGGGTTGCCCTGTTTATTCCAGCAATTGACCCCGTGTCAGCTTTTTGAATTAATTAAATTTCAATCGCTTTCGCACGAAGATTCCCATACAACAGTGGGTTATTTTAAAACTGATGTGGTGTTACCGCGATTTTTAGTGCCGAGCATTTATGTTATTCCTCAAGTCTAAATATAAAACACACAGGCTAAATCAAATTCGCGTGATGTTGATCGGCAGGTTGATGTCGACTTGAATAAAGTATTAAGGATTCCATTGGTTAACAATAATTGTGTAAAATTTGCTTAAATTTCATAACAGACTAAGTTTGGATCCGTCTCGATTTTTGAATAGGCCCAATTTAGTTTCCTATTACATTTAGTCGACGATAAAATATAGCCATAGACATCGGGATCTATGTATCTTTCAAATAAATGCCAGTGGTTCCTAAGATAAGATTCCACATACACAAGAGCTTACAAAAATCGCACGCATTCGTACATATAAACTTAACCGAATACATTATCGGAAATAAGTCCTGTAAAAAGCTGTCAGAGAATAAGATATAATTTTCGTAAAATTTATAGGCCTAAAGGGATCGCTTTAATTAGAGTTTCCGTCTGCCTCTTATTATTGGCGCTCATAGTATTTTGAAACATCTATAGAAAACGATATCATAACCGTTTATTCAATGCGTTGTCACGTATCCTGTTACGCAAATAACTAAGTGTAATCGAAAATAATTACACAGAACACGACATGACACTTAAGGGGGCGCGATAAAAAAAATGTATTTAAACGTTCTTCTACATATCAGTCAATGTCAAAACAAGGAAGTTATAGCTATACTAAAACATATACACCTGTGGTGTTGAAACAAGTGAGTAGCCTTTTCTAGAAGATTGATAAATTCTTACTAATATTATAAAGACGACAGTTTGTATGTATGTATGGATGTTTGTTACTCTTTCACGAAAATACTATTGAATGGATTTTAAGGAAACTATACAATAATATAGCTTAGGCATACATCAGATTAAGACATAGGCTATAATTTATATACATATTGTATGTACATCTGTCTTTCTGTCTGAATGTTACGCCTTCAGCCTATTCTACGCAGACGTAGTCGCGGGCAGCAGCTAGTAAATCAATAAAGGGATGATATTTTTAAAAGGCTAAATAAATAACAATCTATGCCAAAAAGATAAAGAAAAGAGTGCTAACTTTATGAGATTGTGTGCATCCGGTAATTTGTCGAAAATTTGTTCTTTCGCAAAAATGTTTCCTTCCTTCGTTTTTCATTTATAAGATAAAATAATCCAAATGGACAGAACCTACATAAATATTTAGTGTCTATCCATATATGAATATGCACATTGCATTTTACCATCAACCAACTATGACAAAAGTCGTGGCTTTTGGGAGATTCGCAGCTTTAGTGGTTAATTTTGATTTGATTTTTTTTTGTACCTACAATCCGGTCAATCCGGCCATGTTAGAAAATTGCTTTATCACAATTAAATCGAGTTTTAAGCTTATATAGATACATACACAATGTGATCTTGAAAATTATTAAAGGTATTTTTAATAAGTGCCAAGGAACACTGAATTGTGAACTATTCATTATGTCGAAATCGTATAAAAACATATTAATACAAGTTGTGTGTTGAAATGCATGATAATGCCATATTGACACTAGCGTCTTTTAAAATCTGTACAAAATAAACAATGTTTGTCGACGAATTGCACTTTCCCACTTCTAACACTGGGTAAAATACTGCAAGGACAGTATTTTCATTTGACCGCGATTTCTTTAATAAGCCAACTGTTGCAAATGACATCATCCATATTCGCTTGCACAATAAATGAAACATAATATTATTTTTAAATTATATATGTAATCACAAAGAGGCCAGTTTTATTACCGATATTCTTGGAATCGGTAAAATCGATACAATTATCTTATCCGATCGCTGAAGATTAAGAAAATTCATGATTTTTCATTAAGACCAACATTGTTTCACATTAAAGAATCTTACATGTTACGCGAGCAATATTAGTAACTAATTCTCGAATAACAAAAGAAAAATCGTTAGGGATCTGGTTTGAAGACAGACATGCTCGTTAGCAAGGTTGCATCTCAATTGAGTCTCGGCCCGCGAGATACGAAGGTTACTTGTGCCTTGGAAAGAAATGTATCAGTGGGGCACACCACATCGAGTGTGATGGGTCAAGATTGTACCCCGCTTCATTTTTTGGGAAACAAGAGTTATGCAATGAATAAGACAAACGGACGACGATCGGATAAACTCGAATACACGTCAGCGCAGCAGGTCATCTGTCAAACCGGTCGAGCCAATGTTACGAAACATAAATAATTTTTGGTGATACAAACTCACTTATAGGGACTGACGATTGAGACAAAAGAAAATAAACAATTTTACTCGAACCCGATAAAGCGTTTTAGAGTATCGCTTGACTTTTATTAGTGATTGAACTGAGGCGCGGTGCGTGTTACTTTTTTCAACTCGACCATTGTTCTATTTTCATCAGACTTTCTAAATGTTAAGTTGCAGGAAAGTACTGAGATTACTAATATCCAATAGGTTAGGGCCTAAACAACCTGCCAAGCTTCTTCAAAAAAGCTCTGAACGAAGTTTTCATGAATAAAAAAAAAGAATTTTGCTTCTATTGTCGCAGAACACTCTTGCACAGACTAAAATTTCACCTATAATTCTTTCCAATACTGTATCTCTTCGTGTGGTGTTCCGTTTTTTAAACCACTGAGGTAGAGAAAGATTATGTTATCTGAAGATCAGTGGCGAGGTCGACAACGCTGGCGTTATTTATGCCTTGTCACCGATAATGGCGTTTAATTTTACGAACAACCGTATCGCCAACATTCGCAACCTAATACTGTTATTATTACTCAACTGAGATGTTCCAGAATAAGTTAGCGTTATTTATTCTTGAGTTAAATCTGTTTAGTACCTAACTGTGGTCATAATCAGCTCTTGCTTCAAAAATTAAAGATTTTTCAACGACGTATCAAACGCAACAGCTTCGGCTGTTGCACGAATGGGCAGGTCCGTCCGGGTACGTACCACGGCCTCGTAGGAGACCGGCGTGAAATGGAAGCGTAATGCTTTCGCGTTTCGCCTAGCGAGCGAGGTAACCTGGGCCCACTTTGAAGGTTTTCAACGCATCTACGGCCTCAGGTGTTTCAGATATTCATGGGCGACGATAGTTACTTTACATCAAGTAAACCGCCCGCTCGCTTGACAACCTCACATAAAAAAAGAAAAGACAACATATGCCTGTGTCTTATTATTAGCGTTAATGATACCTGTCGTTTAGAAATATTGCTCCAGACCGCCGAGCAACTGGGCTATATTATTGGACGTAACTGCGACGTTAAATTAGCCCGGCGGCGAAAGAACAGTCGCAACTGGATCGAACGTGACATGAATGTTGTGGGCTCCATCACCAAAAGGGATATTCATTTTTAAGATCCTAAATACTTGATCTTAGGTTCGTTCACTCTGTACTCGTTGACCTTCGAACCAGGAGTCACTTTCTACTGCAGGAATGGTTTTAAAAGTTTTGGGTGTCACTTACGTGAGCAGTATCACTTTTACTCACAATTTATTTGATTGCATTCTCGGAAAAGTTCGCGACTCATCATCATCAACCCCCTGCCCTTATCCCAGCTACGTGTAGTCGGCCCAACATGTGAATACACAACAGACGACCTGCCTTACGTCAACCTTGGGAGCAAAGACCCAGATCCGGAGCAATTATCTGTGGGTCACACAAACACTAATTGTCCCGTGTGGGAATTGAACCCACGACCCCCGGCATCGAAGCCAATGCCTTCGCAACTAAGCCACCGACTCATAGAGGAAAAGTTAGCGTCTTTGAGCGAATATATAGAATATTATCTATGATGAAGACACAAAGGTTTAAACAGAGTTTAACAGCGACTTCACCAAATTTCTAAATAAAACAATAAAATAATTCAAAGTGCTCTTTCCTTCGCAGCGTTCATAGGAGACAAATTGGAAACGTCGACAATGGAGGAGAGTCATATACAGAGACCTGCTTTATGAACGTAGTATATTGCGACGTAATGAAATTAAGGAATTTTAGGATCTATAAAAATTTGATCTAAGGCTGGGTTCACTCTGTGCGAGGTGAAACCCGATTCGCAGGGGAACTGAGTCCTGCGAACTGGGAGTTAATTTCTACCGTATGAGTGGTTTAAAAAGTTTTGAATGTCGCACGAAAGCCAACTACGGTTAATACTTAACGGAAACGCTATAATTTAACGCGTCGCCCGTTTATGATTTCCTATCGCGCGGGGCTCGTATCAATCTTATCGGGAAATTCATTGTTAATACGCCGTATAGGCGCACGTTCCTTCTGCTAGACCGAAACGAAACATTCGATTTTACTTTTAAAATTGGTTCGAGATTACCGCTTTACAGATTTTGAAGAGAAAAATAACGATGATACACACACGATACAATGAACACGATGATACACTTCCGAAAATAACTTTGACTTCAGTAAATTAAATCAGTTAACCGTGGAGTTAGCCGTAATTTTTAAATAATTATTTACATAGCTAGTGGATTACAACGTTCCCTGTTTATATAAAAACAGTTAAACAATATACGTTTTTATCGACGCCCAATCCCATAAAACTACACTAAATAATAGGAATATTTTCACGCGTAATTCACGTAAACACTAACTATGATGTAACTCACGTTTGAAAGGTAACGTCATGAATGTGTGCTAATTAACATTGTAGCAAAGATAACCATCTGGGTACTTCCAATCGTCTGTTGTTATATGCGCTATATTACGGTAACGAAGTATGAACCTAAAACAGAGACGTTAAGGTGTATTCCTATGACAAAGACTGTGTTGGATTTATCAAATTCAGAATATTGCCAAAACTAAAAATAACACGTCCAAGTTGTGTCCCAAAATATTTTCAAATCTCAATAGTCCAGTAATCTAAGCGTTCGTTTAATATACTTCGAGTAACCTGAATATCTCGGTGTCTACATCAATGAAATTGTTAATTGCAATTTTAGGCGCTAATTTATCACATGCGCGGTAAAGGAGGGACATCCTGTCAGGTCACATCGTGACGAAACTTGCATATTTTTATATGAAGTCTGCAAATCCGCAGTGGGGCGTGGTAGACATTGCCCTAATACCCTCTGTAGAGAGAGAGCCATTGTCCAGCAGTGAGACTATATAGGCTGACTTTACGTTAAAAATATTCTTGCGAACATTTAGAAAAAAAAAAAATACACATAATAAAATTAAAATTACGTTAACAAGACGATTACAACGCACATGTTGGGCCGAAAAAATAATTTCACAGCTAAGATTGACTCAAGCGATTTACACGTAAAGCCAATTACTAAACTAGAAGATAGAAATTACAGTCACATACCCACGCATTTGCTAAAGGTATTACACCGAAAATAACAAGATAAAGTGAAGCTAACAGCCTAGTATTTCGATGGTTTTCCCTTCGAAGCATTGAACATGTTCAAACCCGAATCGTGTCCCATCGCTCGTGAATGTTATAAATAGCTTATAATGTATTTTATATATTTAAGCAGTTTCATGATTATAAAAAAAAGGTACTCCTTGTTTTTCAAGACGTCGAATTATAATTCTATTCACAAGTAAATAAATGTGTATAACTGTTTTAATTAAGTCAAATAATTTACGGATCCAAAAGTTCCATTGAAATTAACCTGTTTAATCATCTTCCCAATTTCAGTCTTCAAAATATTTGAAATAACAATTTCTACTGAACATAGGCCTCAGCTAAAGAGATCTATGATCAGATCTAGAGGGTATATCTAGTTAGATACTATTATTACGTTACGTTAATATTACATTACGTTATTAGATACCATTATATTAACGAGATAATTTGAATATTAGATACTAGAAAACTATCTCTGGAGGTAAAATTACTTTTCGGGTGTAGAATGTGTTTTATAATAACGTCGATTTTTATATGTTGACCTCACGTGTCTTAATTTTTTATGTGAAAATGTGTGTATATATGCCCATAACCCGCCCCTTCGTATCTGATGATAAGAAATAGTTGAGGATTCTTAAGCATATTAGAAGTGGCGCGCGAGAAGTATATTATTCTTTGTGTATCATCCGTTTGAAATGATACTTTGTACAAAACATTAGCTTGTAACTAATAAAAACTGTTTGTTGGCGTCAGTGTCATGGATCGTCGATCTTATTTCCCGTATAAATAAAAAAGTCCGCTTAAACAGGTCAATTTTGTCTACAAGGGCCGTGTTGCTAACAGAAACTTAAATTAGGAAATACATTAAAACTTATAAACTTATTTTGTGTCACCGTAAAGAAGCTACAAGAAAACAAAAATTAATTTCGTCTGTTGATTTCTGGAGTAGTCTTGTATACAGGTTAAATTTAAAAGGGATAATGGACGGGTATTTTGAAAGTTTCGAATTTCGAACTTCTCCCGGTTCAAAAGTTCACTCTTTATATTTTTTTTGTTTAAAAAACATTGCCCTTACTTTAGGATAACATTATCCTGCGTTGTAACGACGTTTTACAAACATAAATTTCACGTGGACAAACACCCAGATCCGAAACAACTATCTGTGGGTCGCACAACTAGTTGTCCCGTGTGGGAATCAAACCCACGACCCCCGACGCCGAAGCCACTACCTTGGCAACTGCGCCATGGAGTAATATAATTATGCACACGTCTATATTTTGTACTTAGATATGTCACTTACATTTTGCTGGTCGCCGACGTCAGGCAAATGTAGGGACTCTATGCAAATGACGAAGTTCTCCTTCATGTAGCCGGGGTTCTGTGGACAAGTGCATAATTAATGGTGTTGTGTTCTACTAAAGGAAACTAGACTTTTACTCTTACCAGACAGTATGTATTCGGAAACGTACTCGTCGAATTAAAACCATGAGTCGAACCAAACCAAGAAATTTAATCTCGATGCCGCTTTGCTAATAATATTGTTATTTTACAAAGTACCACCGTTACGATAACAAGATGAAAATGGGCGTAAATGGGCGTTAGTGTTTCTTAGTTACACTTATTTCCATTTTATATCTATTTCCTATTGTTGTCCTAGCTCGACAAAAATGTATGCCACGCTTTATTAGTACAATTATCTATTTTATAATAAAGTCCACCTTTACTATACTTACCATCCAAAACCTCTATATAAATCAATACCAAAAAAAAAATTAACAACAAGCATTATAATATATAGTTAAGATTACATAAGTTAATAAAAAAAAAAAACTAGTTTTAATAAATTGCCTCCATTGCTTTTGGAAGCGAATACAATCCACTACATAGTTTTTATTAATATTTAGTATCCTGTTACAAAAATTGAACGTGCAATAAAAATAAAATATCAATCACTCCAGTCCTGATGCGTATCGATTTACACAGATTGACTTTGGATAATCAAGACCTCGGGTGTTTAAGAAATACAGTTTAATAAAAATCAAGAGCCATTGCCCATCTGATTAACATTTTTTTTAAAAGCTTATGTTATATGTACAGGATTACTATATGCACTTTTAGTGTAATCGATAATTTGTGGGTATGTATACTCGATTTTATATCAATTGCAGATGCCCGATTATTATCCTGGCGTTAAAATTAAACACTAGAGTTCAGTAAGACCGGGCGAAGATCAAGAGGTGGGTGTATAGACATTTTCATTTAAACATTCTCCTCCCCGAATGAATGTATGGGGGCAAATAAACTTTGCTAACAAGTATACCACAACAAAGACTAAATCTCATCAACGTCGGTATCATGCAGTAGGCTTACAGTTAGCACAGTCCGGCAGTATGGGTAGGCGTTCCACGCCTCCTCGTGGACCTCGAGAGAGCCCTTGGGAGCCAGGAGTCGGATGAAGGCCGGCACCTTGGAGGCCAGGTGGTAGATCTTGTATGTGTACTGCCCCGATGAATATTTACCCCCTAAGACAATCAGATTACCATTATATCGTATGGCTTTATGCGTACCATACTATTGGGGAGTTGCACACTTTAATCGGGCGAGAATTTGACCGATAAATAGCATGGTTACGTTTTTGCGAATTCTCCCGCACTTCATATGCACTTGAACGTGGGATTCCCCGAATGCGTGGCGATATTTAGAAATCTCCCGCCGCGAACACGATCTCTATGAGCCAATTTAAATGTACCATTACTTTATAGCGCATAACTCGGGCTGAATTGCCTGTGTTATATTTCTAAAGCTTTCTCGTCTCTTTTACAATCGATCATTACAAACACGGTCCGTCCAAATAGAATCTGTATCACTGATACCATGATTCGCAAAAATAAAAATTTCTGTATATCACAATTAGAACTGAGCTTGTTCGAACAATTGATGGGCAATCCGACATTAATAAGGTTATCATTAAAGTTCCCTTAGATTTATGTATATGACTATAGCTTTTAGTAGAAATGTGCGAAAATGTACGCATTTAGTTAATATTTTTTATGGACAGCAACACGCTGGTTTAAATACTTTTTGTATTCGTTTCGATTTAATTACTCGACGTAGATACCATTGAAGTAGGTACCAAAATTTCAATTTTAAAAAACAATTTGGCAAACACTCCGCTCGGCTTTGCAATAAACCCGCCTGAACGGGCAGTGTTTGAATTCATTACATTTGGTACATTCGTTAGCTTCTGGCACGGTTAGGCAACGAATTTCACTTTTCGAATATTGTGAATCAAAGTAGCAGCCTATAACATGTTCGACTGCTGGGCAAAGGCCTCTATACAGGGGATATTAATTAGGTCCCTAACGCAAATGACACTCAAACGATGTTGCAAGTGTCCATGGGCGCGGTGATCGCTTACCATTAGGTGACCCGCTTGCTCGTTAAGGTCCACCAGGCGGCCCCACTGCGGATTGGCGGACTTCACATATCATCGAAATATTTTAAGTTTGCTCGAGTATATGGAATTAAAAGCGAGCGGATAATGAGCTTACGGCTCTTTTGAATATTGGCAAAGAAATATATTTATGACCGCACAACAAAACGGTAAAAAGGTTTTTATTTTTTTTTTATATAAAAAAAAACGTAGCAGCCGTATTTGGATTTAGCTTATCGGTGGACGCGGCGTAATTTTGGGCACGACCGCTTCAGTTAAGTTGACGCATCACGGATGATTAGTGATAAAATAAAACGCCGATTACTTTGAAGGAGTTATTTTATCATAACTTCCGACTATGCGTTATCGCTCATGGCGAAAAGGATTCTATAGATCTAAAATCTCAACCAACCGGTATAAAATTTTTGGAATACGAGTTATGTTAGTAATGAAACTCGGAAACTGGCGCGTTATGTTTCGATCCAAACGATCGCATAACAGGCGAGTGAAAATTCTCCAATTAAATGGTTCAGGTCCTGCTAATTGGAATTGTTAGGGGTAAACTTTGACTGCATTGATGTTATGGGGACTTAGTGGTTGCCTAGACAAATGCTAATTACGCGTCGTGATTTTGGTTCGATCCTCACGCATTTTGCAATGTGGGTCGAAGATCTTAGGAGAAGATAAGTAAGAATATCCTCAATTTAAGATTTTAATGTTATATATTTTTCAACAGTATATTAATTTCTAATAATTGTTCCGGATCTCGATATAAGAGAGAAGAAAATTCATTTAACAGTTGCATCCAGCGATTTACTGAATAATTTTATTTGTAACACGAGCCGTTAATGAGTGCAAACTGTTAACGCAATAAAAGAACCGGTTCAACGGCTTACGGAGAAGTCTCTTACGAGGGGGCATTAACGGAAACGATTATATAATAATAATTTATCCTTATGGTGGCAAGGTCCGTTTCTTTCGTCATGTTGGAAATCGGCCTACAAAAGATAACCAACACTATATCTCTTTATAGGGCAATGTCGGGACATTAATAGGTAACTGTGTAAATATGCCAGTTTGTGGACGAACAATGTTTCTTCGGTATAAAGTATATCACCACTTAGACAACGCTGACACGAATGTTAGTACTTCTGCTGTTTCACAAATCTGAAGGCGTCTGGGGAAGTTTCACTGCCTCACAGAGGACGGGCGTAAAGTCGATGTTTTAGACTTTCGCGTTTCATCTGATAAGCGAGGTAACCACTACTGGGCCTACTTTTTTGAAGGTTGTCGACGCGTATTCATTTAATACCAGGTGAACCGCCTGCTCGCTTGAAAACTTTTCACATAAAAAAATTTAATAAATATGTCTAGACAGATTCAGGATATTTCAGACTAAGGCAGTATACTCAAGAAACAGACTTTAGTTGAAAGGGGGACGAAGTCAAATACACGCGATAAAATCCGTTTAAGTTTTATCTAGCAATAAGTTAGTAGATGTGCTAGTCTCTTTAGTTTCGTATGAAATTAAGGCTTCAAGGCGCACACTTATTGGTGGATAATTTGGATAAGGTTGGTGGTGCAGGAAAATTTCATTAAACGCATCAGTACACACATCGTAGATTTTTGTTATAACAATTTGCGAATAACAGTGTTCTATTCGTACGAATTTTAAACTTTAGAGGCTGGCGCGTTTGATAAAACTATTACGTATTTGGAGCACTTATGTAAACAGTGAAACATCTGAGTAAACGTCGACCGTGACGTCATATTGCAACAATACGACAGTCGATTCGCCTGGACCGCAGACGTTTCCGTACGCTGATTGGATAAATTACTATTCATATATTTGGCCCACAACGATACCTGTTTGTTTTCCAATCACTTTAAATCAAAATTATCCATTTAGATTTAATCATCCATCAGATTTAAACAATTAAATCATTTTAAATCCTGTGACATGGGCAACAACGAGTTCATTGTTCAAAACGTCTGTATGAATTACGATTTAAAAACCGTAAATAAAGTTTAATTTAACAATGGATCACTAATTAAACATCGGCTTTTCAAAGGGACGTGAAAAATGAAGTAAATTTTTCATATGAGATATTCAGTAATAAATAATTGTTCTAAGGCATATCGATGAATTACGTGCTCTACTACTATTTTAAGTTAAAATAATGTGTACTTTTTTAGTTCGCTGCAAAATTATATCTGATTTCATTTCAATTTTCCTACACGCCATGTGATACGGTAAATTCAAAGAATTTTTGTATGAAGACCATAAGTTATACAGCGTGTCGTTACCATCACGACAATAAATGAACACACGTCGAACTCTACTTACCAATAATCATAAAAAAATATTAACGTTAAACAAAATCCATAATTAAAAAAAAATATTTTTCAAACAAACTAATTAAGTAAAAAAGAAACAAAATTTGTAACATCCTATACAACTCGCGCCACAGCGTCGTATTACAAGCCTCTCCTTCTAACAGTATGTTTTGTCTCTTTTAAATTCATTCAAACCATTCATATGTTTTGTGACCTTTACAAATGAACTTTACGTCACGCCTTTATAGGTAAGGGTGTTATAAAATTCTTTGTTTTGGAAAATTTAATAACTCTGTAAATATTGATTTTTAAAGAATTTAAATGTTTAATACTACTTTAAAAAGTTATCCCCTATATGTGTGTTCATTTATTGTCGCGATGGTAACGACACGCTGTATACCGATTATGAAGAAAGTTATGTTTCTCCTAAAACTGTCTTCATAATCAAGTGCCAGACCCTGACTGTAGGTCAAGAGTTCAAGTGAAGCCGAGGCCGAAGAATAGGGAAACTTCTCGTGAAATGCGCCCACACATTTTCTTCAACGATGTGTATCGACTTAAAATTAATCTGCAGTATATCTGCACTACCTTCCATCACATAGCGTACAATATCTGAGCGATCTTTGAAAAAGCACAAATATTTTTATTTCCAAGCGGCAAGCCTGTCGTAGTGCTAACGCCATAAATCACGAAAAGAACGTGATGAAAGAAATAAATAATATAGAGTTTAAACATATCTTTTGGGGAACAATGCCCGCTGCTTATTTATAGATAAATTATTATAAGTTAGTTTAGCCGTGATAGCTCTTTGTCCGGGCGAAATTTTAATTCAATATACTCGAGCAACCCGAGTTCGATTCCCTGTGACGGCATGTGCTGACTTATCACGTGCTCAGCGGCGAAGGAAAAAAATTATGAGGAAACCTGCATGTTTTCGAAATAATAAAAATAAATATTTTCGAAGACATGTGAATTCAATCTACAGTGGGCTCGCGTGGTGGATAATTTTTTTACGTGAAAAGTTGTTAAGCGAGCAGGCGGTTCACCTGATGTTAAGTGAATACCATCGCCCATGGACATTTGTTATACCCGAGGGTTTGCAGATGCGTCGACAGCCTACCTAATTGGGCTCCGGCTTCCTCACTCACCAGACGAAACGCGAAAGTATTATTATACTTCCACTTCACGCCGGTCTTCTGTGAGGTCGTGGTACAAACCCGGACGTGCCTGCCCAGTCGTGCAACAGCCGTGGCTGCTGCGTGGCCCTACCACACTCAAACCTTAACCTTACCTCTGTAGGTACAGAGGCGGCCTCTGCCCATCAGTGGGATATATATAGGAAAACAGTAACAGCTTTACTGTACTATTATTAGTTCATCACATTTTACTCATTTGATGGAGAATTTGACAAATCCCCTTAAAAGTTTTCTGAATGTCAGTGTTCATAATATTAATATTAATTTTTATCTCCTCCATTTTAATAAAAAAAGTAAAGTGATATCATTGTTTGGGTGTTCGCCTTTAACTCAAGCTGCCGGAATTCAAATCCCAGTGCCGCCACAAATAAAATAACTTTTCTTCATTTTCAATTGATGATTTTAGAAGTACACAGCATTGAAGAAAACATTGTGAGGCAACTACAATGTTATAGTCACTAGATGTGTGTAATAGTGTAATGTATGTAATAGTATAATAGTGTAACATGTGTGTATGGTAGTAATTATAATTACAGTGTATAGTAAAGTGCAGGTCCTATCGAAACAAGTACCCAATATTTCTATTTGCCGAAATTTTTAGTAATACATACTTTAAAAAAATTTAAAAATGTCTCATCCATAAGATAATTTGACATAATTAATTGGTTGTGCATCCGAAGATTTGTTGACTGGTTATAATCAGGGGTAAAATATGCCTTTAATACCCCTATAACCTTTAATAGTCTTAAACATGTAATAGCCGTTTTGAAACACTTTAATGTTTTTAACTCAATAAAGTCTCTTCTGTTATAAGAGAAATGAAGTAGCAAAATTGGTTGATGAATACCATAGTAATCTATTGTACAAGATAACATTATGCATCTCCATCATACATTTGTATAAACATCTATAATATTGCAAGTATATCCACACACAACATAAACACTAGGCCAAGTACTTACCAAGCAAGGGGAAATCTTTGAAGGGTTCATTTTTAACAACCTCGATTCCTTCACCGCCTCCAGTCTCATTTTTTGACACCTCTGCCACACAGTATAACTGTGCCACTTGGTACTGAATAACAAAAGCAAATACTGTTGTAAATGTGTACTGAAGCGTTACAAAATTTTGAAGAATATGATTTATTTAATACACACAATATATGGAGTCCAATATTTCTATACTGTGTGCAATAAATAAAACATTTACATGTGTTATTTTATGTTCAAGATATTGTTGCTATAAAATATTGTGTATTAAATATGTCAATTAATAAAAAATTACATTAATATTAATGTAATACAGTTTTACAAAAGAAAAAGCCCCTTTTTATTAGATAGAAATATCTACAATTTTACAGCTTGTTATTTCAAATATAACTTAACTTTCTATAAAAACTAAATAAATAAATAATATTTTATGAAATGATATAAAATGTATGTATTCAAGTCATAAATAAATGAATTGAATTCAGGGCTGTAAAGATTTAAAATCCAACCTTGAATAGATATAAACAGGCAATTAAAAAAATCTGTACAGTTATAAATTATTCAACAAGGTAAAGTATGATGTGATAACAGGATTATTAGCATATAAAAATAAAAAATAAAACAGAAGACCCTGAACCAAAATACATAATTTTTAAATGTTATATTAAACATCATGATGTTTACTATAACATAAAAGATTATCTTTACTTAATTTAGTTTAGTTTCATTGAAAATGGTAAGAGATTGCTCTCTTACCCTTTTCTTTCAACTAGCAATAAATCAGAGGATTAATATGTGTATGTATAGTTGGAATGACCTTTAAGCATTAATTCTATGTATGTCCCATTTATGATGCATTTTTGATGATGGTGTTTGCACAAATAGACCAAAACACATGGGATATGTGCAGTAATACATTATGTTTGATACTGAATTTATATATTAATATGTGAAGCAAAAACTTTGTATCCATTTTTAAAAAAATTGTACTGTGTATGAAATTTCCCATACTTGTAGTTTATATAGAGGAGTGTAGAATGGTAATATTTTTTTAAATTATGCCATAAATACATTAAATAAATAAAAAAAAAATGCACACACTATCCCATACAATAATTTAGGGTTGAGTTAAAGCTACTAGGGGACCACTAATATAATACAAATATACAATATAGTCTGCCAATCCGCAGTGGGGCTGCGTGGTGGACTATGCCTTGATACCATCTGTATAGAGGAGGCCTTTTCCCAGCAGTGGGATATGTATAGGCTGTTACTTTACTTTACTTTACTTTATACAATATAGGTACTTCTAAAAAATGTGTATCAGCATATAGCTACAAATTAACTGTGCTCATTTGTATACTTAGAAATGATGATAAAATGAAGTATAAATTCACAATATTTATGCTTGCAACTTTTTAATGTATGATTTACAAATAATCATTAACCTTTTCAAGTGTTTTCGGTCAGGTAACTTTTTTTATAGAAACAAAACCTAATAAATTATTATTAAGTTTAAATAATTTAAATAAATATGATAAATGAAACAGAATAGAAGACAGATTTCTATTCATCTACAAAGATATAGTGGGCATAGAAATAATCACTGAAAATATATGACATTGATAAGATAATTCAAAGTACAAAATAATTTTATACAGTTGATGATTATAATAATATAATTTCCAAACTGTAAGATTTAAAATTTAATGAAATTCTCATTTCTTTGTATTAATAAATACAGCAGTTATCTGGTCATAGACTATATAATTTATTTTCTAACTATTAAATATAAATGATAAAGAAATAATGATAAACATATTGTTAACTATAGCCTAAGTATTATAAAATAACAAAACTCCAAAAACATCTTACCTCTTCAACTGTTAAAGGAAGAGTTACGCGACTGTAAAAAAAATAATATAATTTTAATATGTCCCATAATAGAGATATGAGATTTAATGATATAAACTACAATGCGCTAGTGTCTACCTTGACCTAAAGTTCTGTCATTGTCAGATTAATTCTTTCAACATTTACAAATTATGACAAAGAATGATGAACAATATATTTAGAATCCACAAAATCCAAAGTCGTTTCAAACTAACGCTTAGAGTAATATTGGCGGAGGCAAAAAATCGATTCCTATTCTGAATTGGGCACAAAATAACCTTTACTTACTATTCTTTAATAAGCATATTGACTATGTATTTTTTCACTTAAATGCACATCAGGTATTTCACTAGAACAAGCTAAAAGTCTTATCACAATACAACACTTGAGCAATGTCTTGATTATCAGAATAAAGTAATTTTAAAATCTTTAATCAACCAATGACTGAAAATGACAAGGCGCATGCTTCAGTTCATGATGCAACGGATATTACGTCAACGATTTTAGTCGCGTTCCAATTTAGAAAAAGTTTACAAATTATTTAGATGATATTTGTTAATTTCCTTTAAGCTTTCTTTTTCTTACCATAAATAAAATGTTTTAAAATTTGTTGTAAAATGTGTTGAGCGTGTAAAAATAAAAAGATGTGTCCGATTATTGTGAACGTTTTACATGTTGGCTTACAACTATTTGTCTAACTAAACTGAGGTTTTATTTCAAACTTAAAAACCTAGTAATATAAATTAATTGGGATTTGTTACTATTTTCAATCAGTCACTATGTCCTTTAAATTAAATTGACTAAAGATTTAAAAGGCGCGATCATAATTTACTTTGTGAAAATTGTTTTTTGCATTTCAGTTTTAGTGCCCATTGATATCCAGCACCTAGAGCGACCATTCATCTTGCTCTACCTTTGGGCCGGCGCTGTGCAACTATTATACATATTTTTAACTCCAGATAAGGACGTTGGTGAGCACATATTACGTTCGTGACATCTAGAATCAAGTGACAGTACTCTCTTGATATTTTTTCTTATAAGAGTTTGAAACGAAAAGTCACGAATA
Source organism: Iphiclides podalirius (assembly GCA_933534255.1). Classification (NCBI taxonomy): domain Eukaryota; kingdom Metazoa; phylum Arthropoda; class Insecta; order Lepidoptera; family Papilionidae; genus Iphiclides; species Iphiclides podalirius. The sequence continues at coordinate 6,520,661 of OW152832.1, forward strand.
CATTGTACCTCATTCATAAAATGAAGCCATTCATAAAAAGAATGAATGAATATCTAGACTTTAAAGCGTATTTTTTAATTAATAGCAATTAATCATCATTTCAGCCTGTTTGAGTCCACTGCTGAACATAGGCCTCCCCTATATACTGCCACGAAGTACGATCCTGAGCCACCTGCATCCATCGATTTCCCGCACATTTGCACAGGTCGTCACTACATCTAGTGGGGGGTCGTCCCACACTGCGATGACCAGTACGAGGCTGCCACTCGAGAACCTTTCTTCCCCAACGGTTATCGGTTCTACGAGCTATATGGCCGGCCCATTGCCACTTCAGCTTGCTAATGCACTTCTCTGAGCTATGTCGGTTACCTTGGTTCTACTGCGGATGTCTTCGTTACGAACTCTATCACGCAGAGAAATACCGAGCATAGCCCGCTCCATAGCTCGCTGAGCGACTTTGAGCTTCCTCATACGGCCAGCAGTGAAGGACCACGTCTCGGTTCCGTAGGTCATCACTGGCAACACACATTGATTGAAGACTTTAGTCTTAATTAGCAATTAATATTTAAGTTTAAATAATGTGAATAGATATGTAATGCTAATAGCAGCTAAGATATATTTGAGATTCACGATAAGACGTGAGTGAGTATTACTTGGGTAAGTTTGGCAACAGCGGATCCGATACTAAGGCAACGACGGATTGTGAGAGCCACTTCCATCTTTTCTTTATTCATTGGGTACATGGTTGTTATTTGTTTTGTAAATTATTCTTGAACAAGGATCGTGGAGATGCAATAGAGCGGATGGCGTTGCTGTAGTGTCCTTGTGCTCAAGCCACATTATTATTCTGTGACAACGTGTACTCTGTCTATGGACCTCTTCTAATGAAGCTATGATAGCTGCTGGGGTTACAGTAAAATACGCCACAAAAAATTGAACGTTTGTACAGCAAACAGTACGTGCATAAGTTATATGGTAACCCATATATCGTCCTTCGTCCTTCTTTGTAGTTTGTCTGTCAGTTTGACAAGTGTCAATAGTCTTGTCAAGACCAGTAATAATTTGTTAAAATGCTATGAATATTGCTATTAGAATTTAGTTTTTTTACCTTTGATTAGGAAAATCCAACATGCTTTGAACGGTTTCTTAACCCTGTAAAGTTTATGCCTTTAATTTTATAATTGGCTTGCGCAAGTTTTTCAATCGTGAAATCTCCCTCAAATCGATATAATGAGTTTAGTAGGGAAAAAGTGCGAATCAATATCTCTTTCTGAACCGAATAACGATGAATTAATACAAAGTGTAATAACACCGGAAGACGTTCTAAGGCTAGATAAGATAACTGATACATATTTATGTAGTCCGGAAGCTAATATTTATGATATTGATTTCACAAGGTTTAAAATTCGTGACCTAGAAACCGGTACCGTATTATTTGAGATCGCGAAACCCCCCACAGATTTTGGGGTTGATAATGATGGTACAGAAGAAGCATCAGAGGATCCTCTTGATCCAAATGCTGGAAGATTTGTTAGATACCAATTCACACCTCAATTTTTGAAATTAAAAACTGTTGGAGCAACGTAAGTGTATGCAAAGTACTGGACAGCAATGTATAAACGAAATCCTAACTTCCTTGAATATGAAATTAAAAATTGTTATAGTTTACATACACTCTAGACTTGATCTTTAACTACAGAGTTAAACTATGTTTGTATATAGGCAGGGCATTTAGGCAAGAAATGGCAGGGCTTCCTGTCATTCCTGTTCTTTCTCATAATAAGGAAACTTATTCAAAATTTTACCATAATTTAGTTTTAACTATTCAAAATTGGAAAAGATATTAATAGCATACCATTTCTACTATACCCAGGGTAGAATTTACGGTTGGCGCTCGTCCTGTAAACCACTTCAGAATGATTGAGAAACATTTCTTCAGGGACACATTGCTGAAAACTTTTGACTTTGAATTTGGCTTCTGTATTCCATTTTCAAGAAACACATGTGAACATATTTATGAATTTCCTACATTGCCACCTGATTTAGGTATATAACATTCTTTTTTTTTGCTAATTTGTGTTAAAAGACTATCAGGAAATAACTAATCACATCTTTTTTCAGTTGAAGAAATGATAGCAGCACCATTTGAAACATGCTCTGACAGTTTCTATTTTGTGGATAACCACCTTGTGATGCATAATAAAGCAGATTATGCATATAATGGAGGAATAAGCAAATGAATCGTAATAAGTTATATTAATTGGCACAGAATTATTAACAAAGTTATTGTCTACACAAGATTTGTGTGCATTTATCCGAAATTGAAATGAATAAAACAAATTTTGAAATTGAAAAATTCAGTTACAACTCTTGCTTCTTATGTGTATGAGATATTTTAAAAGCAATTGAAAGCAAAGCGTCTAAAGTTTTTTTAGCATTCCAGACAATTCCAAGAAATAATATGTGTTGCATTCCAATTTTTAGAAATAGAGTATATGAGGTAAGTATAACAATGTTTTGTATTCAAATAATTAAAATATTCAAATGTTACATGTATGTGTTCAATTTTTTTATCAAGCACAATAATAAGAGTACTTTATAATTTCAATTTAGTTAAATAATTCAGTTTAATAAAGCCTTTGAAATAAAATAATAATACAAATAAAAGAAAGTCATATTATTGATTCTCTTGTTGCCATATATTTTTCTCTTCTCTTGCTTAAATAATCTTGATTCTACTACACTAAAGTAATTTAAAAAATTAGGCTTGTTATTACTCTTACAACAACTTTGTCGATGTAGCTGTAAGGTGTTTCTAAGTGTGTGAAAGCAAATATTTTATCACTTATATATTCCCATTCAAGGGGCGCAATAAAATCATAACTACCTATTACAAAAAAATTGTGCAAAACACATTTTAGACTTATTTTATATGTACATGAGTTTTTTTTATGGTATTTTTCATTATAATAATCTAGTCATATAGAAAAGTAAACAATATTTATGTACAACAATCTCATAGAATAAAATAAGTTGGTGTGAAACAAGATTTTAAATAAAAATGAAAAAAAAAAGACATGCAACAAATTAAGGATTCCTTAATAAAACGAGATAGAAAATACAGAGATGAATAACTATCTCTCTCTCTTTAAAATCAATGTTTTGTTTCGTCTATTTATACATTGGGTTGAATATAATAACAATAACATTGTATTTTAGTTTTAGGTATGCCTAAATTTCATCTTGAGTGCAGATTAGCACTAAATATAAAAATAATTATATTTTTAATTACTGTCAACCGTGTGTAAATTAAACATAACTAATTGGTTATTTTATAATGCAATCTGATAAATCATCACGCAGTGTCATTTAGTTAAGGTCCGAGAGAATGTGGTTACGAATTCGACTTACAAACTTGTCTCCTGCCGTTTGCGATTGCCAGAAGCTCATTGCTCCAAAAAGGAAAGTTTGACATAAAACATTGGAATGAAAATTTGTTTCTAAAACTTTATTTTTCAGTTCCATTTCTTGTAATTGTAATAATGATTAGTTTCGGTGTTATGTATGAAAACAGTTAACATAAATATATTAAAAATATACTTAGGGGCGTTCAAGTATAACGTATGACTTTCTGGAGTACGTAATCGTCTGCCATGTAACATGAAAAAAAAGCAGTTAACAAATATGTCGCTAAAATAAATCATACATTTTTTTAACTTAATGTTTCCTGTAAGTACTATTTACTTGCGGTTTGTCATAATATCTACGAGCTCCGTGTTTGCGAGAAAGCTAACCTTAAAGTTTTTAAAGCTTTCGTAATGTTAAAAGGCCGCATAAACCGCATTTAATGTCTGCAAAATCATTATTACTTTTAACTTATTTAAGGAAATAAGTTAAAAAAAAAATTGTATTGTAAAGTTAAAATAAAATTGTATCTTTTATTTTGATAGTTATAAAAGGGATTGACATAAAATTTAAAGTGGCGGTACTTGCTATTGTGTGACTTAAATCAATTTTAAATCCTAAAAATCTCATTTTAATGCCGTCCAACTTGTTTCTTTGACAAGTGTCCTTGCTTTAACGTAAAGTCTTAAATACGAACTACTGTGTGTTCACTATTTAAATGTTTGTTTTTGTGATTTACACGCAATGTGATTTTTTGTGTAACACGTGTTGTTTAGAAAATATAATTTAAAAACTTATAATGTAGTGTTACCCTCACCCTGTAGTGTTAGATGAACTTGCTTTAAAATAATACATTATGGTTTCTTTTAATATTGTTTTATTTTATGACCCAATCGGCCATGATAGGTATACAATTATTATATTCGACAAAGAAGCACTTTAATAATATTATAAATGCTCATAAAAAAAAGGAATCAAACAAATCAAGAATATTGATTGATTTTCATTACGCGTAGCACTATTAAAATATGAGATATTGGTACTTCTTTCGAAAGAAAACCAGATTCCATATCACATTACTTACATTTATTTATTTAATGAATAATCAGATTTCTAACTTTCGTGCGAACCAGGTTTCGTTACTGCACAATCAAATTTTGTATTATTTATATGCCATGATATGTCAAAATATCGAAGGTAAAAGACATTGTTACAATATTTGTTTCGATACTTTATGTTCAATTTTTTTTGTTATTATATCGTTTTATAATTACATTACTATTGTATTGTTCGTTATTATTTACAAAGGCCAAGGGTAACAAGAAAAAAAAGGTTCCAATTTGAAATTAAAACAGCAGGGAGGTAAGTTATTCATACTAAAGACTAAAACGAGGAAAATGTTATGTCGTTAGTTAACATAGATGTGCATACATCGAGAGATGAAATAAAAGAAAACTGGCTAAGAAATTAATGAAATATTGACGTCGCACGAACATACTAAAACAGAAACGAACAAAAAGGCTTTTATAAGACTACTTAAATCAATATTAGTGTGTGACGATAAAGCGAACGGATTATAATACTTAAATCGTAAATAATGCCGAAATTTGTTTACGTTTACATTTTAAGTTTAATTTGTTTACATTGAAGATATTAATTATGCATAGTGAGGGCCGGATCTCTTTGTAGGCCAAGTAGGCCGAGGCCTAGGTGGAATTTTTTTTATCAGTCTATCCTTTCGCCTCTCGCGTAGACGATATTCCGTAAAAAATAGAAATAAATCAAGCGGCCATGATGAGTAGATATCATTTTCCTTTTTTATTCCTATAATTAATTAAAGATTTCGTATTTTACAGCGAGCACGGAGGCGACCAACGGTTTAAATCCATGTGAATCACGTTGTAAGCGGTCTTGGCTTTGTTTTGACTTTTTGACCGGCCGCCTGCCTGACGTCAACCATCCTTGAGAAACAATCCATCACTATACATAGCATTAATCGCCATAAAAATTAAACATATTAGTAACCTAAAACTCGTATCAAAATATTTTTTCTACATTTCTCATTCCAGCTTCTTTATATAAAATTTATAGTTTATTGAACCATTATTCTCGAATGTTCTTATATACGATGCAGGTATAACAGCACAGTTATTCTTATCAAAAGCATCGTCAACAGACGTACTATGCGAGAGGCAAAAGTCCATATACTGATATTTTCTCCTCGGCTGTGATTTGTCGTAAATGTGAAATTCGTAACACCACTTCGCGGCACTGATGCTGGTGCCGAAAAATTGGACCGCCATGTACACCATTTGCGTTGCGGTTTGCACTTTTATGTTTACCAAAAAGTTAAAATTTCCGATTGCGACCAAATAAACGATCCTGTTGTTGTACTTTACATCCAAGATTTTCAATTCGGTGTCCACGTTAGCTTGACGGTGTTCGGGATGAACATCGATGAAGTGGCTGACCAACTGATTGATTTTGCCTGTGAATTTATACTATATAATATCTTTTTTTGTTATATACAGGAGTTAGCAGCGAGATAAGTATTGGAATGAATGTCTGAATGTATCAAAAGTAGAAGATAATCAGTAATTTAGTTATTTCTCATAACCGGAATGGTTGTTCTCAACTCGTTGGTATTCAGAATGATTAAATAAAATACAGAGTATGCATAATAAACATTTGATTGTCTTTTTTAAGTAAGTAGTAAGTAAGTTCACCTGATGCTAAGTGATACCCGTCGCCCATGGATATTTGCAACACCTGTAGGATTGCACATAGGTTGCCACCTTTTATAAAAGTGAGCCCCAGCTACCTCACTCACCAAACGCAACGCAGAAGTGTAACACTTCCACTTCACGCCGCTCTTCTGTTAGGTCATGGTACTTACCAAAGCGGACCTGCCTATTTGTGCTACAGAAAAGACTGTTGCGTAGCCAGTTAAATTAATGTCTGCATATATCTCAATAGTTTAATTTTATCGAATTAAGTTTATTCTATTTCCATACAACGTGAACAAAATATTGACACGAAGCACATGTTTGTTCTTATTCGTAAAAACTTACCCCGCCAAGAGCACCGGCCAAATATAGAAGCAAGCGGACATGCCAATTCACTGAATGGACACTCACTCAAATGCTTATTTATTTCCTTGCTGCTTAAACTTAATTGGCATCCATCATATTTATTTGGGCATTCTAGTTTGCACTCGCGATCGAAAATTGACGGCTAAAAGAAATTAAAAACAGTTAAGCAGAGTTAAATAGTTCGGTTTTCTCTATTTCTTTTACTAAGCGAATTTCATCGTGTATATAAAATGTAATTACATCATTTTACATAATAATTACATTAAGTATTTATACTCTATTCTATTGCATTCTATCGTATTCAATGTGTAATCTTTTCTTTATATGTAAGTTTTTATATCTAATGTTACCACCATTTGGTTAAGAGATCAATATTAACGTAAATACCATAGTTAATATTACTCTAAAAAACATTTTTAATCTAATATTAGTATGATTAGTAAGGCTGTTTAACTTTTCTAAACGTAACAATGCTCTTATCGCAAAGTTTAGTTCAATATACAATGTTTACGGGACTGTCACGTTCTTGATAATAAATAATTATTACATACGGATCACCTTAGTTAGTTAGAAGCTGAAACAAGTTAACTCGTTTTAAATAACTTATCCATAAGTAAATTTGGTAAATGTAAATAACTTTAAGTATGTTGCAGCCTGTACATGGTCCACGGCTGGGCAAAGGCCTCCTCTGTACAGTGGGTATCAGGGCAAACTCCACCACGCGGCGGACTTCATATATCTTCGACTTTTTTTATTATTATTTCGAAAATATAGTTTTCATCTCGATGGTTTTCCTTCACCGCGATAAATCAGCACTTAAAATTACCAGTTTCCTTGATGATCGAACTCAGATGAGAAATTTTGCATTGTGTGACAAATGGTTAGAGATTGGGTTAATTTTTTTTCTTTGTCACGCTGACAAATTGTACTGTGGCCTGTTATTTTGACGTTTAATAACAGCTCAAAATAAGCCTATTTTGATTAGAGAAATTTTGACTTTGAAAACTAATGTTCCTTGTTTCGACAAACGTCTATCACCGAGAATTAACTAGGTTACTTTTTCTTATTGCCCGTGTTTTGAACTACTCCAATCGTAGTTATTCGATTGAAATATTAATTAATTATTATCTTTACATTGTTTTACTGGTTACTTTTTTACTTGTCCGCGTAATTCGAATCTCATCGAGTTGCTTAATTTCGTGACCGAGGAGAGTTTCATTTTAATACCAGTTCACCTGATTCAATTTTTAATCTTAAGTAAAAAATCAATATTGAACCACAGTCAGAGAAACTTGCTTGATTGAGTGCGAACGGGACATTTCACGATAAGACGTAAGCTATAAAAGGTGAATATTCTGAACAGAGGGGCCTTTGTCACGGGTTGTGGCGAACAATACCGTAAAGTCGGACATATAAGGGCCCTACTTTTCAATTTTTTTTGTGATAAAGTGGTAAACGAGCTGGCGGTTCACCTGATATTAAGTGATTACCGCCGCCATGGACATTCTTAGGGTTGCACTCGTAGGGTTGCAAATGCGTTGCCCCTTTAAATAAAGGGGCAACGCATTTGCACGGGATCTATCTTCTACTTTACGCCGGTCTTCTGTGAGGTCGTGGCACATACCCAGACGGACCTGCACATTCGTGCAACAGGGAACACTGTTGCGCGGCCCTACCACACTAGAGTTCAGTTCAACGCACAGTTTCATTTGCTCCCGTAGCCCCAGTAGCCACCTCGGCTTCGCTGTTCCCGATTGATAGGGCCGAAGTCCGGTTGGCGAGCATCACATCAGCGACCAGAGCCTCGACAGCCCTGTTCCTCATGTCCGTTATCGCCCCGCCGCAGTTCGGCGCGCCACAAACGCGGCGCGCCATTTTGCATTCGCGACATGAGCTGTGCCCGTTGCCGCATTGGTATATGTTCAGGCCCAACTTTCTGCCGCACGTCACGCAATCGAACTCCCGCCCGACGCTGAGCTTATTATTCTTGTTCGGTCGGGGCCTGAAAACGCGTCGAATGTGGATGCATTCTGTGCGGTCGTGAGGCTTCGTTAAGAACACAACATGGCCAAAGTGGTGCTCGTGTAAAACTAAACCATAATTCGTGTAAAACTAAAACAAACAAAACCATAATCATCATTTCGGCCCATTTGAATCCATTGAACATAGGTCTTCCTCAAAAATCGTTTGTAAGCATTATCCTGCGCCACTTGCATCCATCGACTTCCCGAACACTTACTGAGGTCGCCACTCTATCTAATGGGTTGTCAAAATTGATTTAAATAAAACAATAACGTCTACGATCTATTGCGAAAGCTGTTTAAAAACAATAATTATAATGTTTTGTTCTCCTTAGTCAGCTTCAGCCTCTTCAATCTACTTCAATGTGATGTGTCAGTAACTAATAAATAGATACAGTGTACTCGACAATATATATTTCACACCGGCCTTTGGAAAGGGACAATCTACTAATATCGGTTTTGTAGAGCATTATCTGTCACTGTTTGTTTCTCTATCAGTGTTGATATACTGTGGTAAAGCTCTACGAAGCCCAAAGGTCGATGTGCAAATATTTATCGCCAAGTAGGTACTAACTGAGCTAGCTCTAAAGCCCTGGGAAAGCAGAAGAATATCACTTAAATGAAATTAAAAATTCCTGTTGTCTAAAAATAATCAAGATTTAAAAGATAAACAACATACCGTTTTCCCTTTTTTGTTCTATCTTTTTGTTTGTTGGGTCCGAAGGGTTCTGGAGGGGCTGACGGACTTGGCGTAAGCCTGTGAGGACGGATGGGATTTAATAACAAAATCGTTCGGCTATCGTTTTGTCAATCCATAACGTATTATTTTCAAAGTTTGGAAAAATTCCTTCTGAATAGATAGATAAAATTATATTAAACTAGCCTTTCGCCCGCAGCTTCCTCCGCTATTACCCTATAAGAATGTTGTCTATGCTTTAGGCAGCATTCATTAATTACGTTAGGAGATTATTTGCATGTTTTTTACAAAATTTGAACAACTTTTTGCAACAAAATGCCTTTGAAGAGTTTGTTGTCTCCCGTCCAGCTGATTTTTACAAGAAGGGCATCAAGAAATTACCAATGCGTTGGCAAAGATGCATCGATTGCATTGGTGATCGATTACTTTGAATAACTGAAATAAAAAAGTTTAAAAAAAAAAGACTAACTTATTTCATACAATACGGCAATTTCTTAGATAAAGACCTAATATATCAAAATCAAATATTTTTATTCAAAATAGGAGTATTACACTCTCCTATTGATAGACAAAATACTACCACCTACACATGTATATAAAATAAATAAAATAATTGACGTTCGCCCGAGTTAACTCTGACATTAAGTGCTAGTTCACGTAGGATCACGCGGGCGCGGTGGCGAGTGTGGGCGCGGTAGACGTCGCGATCTCGTGTTCACGTTAGCCGCCAGGCGTTTGCGCGAGTATTCAACCTCTGAAAACACGTCATCAACGAACACGACGATCTTATATTTTTAACCGAAAATTCATAACTAAAGTCGCTAAAAATTAAAGATACTAAAAATTAGAATAATTGGTGTGCAACAAATTAATACAGTAATTTGAGAGAACATCCTTCAAGATTTTTTTGGATATACCAGAATGACTGTAAACTGTTTTGATTACATACTGGATTCAATAAGGAGTGTCATTTCAAAAGAAGACATAAAAAACGTCGCGAGTGAATAGCGCGCTCCGACGCTAGTTCAACGTGAACACAATAACACGCACAAACGTGTCGAGTGTTTGATAATGCCACGAGCGCGCGCGCGCCAGCCGCTAGTTTGCCCGCTATTTAGACCGCGCGTGAATTTCGTACGTGAACACTTGGATACTAAGTCATATATTTGATATTTCGTGACCGCTTCCGCTACCGCGCCCGCGAGTCAACGTGTTTAAGTACTAAGACGTGAAACAATTCAGTCTGTCCTATGACCATGTACGCTGGAAAGGGTCAGAAATCCGTAAAATAGTTTCATTACACAATGTAAAATATGAGCGTAAAAACAAAAAATCAATAGGTGAATATCAATTAAATATATTTAAAAGTTCCAATTCCCTAAAATTAATTAATATTTAAAAGATTAATAACATACTCTTCCCCCTCTTTTGTTCTCTCTCGTTGGATGTATCCGGAATGTTCTGGAGGGGCTGATGGACTTGGCGTAAACCTGTTAGGATTGGTAGGATTTAATAGTAAGATAATAATATTAATGTTGTCAGTATCGCTCCATGTAATTTACAACCAATCTATCTCAGAGGAAACTTTTCCAAACGTATTGAAAGAGGCTATCGTTTACCAATCCATAAATCTGGAAGTACCAATGATATCTGTAACTATCGTCCTATCAGCATACTTTCCACTTTGTCAAAAATATTTCAATCCCTAGTTAGTGATTATTTAAAACGGCAAGAAATTTTTACTAAAATGACTCTCCTAATAATTGATATTGATATCGCTGTTCCAAGAATAAGTGCACCAGATAATTACAAAACTTTTCATATTAAAAAGAGTCCGTAACGAATTTAAAAACGTAGGCAGAAAGACACATCAATCATCCTTGTTGAATTCAGTCAATTGAATTTTTCAAAATTATGACATGGATATCCATTTTGATATCTTAAAAATAGATTTATAAAGAGAAAGAGCATATTTCACAGCCCAATAAAAATTTCATTTATAAGTTTATTTTCTCTTTTCTTATATTTATAAATAAGTTGTATTTTTGTTCTAATTTTCATATTTTTATTACTAGGTTTTTAGGTTACCATTCTTCTTAAATGTAGTATTTTATTCGATGTTGTGTTAATCTCTAATTTAAATGCATATATATACAATGTTAAACTTAATTTTAAGTGCATTGTCACATCGGAATAATAATTGTTTTTTTTATGTATTTACTTAGTAAGCCTGTTTAAATAAATTATAAAAAATTCAAGAAAAGACCTTTTTCAGAACAAATGAAAAACAATTATAGAATGTACAGCATCTCAGTCACTATTTCTGCATGTATCGAAATAGCAACAATTTTATTTTCCCATACAAACTGTACCTGTTAACCTGTCAACTGTCTGTGTAACCTGTCAAACACTCTCAGCGTGCGTTCAGATTCCTCTAGAAATCATTTATATGACAAAACAACGTTTGCCGTGTCAGCTAGTTTTAAATAAAAATATATTTAGTATGTTAATGATAAAGTATACACTAAAATATATTTATTATTAATTTTTGTAATAATTACGTTTAAAAAAGCCATGATGTCCATGAGGAAACTAGGAGAAATACGAATAAGGAGAAATCCATGGCACCGGTCTTTCTCGTGACAAATTTTTAATTCTCTAAATAGGAAACGTTCCAATTAGAGAAATAAAAATACTCACCTGGTTGTTAAGCCGCTAGCAGACTGTAGGTTCGGATTAATCGCAGACGTTGAAACGACGTTGTTTGGTATGCAGTTGTTATTTGCAGCAAAACTCGAAGGTGAATTTCTGACGTTTGTGGTAGATGAACATGGTTGCGGTGCAGGAGAAGGGTGAAGATTCGGGTATAACGTATTGAGGCGTTGATTGCTTGAATTATCAGCACTGACTTCCTCCGCTATTGCGCTATAAGAATGTTGTTTGTTGTAGGTGCAATGTATGAATCATTATTAAGTAATCTATTACATTATAATTGTAAGATATTATGTAAAATATATGCAATAAGTTGAGGACGGCCAAGTGATTTTGTTTTAATTTGAAAAGTTGGCAAGAGAGCTGACAGTTCGCCTTATTTTAAATTATTACTGTCACTCATCTACAAAACTGAGGCGTTGTAGATGTGTTGCTAACCTTTGAAAAGTAGGCCCCGGTAACTTTACTCACCAAACCAAACGCGAAATTATAAGACTTACTCGCAGTCTTTTTTTTTAAATTATTTATTAACAGAGTAAATACTATTGTTTCAAAAAACATTAAGTGCCAAGCTGAGAATACAGTTTATTGGCGAAACTGCAGTCATTGAGGTTTACAAGTGTATTTTAATACTACTATTTTCTCTAAAATATATTTTAAAAAAAATTAAAAAGTAATTAAAAACTAAAAAAACTAAGTAGATAAAATACAAGATAATAAAGCTATAAAAGACAGAAAACGAATAACTTAAACTAAATTAATAATGAATAAAGATAAATAAAAAAAATTAAGATTAATAAAATTAATAAAACTAAATATGGTCGTCGATGGCATTCAGTAGACAATATTTCAATCTGTATTTAAAAATTTGTTTTGCCCGACAGGCCGCTTCATTCATTCATTCAAAAACCAGAACCATTATTTATGCTTTCGCCGAAGAACCACAGTAACCGATATAGCTCTCCGGATTTGCAAGCTAAAATGGCAATGGGCAGGCCATATAGCTCGAAGAACTGACGACTGATGGGGAATAAGTTCTCTGTGGCGACCACGACGGAGCAGCGCGGAGAGCTATGTGCTATCGTGGTGCACGATCTCTCGTTGCCTGCCGTGATTCGCGCTATGGTTGAAAGCGAGAGGTGGTGGGGTGCTGCCCTAGCATATAGCGAAGACGTAATCACCCGGCAGGAGGCCGTAGAGATTGCTACCCTGGTAATCGGACCGATGAAATCGTAAGAGTCGTGCGCAACCGGTGAATGCAATTGGCATAGTGTCGTTCGTTGTGGCGTTATAAGGGGGAGGGCTATGTTCATCGGCCTGTGGACATCTTACGGCTGATGATAATGATGATGATGCTGGTGAATATTATATATAAGTATAAGTATTTACTCAGAAATATTTCAGATCCTGTATGTGGTCAGTACTGAAGTGTAAGGTTTTGGCGTGGTATTCGCTACAGACAAACTCGTAGACAAAGAGTTGTAGACTGACATTAAGGCCTTGTGTTAGTATTACGTCTCTCTTGATGCACATACGCGCTGCATGGAAATAAAACAGTTACAAGAATCATTAAACATGATGGCATTTCTGCGAAATTTACTGAAGCAATACCACTTTATGGCAATAATACAACATTATGAACTTCACGTACAAGTGCTGGGAAATGACTAAGTCCGGGTTGGCTAACCAACGAATGAAAAATTTGGGCATGCAACCTGCGCAATTTTTAGAAATTGAATTATTAACGTACATATTTTATTACTTAGTTTACATCTGTGTCAATAATAAAACCGTTTAAAAACTTTTAAGTTAAACGGTTTTATTTTATGTGCACTGAAAACTAGAATATTGTATTGTCATCTAAATTAAATGTGTGTACCAAATTTCAGATCAATCTGACAACGGGAAGGTGCTTAAATTTCAATTTCTAATTTTGACCCAAACAAACAAATAATTAAATTAAAAATTCCGTACGGGTCGAGCTAAATAAAACCGTTTAAAAATGGTTTATGGGTGCTGCAAAAACACCACAGATTACAAAGGTTAAGTCGGTAATGAGCGGAAAGCGGGCGAATGGGGTAGTTTGATGGCCATATTGTGCAAGTGTTTGGAAATGCACGATGTTGCATAAAGGTTTGCCTGCCTTTCCTTGCCCTGTCCAAAGTCATACCTCACTTTGTTGCGGTGATCTTATACTGATAATGAGGTTATAAATATTGGAACATACACACGCGTTTGTTGGGCTGAGTGCGCTTGCTGTAATAAGATTTTGCATTTTTCTTCATAGAGTTTTCGTTGCCTTTCCAAAACTTCTTCCACGTGCGCCTGTCTGAAAAAAATTTCATTTACATAGTTTTAGAATGCAGGTTGAATCCTATATTCTTATATACGGACGGATGTATATCTACCAGCCTAAACATATACCATGGGTAATGTAAAATCGATCCAAATTCGTCGAACATGGATGGAAAAGTAGATGCATAAATCTGGAAAAGGCAAAGGTCACGCGTTTTAAAAATCTGTAACATCTGCCAACTAGAGGTAACCCGTATATACTGGAAGAGGTTTTGATTTAATAACAGACTAGAGAAATAACAGGAATCCGCGCCACGCATATTGTAAGTGAAGCATGGTATGATCTATGTTTAACTGATTTGTGGGAGGGAACTTCCTATTTTTTTCATTTATTTTAACAAAACGATACATGCAACAATGTTACACATAAATTAATCGTGTTTTGGATGGAATCAAATGATCTTCACCTCTGCGGTTTCGAATAATTATTTATTATTTATTTATTTGGGAAATATAAAGTATACACCTCACTTATAATTGTTTACACACAATAGCTTGTACATATACCAGTTAAGTTTACTCTAACAGAAAAATCATAAATGAACAGAAATTAAAAAATAAAGAAAAAGCAGTTACAATTTAAACAATATAAAAAAGTAATAAAGAATAAAAACAGCAATAGTTAGTAAAAGTTTGAAAAAAAAAACAATAAATACTTTTTTTTTCAAAATGAAACTGATTTAATTTAAGTAATTTTGAAATTATTTTTTGTACGGATGTTTAAAATGTCAGCACTTAATTTTGAGTTAAAGGTTCTGCAGGATCTCAACAAGATTTTTTGCATAATTCACATTAATAACTTGGTTGGTAAAATAGAAAGTCCCGATCTTCTCGAGAGATTAAATATCAGTCTGCCACGACATGGTGTCCGTTTGCAGAGGCGAAATGTGTTTGCCGCCATTCCGACGCACCCGTTACTGTCAGCACTCTCCTTTGTACCGGCTGTGTTCGAGCTACAATGCTATATGCCAGGATTTCGACATATTTAGTGTACGGTGTAGTAACATTAAAAAATATGTAAGGGTTATACTATATATAATTTAAAATTTATTTCAATAGTTTTGTATTATTCGTAATTTAAAGTCAAGTTTAAATGTTGTTTTATCTAATATTTTTAATTTAGCTTTAGTTTCTTTTGTTTTTCATTTTTATTTTGTTTGAAGTTATTTTTTTTTCTTTCATTGTACAATTATTTATTGTTGAGAGTGTTTTTTGTGCATGTTGTGTTCGCTCATAGAAGTGTAGTAAAGTAGACATTCACTTGTGTGTTAAGTTCCGTATCAACTTTATCTGTGTCCATTATTCTGTAATGTGAGTGTAATGTTTGGTTTGCGATCCTAATTAAATAAAAAAAAATATCTAAGGCAAATAAAAGAGTTATAGGAAAAAAAACAGTTTTGACTCCAATTGCACCGAGGTAAGGGTAATTGTGGTCACCTTGTGGGCAATGAGGGTCAAACAAAAATCTAACACAAATCGCTCGCAGACTGATGAGCTAGACAATCAAATGCGCTAGAAGTTGGTGGTTGGTGGGTGCCAGTTATTGAAGATTCTCCTTGACCTGGTGCTGAGTTTGACGCTTGAGTCAGATGATATTGATGACTCATCAATAGCATCTGACTCATCATAGTTTTTACTGGCAGCATTCTACGATTGGAGCAATTCGGCTGGCAGAAATCTTCTTCAGAAAACACTTCGGGGGTTTATTGGGTAAATACCAGTAGCCCTAAATCCCGATTCCCCTTTACTAGTAGATAAAACGTAATTAAGTGCCTTCCATAATAGGGATGCTCCTTCGTAAGCCGTGATCTTCTCTGCAAGGTAAAAGACAACAACCAGTCCAGGCATTTTCGAAAACTGATTAAAATTGTGTTTTAAGTTTAAGTTTCCACCGTATTCAAATGCCATTTTGCTAATTTAATTAACTGTGCATAAATCCATAAAAATATTGGCCATCTTCTTTATGAAGTCAAAAAATATAGTAGGTATACGCCAATTACATTGCATGCAATAACATTGCAATAATTACATTGCTTGAAATCGTTACAATGAATGTCCGAATAAAGGCATACGAAAGTTACAAATAAGTAGATCAATAAATGTGATAATTACCGTTTATTTAGCGTCAGTGGAAATTTATATCGGTGAGCCGTAAAAACAAAAATGAACTCTAGTTCCCGATGCCGTTGCCACACAGGCGTAGCCGGCTCGCAACGATTGTGAGGGGCACATATCAGAGTAGGGAGGCCATTTACGCGTCTCTAGGGGTTGAAGTTTTGTATATATGTGAGGTACCACCATTACCGATTGACTCTCATTGCCCCATCTTCCCCTAACAAATATCGAGTCAACAAAATTTCTTTTTATCCTTACTAATATTATAAACTCGAAAGTTTGTATGTATGGATGGATGTTTGTTTCTATTTCACACAAAAACTACTGAATGGATTTTAATGAAACTTTACAATTATATAGCTAATTTCATCAGAATAACACATAGGCTATAATTAGTATAGATATTATTTGAATTATCCAAAATATAAAAATAAGTGTCAAGTAAGTAGGAAAAAATGCTGCCATCTGCGAGCTATTGTGGTGTATAATAAAAAACTCATTGTTAATTGCTTTTGACCGCACGGGCGAAGTCGCATTTAACAGCTAGTTTTATATAAATGAATTTGATCCTTTTCCATTCGTCGATCAACCATAGAACCAATTGCAGAAACATGATCTCACCTGTTTCAAATCCAAATCTAAAAGACAGCTTTATAAATTTCTTTGGAATTAAATCAAGTGCATCTATGTGTTTTTTGCTTTGAGGAATCGATACCTTTAAGGCATATTCTAGACCAGATCTTACGAATGTGTTGTAGAGTAATACGAGAGTAGTGATGTTTTCGAAATTACGTCCAACCCTTAGAATAAAACCAAGATTACGGAATGCTTTATCAATTATGTAACTGATGTGAAAGCTGAAAGTTAACTTGGAAACAACATATACACCTAAATCTTTAACCTCAGATACGCCTCTTAGGGAAACATTATTCAAGCTATATGCTTGTTTTAAAAGCTGTACGCACTTAACGTCTCAGATAGGATCGTGCACGCCATAATAATATGTATATTGTGTGCTTACCTATGTTTATGATTAAAACGTTGTGGTATCAATATGTATACTTAATATTTTATTTTTATTTATTTTTTATAGACTTATATACTAGACACATATAACGCAATTAATAAAAAATATTACTACTCGCTTGGTGTGGCATGTCCGTTGACTACGGACACAAGGAACGCCAGCCGTGCCTCTCACCCTTGCTTTTTACGCTCTGCACGAGCGACATACCAAGCGCTTTTCGCGGATAATACAGCGCTCTTTTACACAGATAAAAATCTTAATCAACTCACTAATCGTCTCCAAAGCGCCGCCGACCGCCTCGGCCATTGGTTCCGCAAATGGAGAATAGAAGTAAATCCCGAAAAGAGCGTGGCGATTCACTTCACATGAAGTACTTACCCGTCACATCTTTATACAGGCCCTCGCAAATGCAGAAAGCTAGGGCAAATATTTCTCTATGGCCAACCACTCCCCTGGGGGAAAAAGGTCAAATATCTAGGAGTCACTTCGACTCGCGCATGACGTTCACATCGCCTATTAACGACATTAGAAACAGAGCCGCGTTCGTCTCCAGCCGTCTCTATTACCTAACCAATGCGTCAAGTAAAATAGCCCTTAAGGCACAAATTATTATTATATAGGGAGGCTTTTCTAAGTGTATCCATTTTTTAAATTAAATTCTAGAAATAAATAATGTTGTATAAAAAAAGATAAATACATTCTATGCCCTATAGGCGACATGCCATAATTAACACACGTATGAGTACTAGGTAAACCCCCGTTCCAGGGCGGTTCATACCGCCCCCAGGCACCGACTAACCAAGCACAGTCAACGGCCATCGGGGTCACGTCCCACACCGAACCTCGATGGCCTATAGGCGACATGCCATAATTAACACACGTATGAGTACTTACGCGGCCCTAACCGCTGAGGACGGCCTCAAACTCACGGGTTCTGGCTAGCCCACAGGTTCTGCGTTCGATGAAGCTTTAATAGTCTAAGGACTGAAAGCGTAACATAAGTTATACAAATACAATTCAACGAGAGGTATATAAATAAAATATATCCTTTAGATAAGACGGAGAAGCTCAATTGTTTAAAATGGAAAAAAAGTATAAGGAAAATTGTAGAGCTACGCCTTTGTTGAATAGTAAGCCACATAAGACGTGTGCGATAATGACTGATAAAATGAAGACTGTAGTTGTTGTAAAAGCGCTGTAGCTTGTTGAGAAGTACTTTGAATAAGACTGCATAATTAATAGTAGGTAATACAAGCGTCTGTACAACGATTATCTTGGTCTTAAAGGGAAGAAAATTTTTCAGACGGTAAAGAATTATCAAGATTGAATAGATTTTACGGCTGACTTTAGTGACATGTACTCAAAGCTCATTGTACTGTCCATATAACGACGTAGGTTTTTTACAGATTGCGAGAGTGCAATTATTTTATTGTTGTAATAAGCAGCAGGCAGACTTGTATTTTCAATTTTGGACAACAATCTAGAGCTGGCGTAGCTTGACACTTCGTGGGATTAAACTGACACTCCAAATCGCGACGACCACTCATAAATAGCAAAAAGTTTGAATATTATCGAGCAATCGCGTTAAAGACCGTCATTATCGGTTTGTACGTAAATATGCAAATCTTCGGCATATAGATGGTGCGAGCAATCAATACAGGAAGAGATGGAGTAGCTTTGATAGCATATAAAGACGTCAACTCTTCTCCTTGTTTTACAAAAAAGTGTCTGTCGCTTAGATATGACTTTATTAGGTTGTAGAAGTTTATTTGTAGGTCTTTTTTATTTTGAAAAGGATTCCATCATGCCACACTCGACCAAATGCCTGTGATATATCCAAGAATGCTGCAACACTGTATTGTTTTGATTCAAGAGCTTTGTCTATATGTTCCACTAGTCTGTGTATTTGTTCAATAGACTTAGTTGAATGAATTAGTTTATCCTAAGTCACTTTAATCATATATAATAATAAAAAGCATAGTTCTGCAAGTGAAATAGCTTACCATACCTTAAATGCCCATAATGTTTCATACATGGATTAAATTTATAAGTATAATATCATCCTCAGTAATAAATTTGTAATAATGAAAATAGAGGGACAAAATTGAGTAAACACTG
This sequence comes from Iphiclides podalirius, assembly GCA_933534255.1. Lineage (NCBI taxonomy): Eukaryota > Metazoa > Arthropoda > Insecta > Lepidoptera > Papilionidae > Iphiclides > Iphiclides podalirius. The sequence continues at coordinate 6,540,203 of OW152832.1, forward strand.
CTCAATTATTACTTAAACAAAATTATTTATTTATTAATTATATTTATACTTCATAACAATTACAAGAAAACTATAAATACTTAATGAGTTCTTGTTTAAATGGATCTGTGTGATAATAAATGCTTATTAATGTTATGAATACACAAAGTGCTTTTAGTGCTTTGTGTTGGACCTAGTGCTATTGAATAAAGTCTTCAAAAAAGTCAGAAGGTCTTTCTCTCCAAATCCTTCGAACCCTTAACATGTAACATTATTTTAAAGTTTGTCTGACTTTGTTTATTATTGTTATTTTTTTAATGTAACATATTCATTTGTTATATACTAGCTATATATAACAAAAGAATATGTTTATAATATAGTATTAAAATACATATTTTTTAAAAAATTACTATAGTTAATGAGAGTAAAGGAAGGAAGAAATAATAAAGATGTTAAATGATGCAGAGCTATCTAGTTCTATAGTATATTTATGAGAAATATTATGTCATTTACATATAAGTGGTTGTTAATCAATTAAACATATCCTTCACTTACATGTACATTTATGTGCATATGAAAAATGAATATTTTTCATCTTACTTCATACGTATTACATCTAAATTTTTTGATTCATCAAATTAAACAAATCATAAAAAAGATACTTCTAATGAAAAAAATAGGACAACAATATTTTCACCAATTTATCATTTATTAGAAAAACAATATAAATTTCATTACACAAGTGCAGTTTCAATATTACATTATGGACAAATAATTAAATCATTTTTAAGGTATGGTCACAATAATGGTCAACTAATTAGAAACAACAACAAAAAAGTATAAAGAAAACAGTGTTTTTTTTAAGTATAAGTAATTAGTATTGTTATTTATGAAATAGCTACTATCCACAGCCTGCCAATAGTAATAATTAATATTAAGTGGCATATCCCTTATTTTCTTTTCCTTTTATGGGTCATTGTCATGCTGAACCATCCAGGTTACAGGCAAATGAACGAACAAGAAAAATATCTTAGAGCACAGAAAGATTCCCTTCTGTGCTCTAAGATACTTTGTTTTGCCATTGATCTAAAAGTCACAAAGCATATGAATTGGTCGATTGAATTTAAGAGATAAAAATTAAGTTAGAAGGAGAGACTTGTAATGCGACATTGAGTGAAGAAGTCTCTGAATGTATGAATCAGTCAGTTGTTGTTGTATAGGCTGTTACAAATTTTGTTTTTTAATTAGATTGTTTGAAAATTATTTTTTTTATTTATGGATTTTTTAAGGTTTATATTTTTTTATAATTATTGGGCAAGTAGCGTTCAAAGTGTGTTTCTTTTATTGCTGCGATTGTAACAAACTGTATAAAAAACGTTTGATTTTAATTTAGTCTAAAGTTAATAAATTAAATCTTTATTATGGAACAATGTATGTCATATGTAGGAGGAGATCCCTCCTAAACGGTCCAGCCGTTTGATGTTGGTCGAATGGACCATGAGGAGTGGACCGTGTAAGTTTTTGTGTGTTTTCAAGTCGATTCGAGAATCGACCACTACTATTATTTTTTTTATTTTTTTTTATTATAATTTGTTGTTAGATTTAAGATGTGTGTACATGACAACTTCAGCCGTATCCGCTAATATTTATATAATAAATTAATATCAGGGTGCTGCATGAACGACATCAAAAATATCTGCGCAGGGTCAGTTACCCACGCTATAAGTAAGTAGTTTTAAGTAGGTATATAAAAATTATATTTTAGAGCAATATGTACGAATACGAATATTATATTTTATCTTATCTTACCTTTTTCTACATTCTTTTTCTATAGATTGTTCATTACCCATCGTTAATCGTTTTCTTAAAATTTTCACAACACTACTTTTATACTGAATCTGATAGAAGATTTATAAAAAGCAGCGTCAATTGGCTGAACGGTCAATAATAGCAATATAACCAAAATGTAACTATGATTTGAATAGAACTTTAGAAAAGCTAAAGTAAAAACACTGACAAAACAATTGGTATCGTGAGCCTGAGCTATTGTATTCTAGTGTACTATTGCAATGTATAGGTGGCATTAGTACCATAATGTAAACTATTGTTAACGATTAACGTAAACTTAAGGAAAAAACCCAACTATAGACAAAATAATGTTGCCGTATAAACTGCAATATTATATATTAATATTAGTGATGTACCGGGTCATTAAAATTGTAGATCCGCGAATACGGATCCGGATACGGATCATTGGCGTGAATATCCGCGGATACGGATACGGATCTTAGCTTAATATCCAGGAAAATCTCAATATTAGTGCATCCACCGTCCTTGATTTTGTGTCTGATTTGGAGGATAAATTACATTTTAGTGTTTCAGAAATTGATAAAAAAAATTGTTTCAAGTAGCCACATTTTTACACCCACGGGTCAAAGAAATAAAAAATGGCTTACAACTTTGGAAAATGAAGTAAATCTCACAGCAACTACAATAAGTACTAAGGACAAACCAACCAAGCTTTTAATCAAAAGTTAACACTTTGAGTGCCATAGTTTATTAATTTACTTAATTAGAATTTTCATTTTATTACGATTATAAGGGTAAAGATCCGAAAAAGATCCGTCAAAAATGTAGCGGATACGGATCCGACGGATATCCGCGGATACGGATATCCGGATTATACATATATATATATATATATATATATATATATATATATATATATATATATATGCCAGCACTTTTTCTGATGTTTCTTCTGTTCAGCTTTGTGATCTCTTAAAATTGCGGCTTAGCGTTTATAGAAAATATCTTAAAATAGTACATTTTAATCCTTTTAGTCTTGATCTTAATCTTGTGTAGTTCGCGGACGATGAACGATTATAAAACGTATCTTTGTAATTTACTATAAGAAACGTCTCCGAATAATACTGTTAATCGGTCTAATAGCTCTTTCTTTCTTTCCATACATCTACCAACACTAGTTATCGGTACCGAACGAACGCGACTGATCAGTTACGTCCGATTTTGTGAAACACTGATCAACATAGAAATTAAGTAATCAGCTCTCAAATGGCTTTTCAAATGTCATTAAAGTTGTCAAAAGGATGGTAAAACTCTTTGAATTGATCATCCTGATCGTTTAGATTATTCTGCCAATTTATTTAACTAGATCAGAGCGCTTTTCTAAAAGACCGAGAAGGGTCAATACTACTGATTTTTATAAAATGTTAAAAAGTGACAAACGAGCTAGCGGTTCACCTGATGTTAAGTGCTATCCGCCGCCCACGGCCATTTGCAACACCGGTTGCAGATGTGTTTCCACCTTTTAATAATGTGGGTCACGGCTACCTCACTTACCAGACGAAACGCAAAGGTGTAAAACGTCTACTTTACGCCGGTCTTCTGTGAGGTTGTGGTACAAACCCGGACCTGCCCATTCGTGCAACAGCGAATACTGTTGCTTGGTCCTACTACTCTATAGGTTGATGCGATACTCGTTTCCGAAACTTTCCTCAAGCCCTCTCTTGCATCTACTCAGTACTCTTTACCTGGATACCGCTTAATTCGCAATGATAGAGCGGAGAAGGGCGGCAACAGTGTTGTCATATATCTGACAGTTGGTATCCCCTGTAAAATATTGGACTCTTCGCCTAGTTGTTACTCACACTCTGCTTAGCACTTGTTTGTCGAAGTTATCTTCCAGTATATCAAGCTACTTTTGAGAGTATTCTATAGCCCTAATTCTCACATCGATTACTTTTTTCCTTTTGAATCGAAGATAGAATTATTTTCTCCTCTATTTGAACATACCATTATGCTTGATGATTTTAATACATACCTTTTAAAATCTGATTCCCGTGCTCAAAGGCTCCGTTAAAACGTCCGAAAACTCTCCACTTGCTTTTCCTATCATGACCTCGTATATCTCTCGTATAAAATACGCCCTCCTAAATCCTAACCTTTATCTTCGCAACTTCAAGAGCATTGACGTGTTGACGCGACTCGTGCTGATTGGTCGGGTGATTATCTTTCCAACTCAATTGACGAAAGGATTGTTGGTTTCAATAAAACACTCACAGCCCTTTTTGATCAATATGCTCCAATAAAATGTATTAGGACTAAGGGTGACATCTGATATAAAAAAAAGTTATGTCCAAAAGAGACAAAGCCAAGTGACGCATAAGGAAGAAACCCACAGAAAAGAATTTAACAGCATACAAATCTCTACGAAATCGTAGCATCGAAAGCAGTAATCATTTGTATGGATGCGAAAAGACGGTACATCCACAGTAATATCGTCAAATACACAGGTTTGGAAATTTTTAAGTCCCTTGGTGTGGGGAAATCTTCTCATTATGAACTCATGATAATTTATCTTGATTCACTAAATACTCACTTTTCTCGCTCTCATGTCACATTGGGTGACAACATTAAGTCTATTACCCTTAATCATCTTCTCCTTCAGTCTCTACTCAAGTGTACACCTTTCTCCTTTGCACTGGTATCAGAGTGAGACGTTAAGAGATCCTTTCACTATTTCTACTAAGGCAGTGGGCGTTGATGGAGTTCATCATCAGATGGCCCCCTCGAAATGGAAAAAAACACAAGTCATCCCCCCGCCTGAAACCTCCAATCCCTTCAACCTTTTCACAATATCGTCTCATTTCTATTTTACCCACCTTGTCGAAGATCCCGGAGAGAATTTTAAAGTGACAGGTATCCTCCTTTTTAAACTACAATGGTCTGCCGAGTCACTTTCAGTCTGGTTTCCGCCTTGGTCACAGTACGATTACGGCTCTCCTCAAGGTGTCTGATGACATTCGCCAGGCTATAGACCGCAAATAGTTGACAGCTTTGATCCTACTCAATTTCAGCAACGCTTTTAACTCTGTTAACTTCGATGTTCCCTCAGGTATACTTAAATTTCATAACGTATCTCCACCTGCACTTAACTGGTTTTATTCTTACCTGCGGGGTCGCTCGCTGGTGTGATCTTGCTGCAGGCATTCCTTAAGGTGGCAGCTTATCTCCTCTCTTATTTTCAATATTTATTTATGCTGTCATTCATGTAATCTCTTCTCAGTTTCATCTACGCAGACGACTTGCAGCTTTACCGCCATTTTAAGGTATGCGAGATGCATGATGCTATATCGGGAGTAAACGATGATCTCTCTAAAATTTATAATTGGGCAAAATATTTGGGAATTCTAGTTAATCGAGCAACATCCCAAGCGGTTATATTTGGCCGCACGAATATGCTCAATCTCATTAACGCTATTAACTTCTCAACGATATACTACGATGGTGTTAGTATTCAATACTCTTTATGTGCTATAAACCTTGGCATCTGGTTTTATAGCAAGTTTTCTTGGACCAATCACATTAATGAAATGAGCAGGAAGATACATTACTCTATTCTCTCTCTATTACTTGAATAAGTTTTATTGTAACGGTAGTCTCCAAATAAAGCGAGTAAGGAACGGACGTGTGTTTTACTGCGCGAGAGACTTCATATCTCAAGCACTTACATATTTCTCGGAATGTTTGACCTTGAGAAGGACAACTGGGAGGCGTATATTGACCGACTAGAACAATACTTTATTGCAAACCAAGTGAAGATCGAGATCAAAGTGGCGACATTGATCACAGTAATAGGCAGTGAAACTTATGAGCTAATGTAAATTTGTGCACACCTGAAAAACCTGCGGCTTATGTAATGAAGAAATTGGCCAGAAATTGTTTATCGAGAATGACAACATATCGTTTGACAAAGCCTTTACCATAGCTTTGTCCATGAAAGCGGCTGAAACAAATGCGGCATTGGAAGAAGGTTGTACCAGTGACATAAATGCAGTCGTCTGCCTACCAAATCTAGACACTACAGTCAATTTCATGAAACGGAACAAAAAAGACATGTTTAAGAGCGGTGGGAACGTAACACAAGCGCCACGCTTTCCAGTCGGTGGCAGCGGTGGTGGTCCAAGCGGCAGCGGGTAGCGGTAAATACCGGGCGAACGTCAGTCGGACTAGCGCAATGAGCACGGATCACAAGTGTAAGGCGTGTGGTGACATTCACTAAGAATATAAGTGCAAATTCAAAATGTACGTAGAGTGTGCAACAAGGATGGACATCTAAAAAGGATGTGTACCAAATTGCGAGAAGGTACATTCTTGCATAATATTCATGAAGGTATAATCATGACAGCGACAGTGACGAGGTACATAATAATTATTAGGTATTATAATAATTATTCTTTAACTATAAAGAAACCACAATCACAATTACTTGGACCATTCACTGTCATCAAATTGACTAGATGAGAGTTGTTTATTAAACATGGAGATCGATACCGGCAGTCCTATTTCATGTATAAGTTTGTTATAAAAACCATTTTGTTCATTGTAAACTAAAGCCGAGTGCTTTTGAATAACGATATTATACAGGCGAAACAGTGACACCTGTGGGCAAGATGGAGGTCAACATAAATTTTAAACTAAAAGAAAAGTATTAGACTTGTATGTTATAAAAAGCGGAAAGACTAATTTATTAGGTAGATGTTGGCCTCGCAATTACACAGGGGAAAGATGGTTAGATGGCACTATCATAGAGAGTTGGGTCTCATAATTATGTAGTAAGTAAGGAAGGTGGTCCTCTTGAACGGCAGATTAACTTATTTTTGGACCAAACGTAATGATTATGAAATTTATATAAAATACAAGAGTTATGTCAGACAGCTAGACATGTTACTTCTACAAACGATTTTTACGGAATCAATCAAATATGACACAATTCAGTCTGAACAAATAAAACTTACATTCTAGATTTAATTTAAAGTAATTCAAACATAATACATAAACCAAGAAGATCAGAGTTGATATCAAAAGAGTATGTATAATCTGAGATTACCAATCAACAAGTCCCTTATTGAAAAGAAGACACGTCAATTCTAGACATAAATAATATTATATAAAAACATTTCCGCTTCGTGCTCTCGTACGGAACGGACGTCTCTCTAAGACGGAGGGCTCATGCCACCCGAATTAGACGCTACTCGCAACTTCGGTTGCAAATTAAATCTTTGTGCAAGCAGTGCTGCAGTTTAGTGTTAGTGTAGTGTTGTGCTCGTAGGCAGGTTCCTGTTCTGTAAGTAGAATTCTATACACACTTCTCGCCTCAGAGGCGGCATTGTTTTATTTAATAACTGTGTGCTTTTTGCGATAGGCGACAGCTAGGTACCCACCCTAGCGCACCTAAAGCGCAGGTGAAATAGTTGTTAGTTTTAGGCACACACCTCCCTGCCGCAAGGTGGGAAGGCCTATTTAGAAACTATACGCCGGCGGGGCGCAAGCCCCAAAGGTTCAAGCCCCGTTATGGGTTCCCTCTTAGAGGAATTCATTCGCGAACGATGCCCGAAATGTGGCGCAGCTTTCTCGCCTTCGCCGCGGAGAAACGCCGCGTCGTCGAATACGCTAGCGACAACCCGGCTTCACCGGCAGTTGCCTCGCCACTCTGTCCCTCTGCGCCAGCTAATGAGTCGCCTTCTGCGACACTAGTAACGCCCGTCGCGTCGACTTCCGCCGCCGCGAACGAACCCAACGCGCCTTCCGCGCAACCAATTTCGGCCCCCTTCCGCGATGTCGTTCCCGACTCACAATCGAACGGCGGCTCGGACATGGAGGTCGAAACGACCCCCACTGATAACGCGAACGCCAACGGCTTCACCGTCGTAAAGTCGCGCAAAAAGGGCAAAAAACGCCCCGCAACTGACAGCGACCCCGAATGCGAGGCCGCCCCATCTAACCGTCCCACCGCAACGCCCGCCAAAAAGGCAGCTGCGGCTGCCCAATTGGTACCCGAATTCGCCTCCGAGCGAAAAATTAAGCCACCGCCGCCAATAATTATTCAAGAAAAGGCAAAGTGGCATCAAGTATGCTCGTGGTTTGAACGCCACAACATCCGCAACCTCCGGTCAAAAAATACACACATGGGTATCCGCGTATACCTGGACACAACAGACGATTTCCGCCGCGTAACCAAGTATTTACGCGAAAATAAGGTAGGTTTTCACACCTACTCGTTAGAGCGTAAACTTCGGGTAGTAATAAAGGGCGTCCCCAAAGAGTCGGATGTCGATAAGGCTAAAGTCGACATCCGCACTCAGGGATACCCCGTACATGCAGTACGACGTCTTAGGCACCCTAGAACCCGTGTCCCTATGGACATGGTCATGGTTGAACTTGACTCTACCCCGGAAGGTAAGGCCATCTTCAACCTAAAGAGGGTCTGTGGGCTCAGTGACTTAGTCATCGAGCCCCCGCGCAAATCAGGTGTTGTGGCACAGTGCCACAACTGTCAACATTTTGGCCACACGGCCAATAATTGCTTCGCTCACCCTAGGTGCGTCAAATGCACCGGTGACCACGGCACAACCGAGTGCACGAGGCCAAAAGATTGCGCAGATCCACCTGACTGCGTAAACTGTCACGCTACCGGCCACCCGGCTAGTTATAGAGGCTGCGCTAAGGCCCCGAAAACTCCCGCGAGAAAATCTCCCGCGAAATCTACGTTGCCCAAACCCGCGCCCGTTAAATACGTTCCCGCGCCCGTACCCGTCACTAACGCCTGGGCGAAACCCAAGGTGGCCGCGCAGGTAACCACGCCGGTAATCCCGGTCGCCTCACGACCGATCGCACAACAGCTGCCCGCCTCTCAAACGGCGCCGCGGCCGCAGGTGCAGCCAACTCCGTCAGTTTTCGCGGAAAACAAGGACGACCCATTCGCGCAAATCGCAAACATCTGCAGCCTATTAGATAGGATCAATAGGCAGGAACTCGCCGTATTGTCCGCTAAAATAGCGGACGCCACATCTGGCAACGAGCGTCTTAGGGCAATTAGCCAACATAAAACGCTTGTGGAAGCCCTTTGGGCTTTTACGAGCCAACCGTAAAAGACAATAGTCCGCGCAATAAAACCGCGCTCCGCCGCGTCGTTAATTAGACCCATAAAAACACCTTAATGGGAAGTACAACCGCAGGTAGAACAAAAACCTCGGGCTCTGGTTGTTTCGTATTTCAACGCAAACGGCATAAAGGGTCAAAGGGACGAAATCGCGGAATTCCTTCGCGACTACAACGTAGATATTTTCCTAGTGCAAGAGACATTCTTGAAACCTAGTGTATCGTGTACACTAGGTTTCAAGAATGTCTCCCAGAATCGCAAATTACAATATTGTCCGCCACGACCGGTTAGCAAACCGTCTGGGAGGCACATTAATTTATTATAAACGGTCCTTGCACTGTTGCCCGCTCGACATTCCAGAGCTAAGTCAAATAGAGGCATCCGCGTGTAGGTTAGCGCTCACCGGCCACAGGCCACTTGTACTAGTCTCAGCCTACCTCTCGGGGAATAAAACCTTACTTGAATTGCAGGAGATCTAAACTGCAAACACGGCTCATGGGACACCGACAGCATCCCAAATAACAACGGAAAGCATCTCTTTAGCTTATCCGATAACCTAAACTTTAGCATAGTCGCTCCCGCAACTCCCACTAGGTATCCTACGGTGGACAACTACCAACACGCGTCACCGAGTGTCCTAGACATCATGTTATTCAGGGAGGTCTCGCTCGACATCGAGTCGATAGAGACAATCCATGAACTAGACTCAGACCACAGGCACGTCCTGTGTAAACTGGGCCAGAACGCCGGCGCGGTCCCTCCGACCAAATCAGTAGTGGACTGGCTTCGTCAGAAAAATGCAGCCAAACGCGCCTTCGACCGATACCGATCGATCGGAATCGAACCGAACCCTACTTCGACGCCTTCAGCTAGAAGTCAAAGATCGTGTATCGGAACACCGACACACAACGTGGGACACTCTCCTAGAGAACATCGAGCCATCGCACACCGCCTACTGGCGGTTGGCCCGCAGTCTGAAAGCAGACCCCCGCGAATCTCTACCTCTAATTGAGACTAGGGCTGCGCTTCCACCGGAAGGCGAACCTTTAAATTCAGTGACCCCCGAAGAGGTCCAAGATATTATTAAAAATTTAAAACTAAAATCCGCCCCGGGCCCAGATAATAAAAGTAATAAAATTCTCAAAGCTCTCCCTGGGCCGCTTATCTGTTTACTGGCGACCATTTTCAATACCCTTCTCTCCAGTTGCTCCTTTCCGGACGACTGGAAGCAAGCCACGGTTATCGGCATTCGCAAGCCGAATAAACCAGCTAATCAGCCCTCTAGCTATTATGCTTTACAAGCTGTACACACTCAAAGTGCCAGATAGGCTCGTACACACCATCCGGGCCTTTTTGTTGAATCGCTCTTTTCGATATCGAGTTGAGGGCACCCTCTCCACAAGCCGCCGCCTCACGGCCGGCGTACCACAAGGCTCCTGCCTCTCACCTTTGCTCTTTACGCTCTACACGAGCGATATACCCAAAGACCCCCACGTCAATCTCGCGCTTTTCGCGGATGACACCGCGCTCTTTATATTCAGACCGCAACCTTAGAATACTAACCACTCGACTCCAAAGCGCCGCCGACCGCCTCGGCGATTGGTTCCGCAAATGGAGAATAGAAATAAATCCCGAAAAGAGTGTGGCGATTCACTTCACACGAAGTACCTACCCGTCACATCTTTATAATGGCCCTCGCCAATGCAGAAAGTTGGGGCAAATATCCCTTTATGGCCAACCGCTCCCCTGGGAGAAAAAGGTCAAATACTTAGGAGTCACTTTCGACTCGCGTATGTCATTTACTACGCACATTAATAACGTTCTAATAGAGCCGCGTTCGTCTCCGGCCGGCTACACAATTTAACTAACGCTAAAAGTAAAATGCCCTTAAGGCACAAATTATTATTATATAAGATCTGCGTACGACCTATTATGTCCTACGCATGTATGATCTTCGCCCACACGCACCCTACTCGTTTGTACAAGTTGCAAATAGTACAAAATAAGTTTATCCGCCGCGCAACCGGTGCGCAGTGGTATCAGCACAACGTCGACCTGCACAGCGATTGCAGACTCCCGACGATTCGCGCACATTTTAAAGATTTGACAAAACGGTTCTTCGATAGAGTCCAGCATCATCCCAACCCTCTGGTGGTAAGCGCAGCAAACTACCAACCGGACACTAACGCGAACGTAAACAAGCGTCGCCCGCGAAACGTCCTCATCGACCCGGTCGACGAAGAGGACTTAGATACGATGGACCCACCGCCGGGGGTCCCGCCGGATAACACTACACCCACAGTTAGTGTAACAACAATCACACCAGTTCGCCCTCGCCTCCGAGCACGGCGAGACCCACACAACGCGTACACAAGGTACACCCGCGTTCCGGGGCGGTTTTCACCGCTCCCAGCCACCGATTAGCTAAATGCACAGTCGACGGCCGTCGGGGTCTCGGTCCGAACCGCGACCTCGACGGCCCTTAGATGACACACCATAATTAAACGTACGCATGAGCACATGCGCGACCCTACCCATAGCGGAGGGTCCAAACCCGTGGGTTCTGGCTAGCCCACCGGTTCTGCGTCCGATGAAGCTTTAATAGTCTCGGGACTGAAAGCAAAAACATCAGTTAATACAAGATACAAGATACAAGATTATATAAAAAATGTTAAACATTGAAAATCACTCGTAAGTAATTAATTACATATTTCAACTTATCTCAAAAAGTGCGTGAATTATAAGCAACTCATTTATTTTACGCGCGATCATTCATAACTAACATGCACACAAGTTCGTGCACAGTAAAATGTAGGTATTTATGAATGGCTACCGCATTGTCAACAAGTTCTATTTTTAGGGCACAGAATGGCATTTTTTTTTAAAAAGTTTGTTTTTTATTTCAATAAACGATTATACCACTGAGTCTGAACCTCCTGTGTAAATAATACACTCCCAAAAATTCTCACTGTATGAACCTTCCTCTTAAATCACTCTATCTAGTAAAAAAAACCACATCAAGATCCGTTGCGTAGTTTTAAAGACCTAAGCATACATAGGGACAGACAGACACCGACAGACGACTTTGTTTTATACTATGTAGTGATGCACAGCAAAGAGACATTTACATTTCAAGTGACATTTTACCACAGTCACTCGTCTTGCCTTCCCGGAACTCCTCCACTAACGCTTAAACTTTATGGTACGGCATTAAAGTTCAAATTGACTTTTAAGTATTATTACGAATCTTTTGTACGGGAACATAGAAATTGTGGTTTTTAGACTTTTTCAGGCAATTTTTTAAATTTCTTCTCTCCGTAAGAACCGTACCGCAGAGTATTATAAAAAAAGAAATAGCAAAATCGGTTCAGCTGTTCTCGAGATTTGCGCTTAGCAACACATTTAGCGATTCATTTTTATATATAAAGATATTTTGCATTTTAAATTCTTTCGGAATTTGAGAAGTGTTCGATAGCGTCATCGGGGCATGTGTTGTTTAGAAAATTCTTGTTACGCACTGCATGGTGAAGGTATCACCTGTCCGTAACAGATTTTTTTTTACTGAATAGAGTCGTCGTCATATTAAACATATAGGCATTTCCTGTTTCCGTTTTATCTTACCTCTTCTTCTACTTTATATCGCTATCTCTCTAGCACATCCTCTCCTGTCACCAGGCGCGGGAGCATAGGGTACCTGAGGGTTTCAGACGCTCTGTACATCATGGGTTTAAAAATTCCTTCGAATGCCATTCCGAATAAAACCACCATTGATAATACCAAATTTAAAAAGCTATTTTCGTCGCACAGTAGACTCACTAAACATGTTTGCAGTCGTTCACCAAATAAAATGGCAAGCCGCTCTAAATTCAGTAGTTCTCTGCTCAAACTTCGTTTCGCCCCTATTTTTAGTACCGAAAAGTGACAAGACCTTTCGTCCTGTTTTCAACCAGATTTTATTGTACCAGTATATGATAACGGACCGTTTTTGTTAAGGCGGACTTGTCACAAGCCTAGTTCAATCTTTCAGTAGCCAGGTCGCACAGACCTACCTCCAGCTCCGGTTTAAGCTCGGCACCGAAAGTTTTTGTTTTACAATTTGGGAGGCGCATGTGCTTGGAGCATTGTTTATCTGAACGACTTCCTCCTTGGACACCAAAATCCGAAAGTGTTCACCGAACATATTGGGATGCTATTTCAAACATTGTAGTTAAAAATCTTATAAATTCTAGGATTCCTATCAAACAACGAGAAGTCTGTTCGGGCTCCATAACAACGCCTCACTTAGGCCTAATTTGGGACCCATTGCAAGTATCTACCAGAAGAAAAAACAACTGCTCTCGTTTACGTTCATACGTTACAGTTCATAATCATAAAACTCATTATTGCCACTCTGAAAGAAATCCAGAGCCTAGTGGGACTATTAAATTTTGCGAGACCTGACGACCTGATACCATCTAAATATCTATATAAATATCGATATATCGATATTTTCTTTTTAGGCTTTGTTGTCCAAAAAAAGAAATGCATGCCAAGTATAAAATTTTTGAATATCTATGTATGGACTCTGTCTCGAATTAAAATTTGAGAAAAGCTGTAAGCTTCTAATAGTATGTTTACGTTAAACAACTTGTGTAGTGGTTGAGCAATTAGAATTTAGTAAATGCTAAATTTAGCAATAACTGTTATTAAAGTTTTCGTTACAGTAAGTTATAATGAGATTACTATTATATTTTAACTAGCTCTCTCGTCTGTCACTGTCAATATATATGTATGTCTTATTCCGGTCTGTCTCAGATATATAAAAGTACTCTTTGGTCTGTCTCTTGGGTGCCGAGTACTTTTGATCGTGTGGATCTCTTGACTCTTCTACTGAGAAATAGGTCTAGACAGGACGAGATATACTAAAAGTTAATATTAAAAAAAAATATGCCACATTTTAGAATTGAAACAAATGTGCCCAAGAATAAAATTCCACAGGATTTTGTAACAAAAGCAGTTCCACTCCTCGCAAAATCTCTTGGAAAACCTGCACAGGTTAGTCACTCTGTTTATGATTATATTTGTTTTAACTTTTTCTGTTTTTAGTTTATTCTCAAATTTTAATTATGTGATTATCTATTATTATAAAAGGATAATATTTGGTTTGAATTGTAGTTCACAAAAGACATTGTTGGTTTTATATGTTGTAGTATTGTGTGGTGTCCGTTATACCTGATGTGATAATGAGCTTTAGTGGTACTACTGAGCCTTGTGCCATTGCCAACCTCATGTCAATCGGGGCCCTTGGCGTTGAACAGAACAAGAAGCATGCTCAAGTTTTGTTTGAACTAGTTGAAAAAGAATTGGGTGTACCACAAGACAGGTATTTAGTTAATAACTTTAGTTTTCTTTTGGTTTCACTGTCAAACAAGGTAAATGGTAATTGTGTGTATATAATATCAATGTATATTTTTATTCCCAATTATTGTCAAACAATAGAGAAACAAGATTTCACCAGATTTTGGGTGAAAAACGTCCGCATTGAAATGAATCTGCCATTACTTTGTGCAGGTGTACATTATTCAATTTGTGCCAAAATATTTTTAAAGTTGACAAATGTTTTTATTTTGTCGAGTATACATTATTTTGGATACCTAAAGGACTTAAATCACATACATATATTTTTCCTAGACCAGCTTGTGTCTTCAAAAATCTATAACATTTAGAGTATACAATACTTTGTGCCTTGAGTAGTACCATTACAAAAATTATTCATCAAAAACCGAGATTGAAATAAAATTAACATTCCAATATATTATAAATCTCTTTTATGTAATATGGATTCCAAAATTTTTATAACATAAATGTTTTAGCATTCGTAGTTTGAACATCAAGAACAACCAAGGTTTAAAGTATATCACCATATAGTGAGATTCTTATTAGAGTAACTTGAAGCTTTTATTGAAACACAAATAAATATGGGTTGTATGAACATTCCTATCTATGGAACGCTATCCGTCCTCCCGATAACAGATAATTAACTTTGTTAAAAAATTATAACGGTCGATAGATAATTGAAAAGAAAGTAAGGGCAAAAGGATTCATTTGTGTGTATCTTTAGTTACTGAAACGAGGGATTGAAAATGGCCATTAGACAATGCAGTTATCAGTTCCAGTTCAGTTCAGTTACTTATGGGCTGAAAAGGTTACAATGTTAATTACAAAAAAGTAGATATGCTCAGTGGCTCTGAGAAAAGGGGAATTGTAAGATTTATTAAAAAGAACACGTGAATTAGGTACAAAATTGATGGTAGAAAGCGAATTACATAATTCTCTTCCTCCCAGAATCAAATACAATTGAAAATATTCAGAGCATTGTAAAAAAATAAAGGGCATCAAAAAATGACAAACATGGAAAACCTGGTCAAGGAAGCTTGGGTCATGTTAGTAGTGTGAACGAATTTGTAGTTTTGTAAGAAAATTTTAAAAAGAATACTTGAAATACCAGACTCAAAGTTTAATAAATAAATAAATAATAAATGATCCCTACGACGGCCAAACGATTTTTTTTTTTAATCTGAAAAGTTGCCAAATGAGCAGACGGTTCACCTGATGTTAAGTGAATACCGCCGCCCATAGACATCTGCTACACCCGAGAGTTTTCTGATGCATTGACAACCTTTTTGGAAATTGGGCTCCGGCTACCTCACTCGCCAGACGAAACGCGATTATATTTGTCATACATACACTTTACCCCGGTCTTCTGTGAGGTCGTGGTACTTATCCGGACGAGCCTGCCTATTCGTGCAACAGCCGAGGCTGCTGCGTGGCTTTACCACTGTCAAAATATTCATCTTATAGTGCATAAAATTAAAATTCTGAATTGTAGGTATTTTATTTATTGTTTTTCTATTGCTTAGTATAAAATAAATTAAAATGATTAATAGCAGCGTTTTACCTGAAATAAAACGCATATTAAAATACTTACCTCACTGGAAACTTCATTGAGAAAGCATATCCGTTTCCGTCGATTTGTGTCAGTTTTAGTACCTGTATTGACCTTTATATCCTGTCCAGTGGCGCCATATAGCAGTTTGCGCTTCACTTGGTTTTCCTAAAAATGCTAAGCGCAATTTTAATTCATTAGCTCAATTACACCAGGCAGAAATTAAGGTAAAGTTTCCAGTGAGGTAAGTATTTTAATAAGCGTTTTATTTCAGGTAAAACGCTGCTATTAAAATAATTGACCGTCACTGGAAACTTAATTGAGATCTGTTTGTTATCGCCTGGTAGCGTCCCTTATTAGTAATGAAACGATAATGTGACAGTAACATAAAATATCTATTAGAAAATCAAATTTTTAATCAAGGTCATTGTATAAATTAAATTGAATCTTGCATAAAGAAATTAATAAGTATCTATGGTTTCAATAGCACCATATTATAATACTATTGAGTAAACTATGAATGTCGTTATTTTACATTAATCAAAATTACTAATTTTGTGGGGTAAACAATTGTGTAAGATTGTCTGATTTATCACATTGTATTACTTCCCGCTTATAAAATTTTTTGAATGTATTAGCAAATTTCCAATTTCCTCGGGCTAGGATTTCATCTAGTGAACAATTTTCAATCCAGCTCTTACTAGCAACTGCAGATCTCACACTGTCTGGAGCAGCTGTAATGCCAGCTTCTTTGAATAAAGTTTTTACCCATCCTTCTATTACCATCCGCGAGGCGGGTTTAGCTGTACCCCTAACTGTTATAAACAAATTAAAACATTTTGTAGCACGACGTCTTTCATTAAACAATAAAATGGTTCTGTTTATCCAGTATATAGGATCTAAATGAAGATTATTAGGGTTATGAAGGAGTCTCCAACCACTAATAATTACGTAATTACTACAATCTGCTTTTGACCTAAATTGAGGCCAAAATGCTATGCTGTCCTCAGATTTCACACAATGCTGTGGATCAGATCTAAGTAAAGTTAGATCGTGTATGCATCTTCCTGAACGGAGTAATAATAAAATTGCGGTATGTCGCGAAGTTTGAAACGTATTATTTATATCAATAGTATAATTAGTAATATATGAAATTAGTTCACTAACATTCCAGATTGGAAGACGTGAATTTTTTGGATTTTATAAAGCAATTGATTTTCAAGAGACTTGATGTTTCGGCATTACAGTGTTGAAACAACCGATTTATGTAAAAGTATCGTGTTATAAGATAATTTACGAATTAAATATAGGTCTGACAAAAATTGGGCCAGTTGGGATCCTATGGGGTTTTCTATATCGATATTATTAGTATTTGCCAAGTAATCCAGCGTTTCCATGGCACCTCATAAGTGCTTAATGTAGACTTACGCCAAGAACTTTTCAGCAACGATAGCTGTTCAGGATTCCATCTTACTAATTCTTTAGACCACCCCCACATTTCCATACCTCGAGGATAATTTTCTCGACTTGTTGAGGTGGTACTCCCGTCGACGTATCTATCAGATGTCTCTGTAAGTTTTACAAAACAAACGGGGCCGTTAACGTTAGGGATTTGAGATCCGCGCGCCAAAACGACGTCGCACTACTAATAGAAACACTCCTGTCGACTGGTTTAGGTGACTCAGCACTTTGGGAACCAGAAATGGTGGCGGAAACACCCATGCCAGCGAGTAGTTCCATGGAACACTGAATGCGTCGTGAAATAGGGCTTGCTGGAAGGCTGGCTGCCTTCAGATCTCGCGAGACATAGTTGTATACTACATGCGCTGTTGCAGAGGCAAACAGATCGATCGTCGGAGTTCCCCACTTCACAAACACTGTCGCCACAGTCTGGCAGGAGGTGCCATTCTGGAAGTATACGTAAACGTGAAAGATGATCGGCGTGGTTGTCGTAAATGCCTGGGAGATAGTGTATATTGAGATGTATTTGATGTTCGTCTAGTAGGTCCAAAATCTGATGTGTCAATTTCATTAGGGGTAGCGATTTCGTGCCTCCTTCCTTCCGCAAGTGGGCTACAGCAGTCTTGTTGTCGCACTGTATTAAAATCGAGCTGTGACTTATTAAGTGACCTTGACTCTGAAGGACTTGTAGTATAGCTAACATTTCCTTCTGGTTGCAGTGCATAGTTTGTTCGGCTTCGGACCAAGTGCCCGCCATCGCTATTTCGTTCAATTGTGCCCCCCAAGCCAGATCTGACGCATCGGTCGTAAGGAAGTTGACCGAGGGTGGATAATGCAGAGGTGTTGGGAAATGACAATTTTGAAGCCACCAATGCATTTCGACTATCACCTTTTCTGGTATAGTGTAAGCTCTTGATGTTTTGTATGGGAGAGAATTTAGAAATATTAATAACTGCCGATGATTGAGTCGACCTCTTGGAACTACAAAGCTGGCAAAATTTAGAAGTCCTACAAGACTTTGTGCCATTTTTAGAGTTACTAAGTTATTTTGTCTAAGAGCTAACCTTATCTTTTGAGTTATTGTAACAGTTTTTTCTGTTGGTAAAGATTTTCGGTTGTCCCATGGATTCCACGTTATTCCTAAATAATTCAGGCTTTTTTGAGGATGAAGTTTGGACTTCTCGAAATTTTTTTGCCATCCCAAATGCAGTAGAAATTGAACAGCCAGATCGACATGTTCACGTAATATGCGAACATTTTGATGTACTATTAAGAAATGCCACTTGTCTCGTAGTGTTTGGGCTCCCCAATTCGTCAATATTGAGAAGGTTTTGAAGCTGCGCTTAACCCGAACGGGAGGCAGGTCATTTCGAGCAGTTCGAGATTGTATATTAAACGTAGGAAGCGTCTGTTTGACTTCGCTACTTTCAAGTGGAAATATGCTTGGGACAAGTCTATTTTGCACATCCAGTCTCGGGGTTGGAGGAAGTCTGGTATGCGATACATGTTTATCAAGTGGAATGAATCGGCCAGCACATAATTGTTTAGAGCTTTGAGGTTGAATATGGGACGGACTGATCCGTCGGACTTGGGTACTAGAAATAGAGGGGAAATACAACTTGGGGATGGATGAGCTACTTTTAAAATGCCCTATACCTTCATTTTGTGTATAATGCCTGTCATTTGTTCTGACACAGGAGTATGAAACGGGCCGTTCATTAATTTTGGATGTACAAGAGGGGGTTTTTGAAGGAAAGGGATTCGATACCCATGAATCAACTTGAGTATTATTTCTGGTGCTCCCATTTCTTGCCATCGGGTGCTGTACTTCGATAGCCGACCTGCTTGGAAGCTTCTCGAGTCATTGTTTGTACCTGTTTTGGGTGCCTCTTGTAATCTTTTGAGTATTAGGACGCCCTCGATTATTTGAACGATCGGGCCGCGAGCCACGGTTTTGATGAGATCCTTTCCCATAAGAGTGGCTGTCATATCGTTTGTTTGACGACCTTCCCAGTTGGTACATTGGTGACCACCCCGCGAGGGTGGGTTTCTACAGCCATATGTGTGTGTGCATATGGCTGGTTCATGAAAAGTATATCGGGTTCCACGCAATGGAACTGTTTGATTACGAATACCTTGCCCCCGCGAGGGGCGGTTGTTAGAGTAAGGTCTCGCGTCTGCTTTTGGTGGCCAAAAGGCTTTTCCGACGCCACCGACCTTTTCTAATGCTGCCGTAAACGGCTTTGGATTAAAAATATGACTTGACGACGGTGGAATTCTATTTAATGTAGCTTTAAGTAATGGGTCCCGAACCCGGCTAGTAATAGTGTCGCGACGCATTTCGATACTGTCAGGTCGATGACCACATGCTATTTGCAACAGATCAGAAGAAATCTTTTGGAGATCGCCTTTTAAAAATAGATCTTCAACCGTACTGTTTAAATTTTCGCTGTTAATGTTGGTAGTATTTCTCGCCCAAGACAGTAGGTTGCGTACGCTATCCTGAAGAGCCTCCTTTTGCTTTAAAATGCCGTAGGTCAAGACTCCATACGCTTTTTCACTATGTGCTAAGTGACGTAAGTTGTCATATACTTTCACCTCATCGTTTGTTTCGAGGAGGTATGAAACCTGGCGTGAAATTATATGACTTCTGCGTATCTGGATACCTTACTTCTGACCAGGATGCACTGCCTAAGCGTTGTACATCAATAAGCAACTTTAAATAGCCATCGGGAGTTTTTGAAATCAATGGCTCTTTCAACTTAGTTCCAATATCAAAGGTGAAGTCAACGTCTTCACAACAGTTTACTTCATGGGCACCGCTATGGCTACCAACTAACATCAGAAAAGCATGATGCATTGTCATGGCGAGCATTATCAAAATTATTAGATAAGATGTGTTTGCGCAACTCACCCACTTCTTCAAACAGTTTGACCATCATCTATTTGTTACGTCGGCGCTTATTTTTCTTTTTGTGCAAGCGACGACTACGGTGAGAGTGTGCCCTCTCTTTATCATTAGAAGTGCTCGATGTACTACTACTGCTCATTGAAGAACTGCTGGTTATAGAACTGTTTCGATTACGCTTGCGACTAACGCCACTTGGACCAGCCACAGCATGTGAACCAACCGTATTAAACTCGTGATTATCCATTATTGTAAATAACTAACTGTCAACATAAAATAATCTACTATTGTAAGAGGCACTATTTTAACTTTAAAATGTATTCGAACGGCAATAACCGTTAAAATAAAAACTATATTTCATGAAACAAGTACCTCTTGAATTGTAGGGTAGAATAAGGTCATAAGAAAAGGTACACACCACTTTATTTCCAAAATCAACTGTACTTACGTCTATCTGCACTCAAATTCCAAAAGAACCAGACGATTCATAAGTAAGTATTTGTTAACACCTATTTGTTTTAACTCTGCCTTCAATTTTGTATTAAGTGCGCTATTTCACCCAAGCAAGATTTCACGTAAGCACAAGTCACTTCGACGGAAGACGAAACGCTAATGAATTAAAATTGCGCTTAGCATTTTTAGGAAAACCAAGTGAAGCGCAAACTGCCAGGTGGCGCCACTGGACAGGATATAAAGGTCAATACAGGTACTAAAACAGACACAAATCGACGGAAACGGATATGCCTTCTCAATTAAAAGTTTCCAGTGACGGTCAATTATTTTAATTACATACTACCAATTTTTTTTGTTTCCTTTATACAGCGTGTCTTTACAATCGCGACAATAAATGAACATAGGGGATAACTTTTTA
Source organism: Iphiclides podalirius (assembly GCA_933534255.1). Lineage (NCBI taxonomy): Eukaryota > Metazoa > Arthropoda > Insecta > Lepidoptera > Papilionidae > Iphiclides > Iphiclides podalirius. Next base: position 6,561,312 of record OW152832.1, read on the forward strand.
AAATTGTATTAAACATTTACATTCTTGAAACATCAATATTTACAGAGTTATTAAATTTTCCAAAACAAAGAATTTTAGAACACCTTACGTATAAAACTATAATGTAAAGTTCATTTGTAAAGGTCACAAAGCATATGAATGGCTTGAATGAATTTAAGAGAGACAAAACATACTGTTAGAAGGAGAGGCTTGTAATGCGACGCTGTGGCCCGAGTTGTATAGGATGTTACAAATTTTGTTTCTTTTTTACTTAATTAGTTTGAAAAATATTTTTTTTAATTATGGACTTTGTTTAAGGTTAATATTTTTTTATGATTATTGGCAAGTAGCGTTAGACGTGTGTTCATTTATTGCCGCGATGGTAACGACACGCTGTATAATAGCAGACCATTATTAAAATAATTGTTCTAAAGATTAATTTAATGGCAAATTTATTTAATACTAGCTTTTCGCCCGCGGCTTCGCTCGCGTTGAAGCCATTAAATAAATATCTTTCAATCCTTTATCAGACTCTAGACTATCAGTGTACCAAATTTCATTTAAATGGGTTGAGTAGTTCTGGAGTGAAAACGAAACAGACAGACAGATTTACTTTCGCATTTATAATATTAGTATAGATTAAATATATACAATCCGTATCAGTGTTTTGCTAACGATGTCTGCGTTTACTATAACGCGCATCTTATAATATCTTCTGTACACGTCACTATTACGAGGGCTGTTTGATAGGTACCCGTTGTTTAACGCCCGGTATATGAAACACCGATCATCGTAGATGTAAACTAATCAGCTGTCAAATGGCTTTTCAAATGTCATTTGAGTTGCCAAAAGGATGGTTAAACTCTTTGAATTGATCATTCTGATCATTAAGAAGATCATTCTGATCAATTCAGAGAGTTGATCCTTCCTTTTGGCAACTTAACATTTGAAAAGCCATTGACAGCTGATTACTTAACATCTACGATGATCAATGTTTCGGAAACCGGGCGTTAATGTTTATTGATATCACAGGTTGAACATATGACTGTATATGATCGTTTACAGCCATTTTTAAGAGGCGGGAAAATTAAAAAAAAACTGCATTCTTTTGTTTTTTTTTCTCATTTCGGTCAAATGAGAAAAGATTCAGTGAACAGCATCGGTGTGTAATTCGATTTCTGTTTTTTGAAAGGAAAACGTGTGACGAAATAAAAGTATATATATAATATAGAAGGTTTAAAATATGTATTCTACATGTAAACCTTCTATAACACCAGTCAGACCTTTGATTATAGACTTGTCTAGATGACATATTAGCCGTACCGAACGGCGCTAAAAATGTCTACTACTATATTTGAATCACTTACAGAATAAAAAAATACTTAAATGGGGCTCCCATACAACAGACCGTTAGACAATGATACGGAACCCTTCGTGCGCAAGTCCGACTCGCACTTGGCCGGTTTTTAATTCGTTATTTCGTAGGTTAGTCTAGTTAGCCGGTGTTTTCACTTTATTACTAGGAAGTTTTTGGGAAACTATGGGAGACAAAACACAAATATTATTACATAATCTTTCGATCAGAACATAATGATTTTAAATATTACATTATTTATTTAATCGCACCATCCCGACAAGTATATAATCAAAGCATCAGACATTTGGTTTACCGATTTGAATCGGGGGAGAACAACCGTATTTGATGAGAATCGCCCAGGCTGTCCAATTGAAGTCCAACACAGTGAACGTTAGCAGAGCGCGCGTACGGAAAAAGAAGAAGAACGTATGACAGACAGTATCCGTATTTGTTTCAAATTCAAAAAGTAACGTTCGCGCGCCCGCTCTCAGTTGCCATATAAAAAGGAAATAACAAAACAGAATTACAAATTAAACTATAAACAAAAAATATAAGAATAATAAAATTAGGTTTGTATAAAATAAAACATAAAACTTAATTAAAATTAATTAAAATTGTAACGCGTCGTCTACACAGCCCTCGTATACTACCACTCGGGTGAACCGAACTTCGTCAGATAGAACATCTGTATATTATTGATAACATTTGGTTTATTTGACTTGTAGAACTTTGATCTCAAATCCTCCATATCAATCATAAGTAGAATTGCAGACTTTTATTATGTATAAAAATCACTTAACTATTTAAGTACATAGTTATAATATTGCTTCACAATAAATTTTACCTTTTAACATTCGTATTTTTTTTTCAGAATGTACATTACGTTCCAAGATGAACCCACAGGCAATGTTGGATACAAGGGCACAACTTTTCATTCTATATTTGGATAGTGTAAACTGCTCTATTGCTGTGTTTTTTTGAACTTTTTGGTCTTAATTTTGATTATGTAATTTCATATACTTGTTTGAAAATTCAATTAATTTGTATTTATGTAGATGTAGTCTATGTATTAAAATTAATAATTATTAAATTGTTTTATTTCTTTTTCCTTCAACTGTGTCATTTCTCTTGTCTATTTCCATATTGTTTTCGAAATTTAGATGAAACAAGAATTATCTAAAATTAAAAGTCATTTACTAGTGTTTACTAGTCTGAATTTAAAATTATTTTTCCAAGAACTCTATTGTGGGGGCCCCTCTTTCTGTCGCCCCGGTTGCCCTCCCCTAAATCCGACCCTGGTCCTATATTGCGAAGGTGAGAATGTACAATAATTCTATTACTCCAATCTATCATAATTATATATCCTTTACAAAGAAAATAAGGAATAATAGACTTCCTGTACTGTTCACAGTTCGTGAATTTAACATTATTATATTGCACGTTACATTGATTCAATCTGGGACCAGTGTCACGCCTTATCTCTAATATATTGACGCCGAGAATATTATCTTTTTTACTTTATATACAAGTCTCCTCCGTCGCAATACCTAAAGACGAATCTTCAACAAGTGCATAGTTTATAGAACTTACTCTGCAATCTCATTACTAAATTTGATGGAAATCGGAAAAAGCTAATATCGTTTATAAATGACGGCGGAAATGCGATGACCTTAGCACCACTGCACCAACAAGATATTCTTTTAAAATAATATATTATTAGTAAATTTGGAGGTCGTGCCGAAAATGCGTGCTACATTTAGAAGATTTTCTTAAATCGCAATTCGATGAAAGAAAACATTCATGCCGCACAGCCCGCAGAATAATAGGAACGTTGTCGGTCAAAAAGCGAAACGGTCATCCAACACGCTCTTCGTATAGAAATATGCTTAGCTAAATTACTAATTTAAATAAATATTTCCATCCCGACGAGGAAAAAGGCTGACAAGCCGTGTCCCTGCAATGCAAGACTAAAATCAAAAATTTCTTTATTCAAATAGACGTTTGCGCGTTCATATGAATCTCTTCGAAATTTTACATAAAAATGTGTATATAGGTTGGTTAGGTACCACTAAGCATTGAACACATTTGTAATTTGGTTTAAATTCTCGTTTTTCCACGGCAGTTCGATGAATTGTCAGCTGTTTTTCCGAGACCCAACGACGCTATTAATTTTGCCATGTCTGATGTAAAAATATTACAAACAACTCGTCAAAATTTGGGTCAAATAAATTCCCATATTTCTGACCGGTCGTTCCGATAACCTCAGCAAAATCGATATTTCATTTGCAATATGCTTTAAAAATAAATAAATAAGCTTTATTTGCGTAACATTGCTTCCGCTGGATTCCGATCTAACTCCAGTGTGCCGATACTGTAAAATACCGTATGTCATAGAGTTCATAGACGCGAATTTAATAACCGACAACGTTTTGGTATTAAATTCGCGTCACCAAATCCACTAAAATACTAAGAAATGGAGATTACAAACGGCAAATCGAAGAGATCCGCTTGGATTTCTAGTGTTAGTACTAGTGTTGTTGAGGATGTAGTTATGAGGAGGAGCGTGAGGATGAGGATTTTTTTAGAAAAAAAAATGTGGATGCGGATGATGATGAGGATCTGCTATGAGGAAGAAGAAGAGGAAGAGGAGGAGAAATAAGTAGCAACATAATAGAAATATTATTTTTACTTTGCCTTACTTTAGGATAACTTAATATTATAATAGTAATAAACATAATATGTTGGAACTACAGAAGAAGTCTATCACAGTTAATAATATAAATATTTTATATTTTTTTTATTTATACTTTTGTATGTATATTGGCAAGTAGCGTTAGTCGTGTTTTCATTTATTATCCTTGTTAATAAGATTAAACTCTAGGGATGAAAGTAATATTCATCATCATCATCATTTCAGCCTGTTTAAGTCCACTGCTAAACATAGGCTTCCCCCATAGACTGCCACGAAGTACGATCCTGAGCCACCGGCATCCATCTACTTACCACACATTTGCACGGGTCGTCATTCCGTCTATTGGGGGGTGGTCCTATACTGCGAGGGCCAGTATGAGGCTGCCACTCAAGAACTTTTCTTCCCCTAAAAATAGAATATTTAAGTATATTTACTTTGTATGCATATAATATAAGTATACTCATCTACGTATGAATGTTTATGGTGGTAGTTTTTAGGTTTATTACCTAAGTATTACATATTATTGTTACGTGTTAGGGGTTCGAAGGATTTGGAGAGAAAGACCTGCTGACTCTTTTGAAGACTTTATTCACTAGAACTAGGTCCAATACAAAGCACTAGGTCCAAACACTAAGCACTAACAATGTTCTATTTTGTAGCCAAGTCGTAGGTTTCACTGGTATCGCTCTTGATCACTAATTTTCGCTCCGAAGTCGCCTCGAAGGTAGCTCAAACTGAACTGTCCTCGCTCGCCTCCCTGTGGCTTTTTATATGGGCAGAGACCGGTTCCGGACTAATCCAGAAAGATCATTTCTGGAACGTACCCGACACGCACGAACATGTTCGTGATTCCGGAAAGTTCGCGAATGTACCCGGTTTTCGAGACTATAGTTCCACAGCAGTTCCTCTAACGCCATCTAGTATTGAATAGGCGGTTTTATGTCGTCTTTGTTCTTCAGTGGTTTTAATAGTTGACGCTAGATGGCGTTAGTTCCTTTGTGTGTTCATAACATTATTTATTTGTTTATGTAGCGTGTACAACTACTTTACTGCCCTTGTTATATTAGCTGGTAGAGAATGCAATATAGCATAAGCTCGCCTTTGTACAATTTTTAGTGCAATAAAGATTAAATAGATAAACAATATTAATGCATGTAAATCGTAAACCGAAAAGGAGAGAATTGAAAACGGCAAATTGTTGGGCAAGGGCAAGATGTAATTTTTTCCAATGATAGGCTTTTTGTTAAACATGATATAAAAAAACTCATTTGTCCACTCTTATTGCGGAGGTCTGTCACAGGCATGAGATATACCTGCAACATTCTGTACCCGGCCTCAAAGGTACGGGTATCGCCGTATACTCGGTGCTAAAACCCAAAATCAAAGTACCTATCGGTATTAGTTATGTTCAGGCCTCCTTTTGGAGACGCGGTCGAATCAAACGAATTGAACCTTTGGTTGGAATTGGAACATTTAAATGTTTTTTTTAGCAATCAGTTTTTTTTAATTGAGATTTAATCAGTCTAAAATAAGCTCCATCTTTACTAACGTAAAGAACCCTATTATCAAAAAAAAGTAATTCAAAATAAATATTACTGTTTACTGTAACCTTATAACGCAATTATTTATATAACTTATGGTCATAGAAACAAAGAATAAATTTATCTCAAGGAATTATTTGGTATAAAATGCCTAAATCATACATTTCAATTCGGGCATGATCGGGAAGAGCCGCCGTAAGCGTTCGGGGAACTTCGTACCTATTCGGCCGGCGGGTTGTCGCGAGCGTATATACCGCCACCGTCGGACGAGGCGGCCATACCTATCGGGTATGGAACGGGCCTCTGCCGTACATACCCGGTGTGCGTACTGGTATGTTCATACTGGGTATTTATACCTGTGCCAGTATATACGCCTCATCCCTAGTCTGTCAACTTCAACGTCATTTTTAATTATTCTTTTCGAGCAACACGTGGCCAATATTTTTTATTATAAGATAAACTAATATTAAAGAACTGATAAAATTGAAAGGAGTAAATTAATGATTATGTTAAAATGAAAATAATAAGTGGACTATTTTTTTACAAACACTATCATATTAAATTTTTTTAATATAAAATAAATCTTTTTCATCGTACCTAAGTACCTACCTAAATCAGACCCTGCTGTCAGTGTCAATGTCAAATCAAGTGTCATGTTCATCATTGCCTGTCTGTGTCTGATGTGTACGCCTAGCATGGATGCCTGTTTAATTGTTTATCTATATAGCTATAAGTGTCGCTGAAATTGTTGTTGTTGGTTAAATAATAGCTTACACTGTATTTATATATTAACAGTTGTTATTTGAAGTATTGAACATTGTATTATTGTTGTAAATGTTAATATTGATTTATATGTTAGAAATCTTTTAGAAAATTTTACAAAACAGAGCAACAGCGTGATATACAAAATGGATGAACACAGGAGTGTAGAAGATACACCAGCTTCGCAAAGATTAACTAATGAAGACTTCAGGAAGCTCCTTATGACTCCAAGGGCTACGCCGTCAGCAGGAGCTCACCCTGTGGGCTCAGTTCGAGAAGCCATGGCGAACTCTGGGTGAGTTGTGGCTCAACTTGCTTATTACAGGATTTACACCTGTTTAAAAAGACATATTAATTTATTTAGGTTTTTTTCTGGATGTGAAATCAGCACCTTTTCACTTTTTTTTAACTCAAGCAAAAGCAGCATCAATATTGCGGTAAACTACCTAGTTCCATACGTAACTGCAAATAAAAAATAACTTTTATTATTGAATGCTAATTACTGATATATTAATTTTGGACTTTTATTATCAATCAATCTCTTCTGGCTGGAAGACTTATTGCAAATTTATATTTTGAGGAACCATCTTTACGACTTAATATTTGTCTTCTTGTAAATTGATTTGCTTGGTACTCTTTAAGCCTGCAATGAGTAAACTTTGCATTATAAATATCTTTGAAGGTCAATGCAGCCACCAGCTGAAAATAAGAGTGAATTGCGACGTAAAAAGAAATCTTACTATGCTGCACTTAAGAAACAAGAAGACAATAAACTTGCTGAGCTAGCTGAAAAGTACCGAGATAGAGCCCGTGAAAGGCGGGACGGCCTTAATGATATTGGACCAACAGATCCAACCAGCAATACAAGTAGTGCATATAGGTGAGCGGAACAAAACATCATGAAATTATACTTATACCTATCCTGTGTTGTAAGGATGTTTTACATAAACTTACTCAAAACTGGGATATTTGCAAAAATTTTAACATATCTATGAAACTTTTCCAGAGCTGTGGCACCAGATTTGAAGTCAGGAATGGATGCCAAAGAAAGAAGGAGACAAATGATTCAGGTTTGTAACTTAAGTGTACCAATTGAACTATTTAATTGTTAGAAATAATATGGGAATCAGGAAATTTTTTGTTAAAATATACCTTTCAAACCAGACTGTTACCTTTGATAGTTACTTAAATATATATCTTTTTAAGTAGAAAAATTGACAAAAAATATATTAATCACCGCTGCGTGATTCGAACATTCATCTTTCGAGTCATGAGCTCTTTATCTTTAACCAATTGAGCCAAAGTGGCCGATGTCCTAATGTTGCAATACCCTCAACTCAACTGAGCGAGTTTAAGTGGCCAACATAAGGGAAACTTCATACCTAAATTTTGTTTCAGGAATCCAAATATCTTGGAGGTGACATGGAACACACTCACTTAGTGAAAGGTCTCGATTATGCTTTACTGCAAAAGGTAAGACACAATATGATTGTTTTTTTTTTTAATGTGATAAGGTGGTAAATAAGCTGGCGGTTCACCTGATGTTAAGTGTTAACTGCCGCCCATTGACAAATGCAACATCCAAAAGGTTTCAGATGCATTGCCACTGATTAATAAAATCGACCCTGGCTCTAAAATCGACCTCTAACCTAATCATCAGACAAGACAAAAGTATAACACTTCCACTTCACACCAGTCTTCTGTGAGGTTGTGCTACTTACCCGGATGTTTCTGCCCATAGTCCCTACCACAGTTGTGATAGAATATCTATATATATTTTAATATCAAGTAGTACCATTCAAATTTGGTCCTAGCGATTTGAATAACTCAATTTATTAGGCAAATATTTTGGGACTCCATTGTAGGGGATGAAAGCAATTTGAAATAAACCCACCGACTAATTATTTATAAAAGATTTATAGGGCCAATTTATGTATTATCGATTTTGTACCTCAACAATGTCTGAAAGAATCAAGTTAGAAATGGCTTCTTTCTTGGGCTGCTGTTTTGAATTAACAGTTTATTGATAAGTCCTGTTATAAGATTCAATTTGAAATAAAAAAAATATATACTATTACATATTGCAGGTGCGTTCTGAAATTGTGAATCGTGAGCAAGAACAAGAGGCTGAAATGGAAAGGTTGGTTACGGCACCAGTGATTGAGGCAGTTAAGGAGAAAAAGGAGATACCTGTAGTAAGTTAAAAATATATTATTTATTTAAAGTTTCTTCTTACATCTTAAGCTAAGAATTGCAATGGCCGGATTTAATGCCTAATGGCATTCTCTACCTGTCAACTCTTTTTGTGGTGAAGAGTAGATGGCAGGTGGTACCCAAAAATACGAAGTAAATAAATTTGCTCTCAGATCAATATTTGTTTGTATAAAGATTGATGTGTGTATTTATGTTCCATATGGACTCCATAAGGGCAAGAGCGATTTAATGAAATTTTTAAGCATTCCTGTAAAGTTTGATAGCAATTAGATCAAGGGGCTTTTTTTGTATAATTCCTGGTGCCCGTGCGAAGTCGGGGCGGGTCGCTAGTTATTTTATAAACACGATGTTCTTTTTGTGTAAGGATTTCAGTTTTCTTTCTGGCGGGTGACATGCTTACACCTTTAATCCTTTCGGGCTTTAATGTACTTATTATTTATAGCAAATTTAATGCTGATTTCAATTTTTAAATTCACAGCATATACGCTGGTTCGTCTTTCTGTTCTAACTATAAATTAAATAAATGTAGATGTGGGCACTAAACCATAAGACGCATTTTTGAATCCCGCAGCGCCAAAACTTTTTGTTCATTTATCTAAAAAAATTATAATTTAAATGTCAATTATTGAGAACATTACAAAATCTAGTACAATATTACAGAATCACAGAACACCAATCTTAAGTAAAAATATTTACAGTTTTGCCATACCACCTCGGTGGTTAAGGTCTAACTATGCCGCCCTATGTAAAATTTGACGAGCCGATTGGATAGTTTGATGACTCCGTGGCGCAGTCGCCAAGGTATTGGTTTCGGCGTCGGGGGTCGTGGGTTCGATTCCCACACGGGATAACTATTTGTGTGACCCACAAATAGTTGTTTCGCATCTGGGTGTTTGTCCACGTGAAATTTATGTATGTAAATCGTCCTTGCAACACAGGATAGTGTTACCCTAAAGTAAGGGCAACATTTAAAAAAAGAAACTAAATAGTGGGTGTGAGTTGGATCCCTACTACTGAAAATATATTGTGTCAAGAATGTAATGTTTTTCTAGTGCGTGGGTGTTTATTGTCTATAATATATATTCAGTTACTTAGCATCCATAGCTTTACTTAGGGGAAGGATAACGCTGTGTAAAAATATATCGTTAATATTTTATTTTATTGTGCTGATCTCTTTGTACTTCAGGTTTAAAAATAGCATGAAACTGATCTTTTGATCATGTCTTAGTAATTTAAAGTAAATATATCCATTTTCAAACTGACCATTAATAAAAATCGTCAACTTCATAGCTATTAGATCAGATGTTTAGGTTCATTCCATTTTAAAATAAATTTACATATATATATATATACATTTGCCTATAACACTTACTTTTCGGTTGGTAGGTAGATAAGACCATATGACAATAAACCTGCTTGATTTATTTCATAATGTAAATAAATAAGATGAGATATCCAAATATGATCAGGAGAACTATGGAACAGACCCTAGGAACATTACGTAGTTCTTTTGACTGAAAGCAGACACAAGAAATCTGTATGTCTAGAAATAATATAATAGAAAATATAATTGAATTTGATAATTGGTTTAATGTTATAACCGTCGCTGTAATAAGACTGATCTTTCATTTCAGGAGGAAGAAATCCAATTTAAAACACCGATGGGCAAAAATATACACAACATGATAATGGAGCAAAAGTAAGTAACAACACATTTCTTTTTAAATAATCATTTGTTGTCTTTAATTATATGACTGTTTATGATTTTCGTGTGGCCAATTTATATTAATTGGATCGTTGGTCATTTCAAGTGGATCGCGGAGGTCTTGCTTCTATAATTTCTTGTGATATTCTAAACAGCTTTAACAATTCTATGTTAACACATTTGGATACAGGCTTATTTGCTGTTGACTTGATACTTCGTGAGTTTTTCTTCTTTGCAACCTCAACTGTCACCTGCTGTAATCGAGCCCGTTATCTCTATAACCAACCTAACAAATGTTTAATTAATGATCCTCGACTGATATTTGCTTTTAAAATACAATTAAAACAATAACACAAAGTAAAAAAGCTGTTACTATTACTACTAAAAGACAAAAAACATGTCTTATAACAATACATGTCTTATAAACATGTCTTACAAAAAAAAATGCTTATTACTACACGACAGGATTAAAAAGCTTAAATATAAAGCAAACGTATTGTCTCCAACCGTGTTTTAAGTCGATAATCAATGCTACTAATACGTTACAGTTTGCGCTCAGTCTTATTCAATAATCACAAAAAAAGTACTCAGCATAACTAAATAAGTTTAGGCATGCTGAATATTATTGAAAAAGCATACCATACGCCATGTGACCTGTCTCGTTATCGTCAATCACTTAAGGGCGGTTTCAATGTTGCATCTGTAGATGGATTTGGCTACTAGCGATTAACATTGTATATTAAAAGGGTTTTTAGTTTTTAGGGAAATATGTATTTTGTGAAATAAACTTTTTTTTAAAATCCAAAATCCGAAAACCTTTAACTGTGGTAGGGCCACGGAATACTGTTGCACGAATGGGCAGGTCCGTCCGGGTAAGTACCACGATCTCACAGAAGACGGGCGTAAAGTAGAAGTGTTACACTTGTGCGTTTGGTCTGGTGAGTGAGGTAGCCGGTGCCCACTTTATTTAAAGGTGTCAGTGCATTTGCAATCCTACGGGTGTTGCAAATGTCCACTGGCGGCGGTTATCCCTTAACATCAGGTGAACCGCCAGCTCGTTTATCACTTTATCACAAAAAAAATTGAAAAGAGGGGCCCTTATCATTCGCCACAACCCGTGACAAAGGACCCCTCTGTTGAGAATATTCACCTTTTATAGCTTACGTCTTACCGTCTCTGAATTGTCCCGTTCGCACTCAATCAAGCAAGTTTCTCTGACTGTCTACGGGTGTTGTAAATGTCCACGGGCGGCGGTTATCACTTAACATCAGGTGAACCGCCAGCTCGTCTACCAACAGAACCGTATAGCAGTACCCCGTCACCGAAACGTCCGCAAATGTACCCCTTCCGCAGGAACAAGAGGGTGACGCGCAACGAGCTGTTCGCGCCCGGCCGGATGGCGTACGTGGTCGAGCTCGAGGACGAGGGCGCGATGGACAGCGACATACCGACCACGCTCACGCGCAGCAAGGCCGACGTGCCCGAGCTCGACGAGAGGAGCTCGGCGGCGGCCGCCAACGACGTGGTGCTCGACAAGCTCGCGCAGATATTCTCCTATCTGCGCCACGGCCGGCACAGGAAGCTGAGGAAGGCCAAGGTTCTCGGCTCATTTTTCTCTTGTGACATTTTAACACAACGCCATCTAGTCCCGAACTTAGCAGAGCTTGTACTATGGGTACTGATGAACGTACTTTAACGTATTTTTCTTTTGTAAATAAATTCGTATTATATGTAGATATATAGTCACATGTTGGATTATAATCGTTGCGATTTGAAACTCGGACAGACTCTTTCGAAATTGGTCGAGCGTACCAACACTTGCAGTCACGCAACTCGGTTTTCGTAAATGGTAGGTAGGTAGGTAGGGGCCACGCAACTCTAACTTTAAAATAACATAATTTTATCCCGTGTGCCAGTGTACTCTTTATTTGTGAAAAAAAGACATCAAACGCAATTGATAACGGTTAAACTAAACAACTTGAAATTATCGGTAAATGTCGAAGGGCTAATTATATCGGTTGCCTTGGTAACCGTGAAGTTGGTGTCGCGCGTCGTAAAATCTCACAATTCTCATCATTCTTCTCGAGCGCTCCAAAGTGAGTATAAATTCGAAAATCGAATGCAGGACAAGGCGACGGAGAAGGGGCGCAACGACGACTCGATATACGGCGAGATCGGCGAGTACGTTGCCGGCGAGAGGCGGCCGGAGCGCCGCGACGAGAGGCCGCGCACCGGCTACTTCGACAAGCCCGCGGAGGCGGACAAGGAGGAAGGTGGGGAGAAACATTTTGCCGGTAAAACGTATCTTTTTACTGCAATTCGGTGTTTAGTTATTTTAATTATAGAATTGTGTTATTCTCTTGAGTCGTGATAGCTCATTTTCCGGGTGCCAACTCAGGTTTCTCGAGTATATTTAATTAAAAGCGATTAATTGCGATTTAAAGCGAGTAACCCGAGTTCGATCCCGGCACCAATGAAATTGTAAATTTTAAGTTTTACTTATCACCTATATCACGTAACCTGCATATTTTCAAACAATTAAAGAAATATTATTATGGCTTGGCGACTATCTCTGTAATAATAGAATATACCCTATATAGAACATACCCTCTGTACAAAGGAGGCCTTTGTTCAGTAGTGGGAGATATGTAGGCAGTTTACTTTTGCTGATTATTTTGAGTTTCGCTCTGGCGCTGTGATTTTTACGCGACACGGCCGTTCGGCCCCGCTTCTTTTTTTGAAAAGCTGTCGTTTCTACTTCAAACGAGCTAGCGTTTCTGCGGGCCTTGATGCGACGACGATCGTCCTATTGACCCTGTCGCGTCATATCCCCAAGGTCCGAACGTGCCGCGGGCGAAGGCGCCAGGCGGGCCGGAGCGGGAGTCCCGCTCGGCGGCGCTGCTCTCGCGGCTGGCGGCGGAGCCCGAGGGCTACGCCGAGTGCTACCCGGGGCTCCGCGAGATGGACGACGCCATCGACGACTCCGACGACGAGGTGGACTACACGAAGATGGACGCCGGCAACAAGAAGGGCCCCATCGGTGGGTACATTTTGAGGGGATACGTCTTCAATACAGAAAAGATTTTTTTTAAAACTAGTCTTAGTACGCAAGTAAAAGCAAAATCTTTTTTTTTAATCCTAATCCCAAACAGCCACGTCTCGTGCCTTTCCGCCGACACAGTGTTATCATTATACTAATTTAAATGTATTGATCTTCAATGTCGATTATACGGTTTTAAGTATCAATATATTTTATTGTGATATGAACATAAGAATAGTAAGTAGTAGTCCTAAATCTGTCTTATCGGTGGGTATTTTTCAAACGACCTCGAAAAAGGAATTCGGTTGTGTTTTTTAAGTTTAGTACTTCAGAATGCTCTCGAAAAGGTGGTTGGATGAGATTGAATTAACACCGGAAGGTAATAGATATAACTCTTATGAGGTCCGATATTAATTTCATTGGTATTGGACCGTGAACTCCAAAATTACATCAGGATAACTCATTTCACGCATAGTGACTGAGATATTTGTTAATAAAAAGAGATCTGCTTGTTTGGTTGTCTAGTGACAACTAGTGGATGGCTAAATTTTATATTGCTAAATTGAGGTAGACAAAATGTTCGATATGACTGTGTTTTGAAAAACACCGGTGCTCAGCATTGGGTTTCGCACAATATAACCCGAGTCATCCATGCCCTAAATGATAAAACGTTACCTAAGCATTAGTGAATATTTACAGGTTTAGGACAATACTTTTATTAATAACAATATCAACGTCGTTTAACTTTGTCCATTAATTTAGTTGTATCAAGACGTCCGTGTAAAACCGGTCTTGTCTTCTTCTCAACAATGCCATTAAATAAATATGCTTGTTGGTTAATATTTCAAATAAGTTTTATCATTTGTGATACTATGAGCAAATAAATAAATGAATTTAATATTCGTTTCCCAGGTCGATGGGATTTCGACACACAGGAAGAATATTCCGCTTACATGAGCAGCAAAGAAGCGCTGCCCAAAGCCGCCTTCCAATATGGCGTCAAGACGCAAGATGGCCGCAAGACGAGGAAGACAAAGGACAAAAGCGAGAAAGCCGAGCTCGATAGAGAGTGGCAACAGGTTGGTGTTTATTTTACCAGATACCTGATTGATGCGAAAACCCTATTTCAACTGAATACCACCGCTGGAAGTCCGTTCTTAGTTACAAATCTCATTTAATATTATGATAGAAAAATTTAGTACCTGACATAATTTGCTGTCGATACGCAACCTTCAGATGTGTCTAATAAAGCACTACCCATAGTACTTATTCTTTTTGGAAATCGTATGATAATAATGGTAATATGATATTCATTCACAAACTTTCAGGTACATCATGAAGGTTTTAAGCTTTTTAAGTTTGAGCTAAATAAATGTTTTATACAACTTGGCGCTACTAACGCGACCATAAACTAACGCGATTAAAATTGTATTAAACATTTACGTTCTATAAACATCAATATTTACAGAGTTATAAAATTTTCCAAAACAAACAATTTTAGAACATCCTTACGCATAAAACTGTAACGTAAAGTTCATTTGTAAAGGTCACAATGCATATGAAATGGTTGAATGAATTTAAGAGATAAAACATACTGTTAGAACGAGAGATTTGTAAAACGACGCTGTGGAAACGAATGAAAAAGTCTCTGAATGCATGAATCAGTCAGTTGTAGTTGTATAGGTGTTAAAAATTTTGTTTCTTTCTCATTTAATTAGTTTGTTTGAAAAATATTTTTTTTGTTTATGGACTTTTTTAACGTTTATATTCTTTTATGATTATTGGCAAGTGGCGTTTGACATGTGTTCATTTAGTGTCGCGGTTGTAACGGCACGCTGTATAAACCAGCATAAAATACCTTAGTAAAAAAGTTAGTAAAGTAAATTAGTTGGAATAAGTAATTAATAAATATACTAGGAAGGAATGAGTGAGAAGTGATGATTTAATACCAATTGGATGATATGTTTGATATGTTTGTTTTTGTGCTTTCTGTCCCTTCACTTTAATTTTCTTGGAAAAATATTGAGTAAATGGTAAAGTAATATTTTCTAAATATCTTTTTGTTCATTCCAATGATAGTCCAACTTTCGGTTCATCAAATGACAATTTTAACAACACTTTCAAATTTGTGCATTGTCCTATGTAATAATGTTGGAAGTAATTTTAAATTATTTTTTTTTAAAAACATTGCCGTTACTTTAGACATAATAACTTATATGACATTATCCTGTATTGTAAGGACGTTTTACAAAAAAAAAAAAATTCACGCGGACAAACACCCAGATGCGAAACAACTATCTGTGGGTCATACATATAGTTGTCCTGTGTGGCACAAATCCTTGTGGGTGTCTCCAAATGTGGGACCATACCTTGGCAACTGCGGCACGGAGTCACACGCACGGTTCCTGAAATATTTGAAAAGAAATTTGGACATTTGAAAAGCCATTTAAGCCACAGCTGAATATTTAACTTCTATGATGATTAGTGTTTCGGAAACGGCGACAGTCAGGGAGATATAAGCAAAGTCTTTGTGGATTAGTTTTTGTCGCTTTTTAGTTTGCGTTTGCGTTTGTGTGTACATAAATGGTAAATAAATAAAGTAAACCTTCTTACAGATCCAGAACATAATACAGAAGAGAAAAGCGCCGCTGTCGGCAGACGAACCCAATGTCAAGACACCGAAGTACTGACCTCAAATGATGGACAGTTTATAACAATGACAAATGGCATCCCGACCTTATTACAAGCAATTATAATAAATATAAGTAGATATATATTAGTTAGGCTGTAAGTTATTCATTAAAGGTGTTATATTAAATAGCCTTACTTTCTATTGGACTTGTTATTGAGATGTGGTCCAAAGATATGTACGATTCGGCTAAAATTACCGGATGCTGAACCTTAGATACACAATAATGGAAAAAATTAATTACGTTTCCGTTGTAACTTTAAATGTAGTGTTTTTCTTGGCTTAGCGATGCCTTAGTCCGTTTGGCCGATTTAATGTGCCGAGGGGGTGTTTCCATAGTTTTATCGTGGCGTACGATGTTCCAAACACTCCGTGGATTGTGTGTGATGTTCAAAAAATTTAAATAAAATAAATTGTTAGATAGATTGAATGAAATACTAAGTCTTGAAAAAAAAAACAATTTGATGTATATAGACTATATACATAAAATTTGCTTTTAAAATTGTTCTTAACGTACAAGATTGTGCTAGACATGAATTGAACGTCAGTTTGGTATGAGTCTAGTTGTGGACCTATTTTTGGGTGAAACCGGAAACAAGCATTTACAACTGAAATCGAAGCCGAAATTATAGCTCTGTAAAGCGAGTGGTTCCCGATTGTTGTTTAATAAACGAATTACGATGTGAATTTTTTCTTTTTTCACCTCCCCGTTGTGTTCATACAAACTAAATGTATACGATTAATTTAGTTATATTGGATCTTTCGTCTACGCCAGGATTGTACGAAACCCAGTCAAATGTTATCGTAATGTAAAGATATATTATTTAAAATATTGTCCATCGCAGTATAGACGGATACAGACGGAGTGACGACCTGGGCAAACGTGCGTAAACTCAATGGATGTAGGTGGCTTAGGAATGTGCTACGTAATCTGTGGGGGAGGCCTATGTATATGGTTGAGATTATGATGATGATGATAAAGACAACAGTTCATCAGACGTAGAACCCGTATCAAAGCTGTTTGTACAGTTAAGACAATATGAGATTAGCCCTGTTATACATGCGTCATTTGTATGATAGATTGTTGACTGTATTGTGTAAACATAGTTATTATGTCACTAGAGTCACTAATATATTTGTATATAATATCATTGACTTACGCCCGGTTTCTGAAAGACTAATCATCGTAGAAATTAACTAATCAACTGTCAAATGACTTTTCAAATGTCATTTGAGTGGATTTGGTTGGCGTTTTAGCGTTAGGTTCACTGCAAAATGCGAATGGATTTTCAGCTCTCTCGGTAAGTTTGAGATGCCGTGAGTTTTATAATTAACGAAATTGTTCTTTGTTTTATATCACATCGCACCAGTTGCACCCTTTTTTTAGATGTGGATTATCTCGGTTGACGTCTTGTTTGCCTTGACAGTTTTGTAAGACGTACTGAGTTTAAGTCTTAAATTGTTCATCTATAATAAAAGAAGGATCCAGAACTTTGTATATATTTGGCCCTTCAACGTCCTCATTCTAAAACATCCTACTTGAAGAGTTCTAAGTTCAGCTGTATTAAAGGGGTATGTTCAGTGGAATTGGAACTTAAAGAAGAAAGAAGTAAAAGAGAAGTCAAAAGTGGTAGAAAACCGAGAGAGGTCAAAACGTGTGTGTTGTTGCCTGTGTTGAAGTGTGAAAAATATGACGAGTAGAATACCCGTCTTATACTCCAATCGTGTATTAGTAATCGTTGGCTTATTCCATTTTAGATTTTACTAAAAACTTCAGCTGCCGCAATATTTCTGAAGTAATTCACACTAGGTTTAACAATAAGTTTCATCCAACCCTATTCCACTACATTACAAAAAGAAATTTACGACATGCATGTTTCAAACTTTCAGAGCAACATTTAAGTTAATAATTTTTATTGATTGTTTTTTTTATATATTTGTAAATGATTATGAGTGAATTCAAAATTTAGATGCAAATTTTTTGGTCTGTTGATGTTTCTACTAACTAAATTGTTATATTGCGTAATAGAACCCATTACCTACACAGTATTTCTCAGTGGTATACAAAACTGAATATTTTTTTCTATTCCGTGGTGTTTGCTGTGTCGGTGTGGTATTAATCTCGTCTGATCTTAGATGATTGGTCCCCTTGGTCTTTTTCTACACCTTACCATCGAGACGGATTTTTTTTAATCCTTTATAATTCTGAGATAAAAATATTTATCCCTTTAATGCCATTAATTTTTGATTCCCCGCCGTTGTCCTTGCAACAATGGCATGGGTAGAGATTTCAGACGCAGACAAAATAATTGACATTTTTGTTTTACGACATAATAATATCTTTAAATACTCATTGTATAGTTCATTGACTGTATTAACAGATTAACTGCGGACTATTGCGGATTAACAGATTATTTTGAAATCTTTTGACATTAGATACATTTAGAAAAATAATAAAGCTCTTTTAAAAACAATTTTTTTCAGGTTACATACTATTTTTTATAAGATCAGGATCAAGATATCATATATTATAAAAAGTTTATAAAAGTTATAATATTTGTTCCATTAGGAAAATAAAGATTTTCATTATTTATTGAGTATAAATCCATTATAAGGATTTTCAGATTGTTATAGCTCATTGTGCGCCGGGCGGGGAGCGTTAATTCAATATACTCGAGCAACCTGAGTTCGATTCCCTGTGCCACACCAATGATGAATTGTTAATTTTAAGTGCTGACTCATACGTGCTCAGCGGCGAAAAGAATCGTGACGAAACCTGCATATATTCGAAATAATAACAAAAAAATATAATTTGAACATATGTGAAGTTACCTCAATACCCTTTGTACAGAGGAGGCCTTTGCTCAGCAGTGGGATATAATTATATAGGATGTTATTCTACTTTACATACTTTACTTATTTTAATGTCAGTCAATCTATGGTTCTGTAACAGCCTGGTAAGAATCCGTGGTATCATATACTTAGTATCCATGAATGACTTTGTTATAAAAGTAATTAAAATAAAATAATTAATTAAGTATATTAAAACCAATTACACATTACAGCTAAATGCTGTTAAATATCCGCAAATTAAATATCTGTGTAGTAATTTTTATAAACGTTTATTATAATTTTTGCGATAAGCAGATTGCAGGCATAAATATATGCAGGAATTTGTTACTCTAACTGATGTGTACTAACGATTAAGACTTGCCAATTTTCTGTTAAGCAATAGATCTAATTATCACCAAACGTAGGCATTTATGTGGAAACATGCCGCTTAATGAGTTCTGCGCAGCAATTGGCATCATGTAACGTATTTATTTCGCATTCCAGACTATTTGTTCATGTAAAATTAACCTGTTTTAAATTGCTACTTAAGTTCTACGGGCCGTGCAACTTATGCAATGCGTATTAAATATATTTTAAATAATATAATCGCCACTGAAAAAGCGAGATTTGAACAGAAAATTGATTTAAAGAAAGAGTGACTAGGGCATAATGGACCTGCACGGTACAATTATCTGTCGACCCATCGACCTTCGGTTTTCACTGCTTGAATATAAAAGCGCAACATTCCTTCACGTCGGCTTGTTTGATGACGCGTCGTGGAAGAGAAATGCGGCTGAATTCGCGACGAATCGTTTGACACAATGGCGGTTCATCGCCATTACACGGCTGCCCGTATGGGCTGTGTGGAGCGTCTTCACAGGTGCGTAAGCGCAGGTACGGGTCTGCCTCCCGCGCTCCCCTCCCCATCCCACAAATCGCCCGGCCATCTTGAATTCCGTTCACTCAGACCCGCGCCCGTCTCGCGGCTAGCGCACGTACACAGACACCGAGCGAAAACAATCAATTATCAATTGCAGTGTCTTCAAGTGATTTAGTGTCATGTGATAGTGTAGTGTTGAAATGGAGTCGACGCCGATTTGTCGGTGCCGCGTGCTATACCTCGGCTCGGCGGTCCCGCAACAGAGCAAGGACGGCCTGCAAGGAATCCAAGAGCCCTTGCGCGAGCTTTATCCGGAAAAGGGAGCGACCAGTGGCGGAATTGATTCGTGGCTGTCCGTCTGGTCCAACGGGATCCTGCTGGAGAATGTCGACGAGAGTGGCTCGCGGGTGGCGAGATTCTTCCCCATATCGAGTTTGCATTACTGCGCGGCCGTTCGCCGCGTGAGTGTCGAGGGTGCGCCGAGATTCTTACCCCTAGACTCGCCATTCGCCAGGGCCCCCGCTCCTCGGCGGCCGCCTTTGTTCGCGGCAGTCCTGCGCCGCACTCAGGGCATAAAGGTACTGGAGTGCCACGCTTTTATTTGTCGCCGCGAGGCGGCCGCGAACGCGCTAGTGCGGTGCTGCTTCCACGCTTACGCGGACAGCTCGTACGCGAAACGCTTGGAGGCCGAGAGGTCGCCCTCGCAGCTGCCCCCCGAGCCGGAGGAGGAGCTCGAGGTCTACGACGGGGATGAAAACCACAAGGTTTGGGTCGGGGAAGTGGAGCGCGATGACGCGAGCGACGACATCCCGCACCCGACAAGGGCGCCGCGGCCCAGACAGATAACGCGACCCGCCTCCGTGCCGCCCCCGCCGCCGCCGCCTGAGGAGCCCAAGAAGAAGTCTACCACGAAGAAGAGCAAAAAGAAATCATCTGCGTCCGCCGATGAGCTGTACGCCACAATGCCTGGGCCCGCTCCGATGATGAATGGGCGGTCCTTGGGACGGGCCCCGCCGGCGTGGGCGGCCGCTCACCCCATGGTGTTGGTGGCGCATCCCGCGGCCACCTTACCCCACGCCAGGCCGGCGACGTTGGGCCATAGGGGGCGCGTCCCGGCCGCCTTGGCTCCGGGTCCTTTCCCGCTGTACCGCCTCCGGGCAGAGGTCGCCTGCAATACGCCACGGTCGACCCGCGCCGTTCGAAGCCACCGCCGACGGCTATGAAAGCGGCGCAAAGCATGACCGGCTTGGAAGCCGTGGAGGACGCCGGCGGGATCTACAGGAAGAAGGGGCATTTGAACGAGCGAGCTTTCTCATACAGCATAAGACAGGAACACAGGAGTCGATCGCATGGATCTCTCGCCAATTTGAAGTTCGCTGCTCCACCTGAGGTGAGATTCTTATTGTTCATATCCTTTTGGTTAATTACTGTCATTGAGTTTACGTTATGTTTAAGTTATATATCTTTAATGATATGTTTCGTTATTATTTGAAAAATTATACACTAGCTTAAAAATGCATTTATTGTTGTAAACATACGCATTGTAAATGCGTATGCCATTCAAGCTTTAGCATTCTAATGCACAAATGATAAATAAAAATTAATGACAATACTCATTAGACGACAAATAATCAACCAACGACATTAGTATTTTACCTTACCCGTAATTAGCATTATTACATACATACTCATATGTTACGATGTCAACCCTGTAGTGACTCTTTCGCAAACAAAATAAGATTTTGCAATTATCAGACGGGCTTACAATAAAGGTCTTTTGGCGTCATGGTCGGCTGCCAGTAATGACAAATTAATTGTTCTCAGTGTCATCGTTGGCAATCGATTACCAATAAAAGACGACAATGCTTTTTCGTATATACCGACCATTATTTTCGGTATAATTTAACAGCATTTTAATACTCGTGCGCTGCTCGTCATAGAAAGCGAATTTTGTATTGATAACATTTACGAGACATGATCGTGTAGCTTATTTGTATGATTTTTGATTTGATCTATTATCATTTTTAATGCTATAGTAATTTCTATAAATAACATTGAACGTCTTGTAGAAATAACAATTGCGTCATTCTCAAACCCATGTACAAATCGTTAAATATAGAGAAATCTCTCGATTGTTTTTCCCGTTAATGAAATTTTAGCGTCGGTCGTTCATCAAGATAGAAATTACCGCAGGCTTTTGGTCATCGGTTTTGATCGAGTCCGCTCTCGATTTGCGGTTACGTCGATTAAGGGGCTTGTCGTCACACGCAGTCAAACCAGTTAGAAATGCTGCCAACGTTACAGAGGTTCGCTGGCCAGTCCCTAAGGCTAATGTGGCAGCTTTTAATTCGACTCGCCTTTCCACCTTTCGATGACAGTTTACGGTCGGTTTCAGTATTCTCTCTACAGATAGATTTGGCTATCACATTGGCTCCATAATACTGACGTCAAAATTCTATCTCCAGTGACTAAATCTATCTGTAGATAGAATATTGAAACCGGCCGTTGGTCACGCTCATAGATAGTCCTCGATGTGGAAGAAATAACTGTGATTATAATACACAAAACAAGTAAGGAAGGTGTTTATTGATTTCAAAATTAAAGTCAATAAATATTATAGATCTTCAAACGTTTTATTCTACAATCTGAAGATGAATAACTTAACAACAATTAACTGATAATATATGTTGATGTATGATAAATTTAAAGTGACAAGCTCTGTAGAAACCTGTGACTTTACATACATACTTATTTATTCAAGTTACTGTACTCTACATACAAAAACGCATACCAGAATATTATTCTCTTCTTTATTGTAATCATATGCATTTCAAAGGATTAAGCAAATAGCTTTATTCGAATGCAACGAATGAAGATAAATTTGGCGTTGGTTATTCAGGACTGCATCTTTTTTTAAAGTTGTTTGTTTAAAAAGGTTTTGTTATAGAGTATCCGGTTTCACCGGAATAGTGTAATGATAAATAAATTGATGTTCAAAATAAGATAACGCGACTGTTGATGATTGAGATGTTCGACCTCCGTTTAACCTTTTAGCGGTGTTTTTTGTTTGCACTATGAATATCGAAAAGATTTAAACATACAGGATGTTTTATTCCTTGAAGTCAGCTAGGGTCGGATTAATTTGTTTCAACAATACCTCGATTGCAAATTTATTGTTTGTCAACTAACAAATGAATCTCAGTCACCTTTTGTGACTGAGACTCAAATACATTAAATGATAATAATTTAAAGGCATGAGAACTTTAAATAATTTGACGTCTTTGAATGATATATTGGACGTCTCGAGAGCATGTATTGAAACAAGCATTCGATACGGCTGGAGGTAAAACCAGTTACTACACTTATTTCATTATTGAAATGTATACCGGGTTTAAGCTCCTGTGAGGGTATTTCTACTGTAGTAGTCGTGGTTCAACTGCACTGTGTAGTGACTGTTAATAAGGAATTGATTATGGAAATACCAAGACGGCTGGGGACGTGCCTAATAAGTTGAACAGCGGGGTGCGCCACGTCGGCGACCGCTTGACGACGGGAAATTATACACGAATAGTACCACGTGCATGACGAATGTCCAATCTCCGTTTCGTCAGCAGCCCTGCAACGAACTTAACTGCGTTTTCTGTTTGAAATCGTACATATGCCCACTGCATACAGTAATAACCGCTGAAAGTTTTTAAGCAGTGCACTCCAAGCTCTTAATGCACTCATACGGCCCTGGATGTGGTAGCATTAAGAACATCAGAAATTAATAACAACTTTTAAAAGTGGTATGTAGCTTACGTAGGACGAGTGAAGTCAAGTTTAAGAACTATTGTTAAAACACGGAAGTAGGAAACCACACGTAAATTCATACATTGACAAAATAATTAGTAAGATTACCTATATGAATTAGAAACTGAATGTTATTGTATAAAGTTACTTTTTTTTTAATTTTTTTATTTGCAACTGGCCAGCACTTGTCTGACATCCCACCTGATGGTAAGTGGCGATGCAGCCCTTGATGGTAATCGCGCTAGCTCAGTAAAAACCTATTCATTCTTGCAGATTAGGTTATCTCAATAATAATGATTTCGGATTGCGATAGAGTACTTTTGGGCTACTGTGATACTTTGTGTGATTCGTGTACCTGAATATCGTGATATTGTACCATAAATTTTAAAATTCTGTTGAAATCGTGAAAGTGAGCGCAGGTAACAAGGCCCGAACGGTGATTATTTTTAAATATCGGACATTGCATGATAAATATGGCCGATTGGGTGATTGACAGATTTTAAATTTACTGTGTTTTAATATATTTATATAAACTGTTCTACTTATGAGTAGAAGATAGAAGTATGTAATTCATGTTTCATAAGCTTATCAAGAACCTAAACATTTTACACGGGCCTGTAATCCTTTGCATTGTGGTTTCAAAATAAGATTTAAATACTAAATCTAATAAGGTTTCATTATATTTATTCTATATTCCATTGATAACATCAACTGCAAGATTTAAGTAGTTCTCAAGGTCAAGGAATTAAAAACGTTGGTCGTGGGTACCTCGATTCATTAGGTAATGTATATTTTTAGATTTACAGTAAGTACCTGATGGGTTTATATGTATGCATATGTTTTATAAATGGAAAACCCGCTTTGCTTTGTAACTCAACAATTATTCATGAACTCATCGTAGTTACGTAAGCGAAGGTGAAAAAATTGTTGGTTATTGCATGGGAGAAAATAGTTGATACGGAGTTGATAAATTCTTGTGAATGGTGATAGAATTATCTCGTAATGTTTATGAGCCCAAGCTTTTGGCTCTTGTTGCAGTGATTTAAATTAAATTTATACAAGTAATTGTTTATTATGAGTAGTTTAATACAAATAGTGGTAGCTAATATATAGCTAAACTGCACTTCATGGATAATCATAGCAGCTGTTTAGAGATTAATACATATTGTATGTTGTATGTATGTATTGTTCCATCTGATGATATGATGAAAAAAAAAGTTTCCCAAACATTTCTTTTTGATTTTATGTAGAAAAGCAATTTACCACCACACATGTAAAAGACACGCTGATCGATTTGGCGAGTGTTCACTGCATGATTTTTATATTCTTAGTTATATTAGGAGTAAAATATAGTAATATTTTAGCGGAGCAGACATTAACGTAGTTATAACCAGAGCAAATACGTGTGTAATCTGTATAAATGTGTTAATGGCGTCAAGTGGACTCGAGTTAATAAATAGTATGACTGTGTAAAGAGTACGTCCTTGGTTTATAGACAAAAACAATAATGTAATCGCCATATGAGATTTGTAAAGGTCATAGTAGGATCGAGCTGTTTTGTTGAAAGCTTTTTTATAAACGTCTATAGCATTTTCTCGCTGTTTTTCTTAAACATTGCGCTAACCATTAGGACCTAACTTATTATACACAAGTTCCACATGAACTAAACCCAGAAAATGTAATAGGGTTACACATCAGCATATACTGTGCGAAACTCGAACGTACGACTCGAATCACGACAACTCTTGACGACCGAAGTCTTGGAAACTACGACAACTGAGTTAAATTTGATAATATTTTCGTGTTGTATCATAACATCATCGTTTACTATGATTTTTTTATATTTCTACGAAAATTCTGTGATTATTTCTAGGCCATAAAATTTCTTTTTGAACTCTGGGATGCAATAGACTCAAACCTACATAACTCAAATGAGCCAGTTCTGTTTTGACAGTTTATTCTAATAGGTAAAACCTACAAACCCAATACAACAGGAAGGACGTTGTTGAAATCTCTTGAACATGATATCCTGCTTTAGGTAATACTAACTAGTCAGTCTACAGCATTAGTAATTATTAGAAAACGCACTGCTATTTGCAATCATTCTATTGGTATTTTTTTCATTTATTTAAACTTAGATTATGATTTATTACACATTTTGATTTTTACACTACTTTTATGATTTTTTAAATATCGATTTATGAAAGAAAATCTAAGAGATTACTTCTCAGAATACGTAAACAATCAATTTCAAATTTAAACAAGTTTTAATAAATGTATATACGCGTTGAACTCTTATATTTTGGCAATTGATTCGTTGAAGTCTTTTGTTCCCAAATAAACGACTCCCCAGGTCGAATTAGATAACCATTAATTAACATAAAATTGTAAATTATTTATGTTGCTATAACAACGCACTTATTTAAATTCCATGTTTAGTGAGCGCTAAAATCAATAATGTTTGCTTTGTTTTGGTGAACAAATAAATTATTTGCATATTAATTACGATAATTGATTGAAATTTAACGATAATGTTCCTCTAATGGTTTCCGGGATTTCTTTAGCTGAAATCAGTATAAATTGTTGTTTTATTTGGTATAATTATGAGCTGTTATTAAAACCAAATTTGTATAAAAATATTACAAAAGTAAAAGTTAGAAAAACTTATAATTACGAATGAAAAAATTAATTAATGAATATGACACTAAGAGAAAAGAATAAAAACGAGTATAACTTACTGAAAACAACTAGGGAACGCCGTGTAATTTTATTGTTAAGATTCAAGATTGATTCAGGGTAATCCTCATTAAAGTAGTACCTTCGTACACAAGTGACTAGTTTATGTATACGAGAAACTGTTTGTGTTTATTTCTAGTTATGTCTCGTTATGTATCATAACCATTTTATGGACGACGCTTTCGCAGGAATGCGGCAAGACGTGGCTTCGGAATATCTTATCCGTTCATTTAAATAATAAGGCAGGTGCTTTGATAACTGCCAACGTGGGTATTGAGTAACATTTAAAATAGAATTTCTCGGTAACTACTCCTTAATCGTGTCAGTATTAAAATCAAGAAAGGTTTCATTAAGTGTAAGGATTATTGTTGAATTGTTTTTTATTTCTCATTTATTTTAACATCGGATTAAGATTTATGATTAACTAGCTGTTGCCCGTGACTACGTCTGCGTAGAATAGGCTGAAGGCGTAACGTTCAGAGAGAAAGACAGATATACGTAAGATATTTATATAAATTATAGCCTATGTCTTATTCCGATGTACAAGCTATATTATTGTAAAGTTTCATAAAAATCCATTAAGTACTATTTGCGTGAAAGAGATAGATGAGAAAAGAGAGTGAAAAGTGAAAAGAGAACATACATTCATCCATACATACAAATTTTCGCCTTTATACTAATATTAGTAAGGATTATATTTTTAACGACTCCTAGTCCTAGCATTTAGTGCCAGTCTGCTAAATTTAAAATGTGATTTTTTTAAAGACAAATCGGCCGCTTAGCCTTAGTTGGTAAAGCATCTGGTTTCGTCACCCGGAAGGCGCAAGCTGAAATCCCACAGCGGTGACAGTTTTTGTTCATTTATCTACAAAATTCACAATTGAAGTCAGAATAACAAAAAAATGTGTTTTTCCGTATATATACACTAAATATTATCACTGTTTCAGAAATATAAATTCATATAAGAGGCAAGAGGTTGGGGTATTAAGTAAATTAGCGGGATACCTATGTTTTTTTAATTTATAACATGATAATAATTTAAGCAGTTTTTATTTTTGGCGTTTATGTAGCTCTTTTTTCTTGATTGATTAGGATATGTATCAAGTATCAAATAAAATAAAGATAAACAATATACGTAATACATATGTGGCGAGTGACCTGATTTGTAACATTTATTTATCACATTAAAATTTTTCATGTGATAAGAAAACAAGCGATCTACTGATATTGAGTGATTAGCCACTCCCGTGGTGAGCTACAGAATCCGTGAGGTTGCAGATGAATTTACAACCTTAAATGAGTCCCGGTTACCTCAATAACCATACGCGACGCAATATAATATGTATGTCTTTCCATTTCACGCCGATCTTCTCTGATGACATAAATTAAAAAAGATTAAAAAGACCATAAATATATTAATATCCATTTTATTCATTGATTTTCAAAGGCAAACATATTATAATAATATTTTTTTTTATTTCAGGTAAAAGCCCATAGTATAATACTCGAGAAAAAATACAAATTGTTAATTAAAACAAAATTATCAAATAAATAACAATAGTTTTGAATGGAATTGATAAATTAATGAATAATTAATTTAAACATTACACAAACAATTAATTACTTATTCTAAAAACATAAAAAAGAGCTTAAACATTAAAAAAACAATGAATTACTTATACATTATAACATTTACGCCACCGAATATTATCGCTAAAAATGTTTTTATATAATCTCTATTATATAAATGCCCTATGACACTGTTTTATTTACGCAGTTATAAATAGAAACGACTTTTCTTGTTATTGGTTAGGTAACTACGCCAGTGCATAGGTTTACACTAAACTTATTTCCTTGATATGAAATGATGACAACAAGAAAACATTCTTCAGATCTTTGTCTTAATAGAAGAATTAAAATATTATGATAAAAGTAGAAGTTAAAAAGTTAAATACGTTAAAAATATTTAATAAATAATTAAACTTGTATGGTTGAAACTCCAACTAAACGACGTAAGATTAATTTGAACTACAGACGTAGTTATTTAAAAAAAAATGTGTTCGATTGACTTCTTAAACAGTTCCGCTTTACAAAACAACTTCTATTCAAATCGAAAATTGAATTACGTTCGTGATAGAACGTTAGACATTTTTTAAATCAAATCCCAGGGCACAGTTACACTGCACTACTTTACTTAAGCGCTGTGATTCAACACGCGTGTGACCCTCTTCCATTGTCGTAGTCGGCAATCATTTACGCGAATCCGCGCGAACAATCATAATTCTTAAAGCTTTGCATTAAGGATTAGGGGTGGTGCAAACTCGTTTTGGTTTTTGTTTAATCCCACGCAAGGCGGTCGACAGCGGCCAATGGTTTCTGCAAGCCTCGCAGTTCAAACACCAGGTACGAAAGGCTTTCCAATGATCTAAACAAAAATATACCTTATCCACATGGTGCGATAGTGCTTCATCACGTTATTAGTTATTGGAGATGTACGTCGATTGAATTTAACTGATGATATTGAATTGTCTATTTCATCTCTTCACATGAATGTGCCAATATTTACGTGACGTCAATATGAGCTCTGAAGCTCTTGAGGAGTATAATTCAATTGCTTAACCCATGCTAAAAGTTAAACAACATCAATATCTATTCAGAATGTGGTTTAATTTGAGTTAGTGGAGGTCGAATTCGTTGGCTACGGGAACGCATATTTGGTAATGTCAAAGTTCAACATTTTGGCTGACGTAATATTACATTGGTGAGTGATAGCGACGTTTGGATTTGGTTGTACGGTCGTATACACCAGGGTCAAGTGTAGTAGCGCACTTTATAGATGCATTTCGTAAATACGTGTTTACTATATGACGTCAGTCGTCGCAAGGCGATGCAAATTCATAAGATGTACGACGATTTGCGCAATATCCACAATTTTTTAGCTATAAGAAACACCGGTTGGGGAAAATATAAACGCGGAAACAATTACTCTTACTGTTGTTGGAACCGAACAATGATTGTTTGTGCTCCTGTGCGGGGCGGCTTATAAAGACCTAGCCTGATGTAATAATGAGAAATGTCATTCAATAACGAATCTCTCATTATTGTTTATTGGTTTAAATTGTCTGAAAAGAAATAAGTATTATACAATTTATATTAGTTTTTTTGTGATTTTAATTATTCATACAATAATCATTTAAAAATAAAAAAAATCCTGTTTTAAGTTTTCACTTCTGTGGGCATCCCAAATGACTGCTTCTTTTAAATTATTATTATTATTATTATTTATTTGAAAAGTTGCCAAGCGAACAGACGGTTCACCTGATGTTAAGTGAATACCGCCGCCCATAGGCATCTGCTAAACCCGAGGATTGCAGATGCGTTGACAACCTTTAGAAAATTGGGCTACGGCGCCCTCACTCACTAGACGAAACACGAAAGTATAATACCTTCCACTTTACACCGGTCTTCTGTGAGGTCGTGGTACTTACCCAGAGGAGCCTGCCCATTCGTGCAACAGCCGAGGCTGCTGCGTGGCCCCACCACCGTTAAACGAGTAGTATTTCAACCGAGCGAGTAAGTAATTTGACGGTAGGTGAAGATCTATGGGCACTCCCAGCATGAAAGATAATGCATGCCAACTACGGAGAATGTGGGAAACCGCTTAGCTTACTCTTCGGTTGAAATGGAAAAGTAATAATAATTTTACTTCACATTGGTCTTCATCAGGCTTATGCTAGTTTTTGGTCGAACTGGCCTATTAGTACTCAAAAATGAGAAAAACGAATCTTCCAATATTCCATAGATGCACAATAAATATTGTTACCTATGTCGCAGTTGATGAAGGTAAAAACCCCAAGAATTTTTCCATACCAAACACGCACTAGGAAACTTTTATACATGTTTAAAAAACCAGTCCTAGAGTGTACTTTGTGAGTTTGTGTGGCCTGTGCAATTCTTTTACTGCCGCATTAAGTGTGATTGATTCTATATTTTTATTTAATTTCAGCTAAATGATTTTAAAAACAAAACTTGGCATATTGGCATTGGCGAATAAACTCTTTCTAATATATACACATTTCGAAAATAATGTTAATCTACTCAGTTATGATATTTTTAAAACCGTCGCAAAGAATATAATATGCGGCACTCAATTCTTTAAGACTGTTTAAAAAATATCTTTTTAAAGATTTCCTAAAGCTTAGCTTTTTTGTATATATACATTAATTTATTTAAAAGTACGAAATTGACCTTTTTATAAGGAAATTGCTATCGCTGCTTTTAAACCAAATCTACCGACAGTGTTGCATTTGCCGTTACTACCTGTGGTTCGTCTCATTCTTATTTAGTTCTTACCAAATATCTATCATATTGAACTGTGCCGTGGCATAAATATGAAACTACACCACAGCAAGTCAGGCAAATTGATAAATCTGCAGCAAAATACTTTTGGCGATAACTGGGATCAGATTACGATTTCGAGTAACAATGGTATTGCTCGAGCCCGCCACAAACCTGTAAACAAATGGAGATTTGCATTTCGCTTCATGATCGAACGGAACATAAACAAAGCTAGCGTACACAGAAATGGAATTCATCGCACCTAGTTATGTGTCGTTTTTTGTACAGCCTTGCCTTGAGGCATTATCAGTTTCCGAAAACGGTTTTTTTTTTCCGAGTAGAAATATTTGAAGGATGACGTAGATTAGTAATATGTTTAGACGATTCTGCTCTTTAAACTGAGCATGGTACGGGTTAAAAGTTTTGACGCTTGACCGAGGAATTTGTGTGGGTATAGAGCGCCATTATTTTGTAATTGTGGGATGGATTTATATCTTTATTGGTCTGTAATTTAGCGTACCTTAATATTTAATAAAGATCGCTGTTTCGATGATGGTTTTTACGCTTGTAACCTGTTGTGGTTTTTATTATTAACTAGCGACCCACCCCGGCTTCGTACTGGCTTAATTTATTATACATATAAATTGAATCATTCCATCTAGTAAAAAAAAACCGCATCAAGATCCGTTGCGTAGTTTTAAAGATCTAAGCATACATAGAGACAGACAGACAGCGGGACGATATAGGATTATTAATATTGGATATGTATTTTTTTCCAATAACAATGTTCTATTTATTTTAATCTTCAGATAAATATTTACAATATTAAATATAACCAGATTACATATTATCTAATAAACCTAGCCCACGCAGCATGGTGCTAAGAACGCTGGCTGCATTTCCTCGCTGAATAGCTATGCTTTTGATTTGTATCTTCAATACGCACGAGTACGGAGATGGAAATGAACGCTTTGCTAGATGTATTAAATTTGTTTGTGGAGTGGATTCTTATCCTGTCTTTAAGACAAAGTTTCGCAATTATAAAATTTTACAGCAATCGTAAAGAAAATTATTTTACGCGTTTATCGTAATTTCAATTAACTTTAGTATGTTCGAAAAGTCACGAGCTTAAAACAAAAGGGATAGGATCCATCAAAATTCAAAGAAAATTTATCATAATTTGAACTCCCAGCGTGCGATTGCAAGTATGTAATACATTCTATTCTAAAGTTAAATATGATCACAGAGCACAATGTCGTGTTCGATGAGATAGATGACAAACGTGTATTCGCTGCGAATTTAGCCGCTCATACAATAATGAGCTGTTAAGAGATTTTACGGCCTGATGAATCCGCGATGCGTGATTTATTATTCGTAACAAATGCTCACGCGAACGTCGATGCATGTGTTGGATTCACTTTTTAATATATTCCTTTATAAAGAAGTCGATATTTATAAGGAATTTGATCTTAGAACGTTACAAAGGTTAAATTTCTTATAAATCTTATACTGGTAGGCCTACTACTTGCAATTATTAAAAGTATGATACGTATGTAAGACAAAGTTTTTTTAATACAAATAAGGCTCTTGTTTATGCACTTGAAGCGAAGTCGACTAAATTTCAGCAATTATTTTCAACATATGAATAGTTGAGCTTAATTTTATTTAAACTACGAAAGGAATTAACTTGTTATTTACGTGTAATTTACTCAGTCAACTTTTAATCGGATTCTAAACTCGTAACCCGATAGAATGCTTACAAAAAAACGTAACATTTTATTAATGCAAACAGTTCTAAAGTTAACACAGTCTCAAAAATGAATTCGGATTGAAACAGGTTTTCATACATTCATAACTTTGTTTTAATGGCCGCCTTAATAGTTTGTTGCGGTCTTAACATTGGAATGCGACAGCGCATTGAATATTCCGTCGGTGCGAAAGAGAGGGAAGGTGGGCCAAAGACCTACAGTTATAAATTGACATCTTCGCATCCATAGTTCGTGCGTGCCACAAAATAAACGAGCATATCGTATAGTTTTCTTGTTTCAATTAACTATGTAACGGGTTGACTTGACAACGGACACTTAGTAGCGGTTTTCTCTTCTCCTATATAAGCCTTATTAGTATATTATTACTAATTGATTTTAGTCTGCCTTTAGGCTGACTTTAGTCAGTATTATAAAATACATTACGGTCTTTCTCGTGATTATTTTTCACAATTCACGTGACAGTTTCACTGTTCGTTTTACGTCCTAATATCATGGCTACTGGGCTTACTTCATGGCAGTCTGTGGCGGAGGCCTATGTTCAGCAGTGGACTCAAACAGGCTGAAATGATGATGATGATGATGATGATCATGGCTAACTCTGGCTACTGTCAATTTTTACGCTTTTTTGATACTGCTTACATAATAAAGATACGGTTAATATCTACTTACCGTCGATTCTCTTAATTTAGTAAGAGTTGTTGTATGATAACACTAAATAATACTGTAAAAAAACTGTTGGTACATAAAAAGCTTTGATTCGTTATTTTTCTCGCTTTACCCTTATTCTGCATCATAATGCAACTTATCATAATAAATATGTTGAGATATTTGACAATTTATGTTGACAACGTATAATCACGATTTATAAAATAAAATTCAAGAGCGAATAAGGAAGGGTATTAGTTTTCTTAAGTTTCCGGGTGTTTTTCAACGTAAAAAAAATGTTATTAGGTACAGAAAAATAATTAATAAATCACCAAGCAGAATTTGGCGGTCGCTTACAGTTTTCGAGAATTTTTTTTTATTTAAAACGTAATTTTCATTAAGAAAGTTTACCATTTTACCAATTTGACTTCAAAAACTGAATACATAGTATCGCCAACATGACAAATATAGGAAGTGGGCGAAGCTTAATTTTCTTTTAATTTAAAGAGTGACAGAGCCGACACAGAGCGATCCGACTCGGATAGGTTATGTTAGAAGGTTAAGGCTTTCGTGGTTATTTTTTTTATAACCACCCAGAAAACTAGTGTAACAGCACTTTTAGTATTTTTAAAGACTCTTTTTTAATAATGCGAAGGTTATAATTTCGAAAAGTGTGTGTATTCGCAAATTTATACATGTTGTCAAACACAAAATGGCGGATTTATTTAGTGAAAATAACAAGTTTAAATTTTTTTTTCTCGAAAACTAAGCGACCGCCAAATTCTGCTTGTTGATTATTTCATTAGTGATATTTCTTAACCGAATAAAATTTTTGTTTGGTCGAAAACACCCGGAAACTTATAGAAATTTTTACTTACGGTATAAAAGTATCCTTTTGCAAATGTAAGTTAAATTAATTGTAAAGTATTACAAATAAACAGTCATTTACTTTGGTTTAAACATTATGATTACACAACATTGAATTAAATTAACTCATTCAATCAAAAAATTCAAATAACTCATTCGTTAAAAATTTCTTACAGTGTTGTCGGCAGCCTCAATTATTACGATTTGTTTTACTACATTCTAGTGTGATGTTAATTTCGAAAACATAAATGGCCTAAGTAATGTATAACTAATTGCGAATATTGCTTTGAAAACGTTTCTTACTATTGCGCATGGGTTTGTGTGTGTTGATTTGTAATTTCGCACCGACTTCAAAAAAGGAGTTTCTCAAGTAGGTTGAATTTTTATTATGTTTGTCAGAACTTCGGTATTTAAGAACCGATTTAAAAAAGTTGGGTTCGGTTTAGCTGTCATATGTCCCATATTAATTTTATTAGTATTGGATCTTGGACTTTAGAGATATAGCAGGGAACTCCTGAAAATTAAATAGAACGTCTCAATTGAAGTGAAGCTATTACCTCCACCCATGGGGGGGTAAATAGCTTCTCTTCAATTGCAACACTATTTATTTGCCACTCTATTCCATGAATAAGTGTTAGGGGAGCTTTTTGTTTCTTTTTTTCTTTTCTTTTTGTTAATGGAAAAAGGAGGCAAACGACCATGAGGGTCACCTGATGATAAGCCGCCCATAGACATTAAATTTGCAACATTGACATTTTTTTCATCATAAATCAACGATAAAAAAAATGTTATAAAAAAAGTAAAAAAAAAGAATAAAACGTAATATGTCTGTGGTAGGGCCACGCAACAGTTCGCTGTTGCACGAATGGGCAGGTCCGTCCGAGGAAGTACCACGACCTCACAGAAGACCGGCGTGAAGTGGAAGTGTTATACTTTTGCGTTTCGTCTGGTGTATGAGGTAGCCGGGGCCCACTTTATTAAAAGGTGGCAACTCATCTGCAACCCTACGGGTGTTGCAAATGTCCATGGGCGGCGGTTTTCACTTAAAACCGTCCGCTCGCTTGCCGACTGCCACATTAAAAAAAGTGAATTAATAGTTGTCTATTTCGTAGTTAAAAAATATCGAGCGAACTGACCTTCCCTTATTTGTTCGTTACTTTCACAGCCTCTACGGTTTTCGAAAGCGTAAACTGCACGAAAGTCGTCGAGGAAAATATATATGCCATTGCCAAATATTAACACAACAATACATACGTTTACTATCGTCTTATTACTTCGAAGTTTTGAGCGGCAAAATTTATTCGATTGTTTTTGAAGTTATACTACCTTTGATGCGTTTGGAAAAAATTATAAGAGATTTAATTACTAGTTATAAATAAATAAAATAAAATAAAAATAATAATAAAAAAAGCTTTTATTTCACACCTAATAGTAATAATTGAGCGTAAACCCCTTTTTGACTATGAAGGCCTCCTTCATAGAATCCCAGTTGTTTCTACCTGTGTTTATTTGTATTCCTAATTATAACCGTTATCAGTTGCATTTAATGTCTTGTAAAAAAGCCATTGATTGTCGTGCCTTTTTTGTGTTGTCTAACAGTTTTGTTCATATGAGTGTTCCATCATTAAAAGTATCTTGTACTATATTTTATATTCATGAAGTAAACCGTTACCTCATATTATAGCTATCGATCGTCTGAACGCCCATTCGGATGTGTTTGTAGACTCATTTATGAGGTGAAATTTGCATACTGCTCACTCTTTGCCCAGGCTGATTTTAATATGTTTATTTGGTATTATTCGTGTTTCATTTCGTTATATTGCATCGATAAGCAATCGTTGTGTACAGTACATAAACCTCAGTGGCGGATTTACAAATATGCCGCCAATAGGCTGTTCAGTTTATGCCGCCCCTGAAATTCGTTTCCCTAGTTCGCAATCATATTAATTTAATCAAATAACTTTTATTCTATCAATAAAAATGCTACTTTACGATTTGTGCTCTATCGTCTTCAATAGGTCAGTTTTTTAGGGTTCCGTACCGAAAGCGTAAAAGGGGAACCTATTACTAAGACTCTCTGTTAGTCTGTCCGTCTGTCTCCAGGCTGTATATCAAGAACCATGATAGTTAGACAGTTGAAATATTCACAAATGATATATTTCTGTTGCCGCTATAGCAACAAATAGTAAAAAAAAGAATAAATATATATTTAAATAGGGCTCCGATAAAACAGACATGATTGTTTTTGCCGTTTTTATAGATAATGGTACGGCGAACCTTTCGTGTGTGAGTCCGATTGGCACATGGCCATGTTTCTTGTTATAAGAATGATTTTGAACTAGGGTTTCGTTGTGTCAGTTTCTAGATTTTTTATAATCCACTATTTAGTGAAGACTGCACGAAAAATAGTTTTAGGTATATTTCCAAGATGAAAAAAGTCAATCATGTTCTAATTATAAAACTGGTAAAGATATGCCTTAAAAATGCTGTAATTTTATTATATACTGATTACTATAAAAATACTTAAAAGTTTCTGTAAGACAAAAATTTTGGGCCAAATTTGCCGCCCCCTAAAATCTGCCGCCCTAGGCTGTAGCCTAGTCAGCCTGCTGGTAAATCCGCCACTGATAAACCTTATAAAACTACGACTATGATTCTTTGTAATTGCGAAATTGGGCGAAATTGCTGGAGTAAATTGAATTTAGGGCGAGCGCCCGGACAATCCTATTCGAAATAATAACAAAAAGAAATATTTCGAAGACATGTTAGGTTCGTCAACCCGCAGTCTGGCCGCGTTGTGGACAGCCCTGATATGTTCTGTACAGAGGAGGTCTTTGCCTCATTAAAATAAAAAAAACGGCGCAAGTAGAGTTGGATGGGACAAAATTTTACCTTAAAACCTTTATTTTAAACGCCTACATAACAATCCAAATTAAAATATGACATTTCTTATACATAAAAGTCGATATATATCTGTATATCTATATATTAGTAAGCCAACCTTTAACTATCGAAGTAATTAAAAGGTGTTGATGGGAATTTCTCATAAAGCTGTACACAGAAATACCAATTACATTTAATATACATTAAAAAGCTTATTAATACCTTTATATGCGGCTGTCAATATCATTAGATAGTGCTACAATATATGTATTCAAAGTTGCAATGAAATATCTACATATGTGCGTGTTTTATTGTCGTAGTAACGTCACAACATTCGTTAGAAAACAACACACGAAATTAATAAAAAAGCGTCTTTGATACCAACTCTGATATGGAGGATCTATCACTGTCGCTATTAGTACGGACACTAGAAAGCGAGAGAATAACGTGACTATGCTGTTACAGGCAATGAAGAAACTTTTATCTAAGAAGTTATACGTTTTACGTTAGATTTATGCGGCGTCACTAATTTCCACGCAAATAGATAATTCTTTTAACGGCCCGAGCTTGTATGTACTTAATATAGTAAGTATGCTCACTAGAATTTAATGGTGTTCACTTGTTTGCATACGAAAGCGCTTGCGTTTTAGTTCTATTTACGATGCTAACACGAAAATGACCGTAGAAATCTGGGAAAAGCCATAATATTCAGTGACAACTGAAAATGTTCTTAACCCACCCTTGAGGGAGAGTCAAAATGTCACGGTAGGACAGAGGAACTGTGAGCAGTCTATAGTATATATACTATAGTTAGGCTAAGTGGTTACTTCGAAGTGGTAGAACCAAAAATGCTCTCAATTTTTGGTGATCACGATCCCTAATTTTGGCTTAGAATTTAGTTTTTCATGTTGTATACGTTTCTCAAATAATTTATTATAGCATTACCAGTACAGACTAATTTAGTAGATGTTACTTTTTCATAATGTGGAAATGAATTCGGTATATTAACCCATAAAAGCGGTACGTAATAAACACGGCTGAGACGCACATTTGTTCAAACATTCAGTACCGTTCGCCGCAAAGACGGTGCGCCGTGAAGACTGGCAATTATTTGACTTCACGGGTTGCTAGGCTGTGGCCCACCCGTGAAATTGTATAATTCTTGAATGGGACTCCGAAAATTTTGCTTAACAACGTTGCGTCGCACATCTAACAATCGAATTACACGCTGAGGCAAATGCTGAAAAGTCTGTGACGACGTAGCCAAATTTTACTGATTGATGATGAAATGGCCAATATTAAAATGGTGTAATAAATAGCACAGTCGTTAATTCTGTACGGATGTAACAGTATTTTGTTAAGAGAAGGAATAAGCTTCAATGTGAAGTGATCACTTTGATTAAATAGATAGAGACAGGCTTAGAATGGTATTCTTCTAATGAGAAAAGGAAAAGAAATGGCTTTCATGTGCAACATCAAAAAGGGTATATGATACGGTATGAATGGTAATCACCAGCTCCTTGGAGCATTTCTCATTAAAATAAAAAGAATAAAATTATTACATGAAAACAATAATCAGAATTACCTACAATTCAACCATTTTTTGTTGAATGGTCTTTGTTTTTAATGGGAACCTATTACTAAGACTCCGCAGCCAGTCTGTTCGTCCGTCTGTCACCAGGCTGTATCTAATTAACCGTTATAGTAAGACAGTTGAAATTTTCACAGATGATGTATTTTTGTTGCCGCTAAAACAACAAATACTCAACAACAGATTATGGCACGAAACCTTTCATGCGAGAGTTCGACTTGCACTTGTTTAAGTGTCGTGCCGGTATGTGATTCCGTCAATATTTTTCTTATCACTTATAAATATTTTTATATATAAGTATATATTTTTTTAGATTTCGGTCGGTGCCTTATGCTTTTCAAAATCGGTCACAGTCTTATGAACGGAATTGATTTAATCCATTCTAGTCTCCGTCTCCCAACCACCGCATGGAATGTTGCACGCGGTGCTTTATAGCGTACTTCCGTAGGTCACATATCTCCCGTTTAAGATAACGCACGCATGAGCATATGCGCGGCCCTACCTAATGATACGAGTACGTAGTGCAGTTTCCAACTCGTGGATACCGGCTAGCTGGCGAGTTCTGCGTTCGATGAAGCTTAATAGTCTAAGAACGAAAAGCAAAGACATGAGTTAAAGTGAAATAAGTAAAGTAAGGATATACTTGTAACGGAGAAATTGACATCTGTAACTGTGATTAACTTGGCTGTTAGTCGAAAATAGCTTTAGGCAGTCTGTCGTCATCTATGTGCACAAGATGTACAAACAATCTTAACTGTCTCGCAAGCAAGCTTTCTAAGTAACAAACATATTGGTTCTGCTAGTACTTCAGTGTTTTGGACTCGGGCCTGCCACTAAAAGCCAAGAACTTAGGAGGACACATTATATTTTAGTGGTGTTCAGGAAGTGGCAAGATGACAGAGAGTGGCAATGCCTTATGCACTGCGATCTTAGTGTGTACTAGATGGTTGTGTGAGTAGTAAATTCTCTTACGAATCATTCCAATAGATGCCTTGATCGTGACGCAAATACATTAAAAAACGTCTAAGCTATTTGATCACACCTTAATCAAGACGCAATCGTTAAAAAATCTAAATCTAACCGTAAACACAACGAAATAAAGTCCATTTTTGTTATTGTTGCAACTTTCTTTGCGGTTAGTAAGCATATTATGTATGGACAGGTTTTGCTCAGGCATGCATGGTGGTTGCATAACAATGTCGTAGCTAAGTTGCGTGTTACGTCGATTTTTTCCCCATTTATTAATTAAATGGCTTAATTGCGTGGGAATAGAACTCAGAGTACTTTCGGAGATGTCTCGTGTGCTGTTATTATAATCTTATATA
This sequence comes from Iphiclides podalirius, assembly GCA_933534255.1. Lineage (NCBI taxonomy): Eukaryota > Metazoa > Arthropoda > Insecta > Lepidoptera > Papilionidae > Iphiclides > Iphiclides podalirius. Next base: position 6,600,949 of record OW152832.1, read on the forward strand.
AAAGGTTTTTACATAATTTACCTAATCTATACAAAATGGAAATATAAAATTATAGGAATAAATAATAAATGAAAGACAACAATATACAGATATAATAAGACATAATTTTTTTAAAACAGAAATAATAAATCAATGTTATTAAAGATCCCCTATGGCCAATAATTTATCTTAGGATTTGTTGGGTTGGATTAGTCCCGTAGTTGAACATTACGTATTCATAAAATTTGCTCATTGAGTTATATAAATTCGAAACGGCTATTTTTACTTTAATTAAGTATAATTAATGAGATTCATTGCATTCGTTTAATCGACACGATGTGCTCAATTTATGTGTGTCGTTAGGATTGCGCGATGTATATTACCGGCGAATAGTAACTGCAAATTTGAATTCTATTCCCCTCATAATAGAGGTTGGAAGGCATGCACAGGATTTCAATATCTTTGTACAGGCTCTAAGTTAATGCAAATGTCACGCAAGTGGCACGTTTAGATTGGAATGCGGGTTTCGAACGAACCCGCTGCGTTCCGAATACTGCAACGTATTCGGCGTGATTTGTTAAACGTTAACACATTTGAATATCATCTTTAATCCTTTTGCAATAAGGCCTAAAAAGATTGGTTAGCGTCACCAGTTGAATAAGAAGTTGCAAAAGAAATCACTGACCTTTGGTACTTTTAGCTGAATGGCTTTGTTTTAATTTCAATCGAATGCCGAGCGATTTGTATGCGTACTTTATTTATATAAACATATGTTTAATAACGTTTAAATATGTCTGAACAGATTTTAATAGCACCGACTAGATACCGCTAAGTTTTTCGAGTCATTACGAATTTATTTTAAATGAGTCAAACGATGATACTTTTTTCAGCCACTTTGTTAGGCAATAAATTATAAACCGGATTGGTACTGAAGATTGAGAGTCCGGCATACTTATGATAAATTAAAAAGCCCAGTCTTGCCCAGTTTCCCGGTTCCAACATGTCGGTCACGTATTGAATGTCAATCGGTCAGTGGCATCAGTTTTGGCGGGAGAAACTCGACGGGCGGCTTTTTTGTATTTTACTTTCTCAACGCCTGCCCGAATCTCAGGAGCCGGCGGCCGTCGCGGTTCTTTGAAGAGAGACAAAAAACAAACAAAAAGAATTGAGAAAATTATGCGAAATTGTTTTGCAGTGTTTGGTAACTGACGTCTGTTCTTGAAGTTTCATTCATTTATTTTATTTCCATTGTCGTGTAACAATCCGGATATATTAATGGTAGAAGGAGGCAAACGAGCAGGCGATTCACAAAGTTAAGTGATAATCGTGGATATTAAAAAAATATGAATGGTTGGAAGTATACATTCATTTGAATTTTTATAATGAACAATGGTACAATAAAGAACTCAATGAATCCTAAAGAGTCTATATTGTGACTAGAGTAAGAATATATTGTTCTTATTGTAAATTGTTTTATCGAGTCATAGTGTCCTTTAATCCTCAATTATTTTAACGCCTTTTCGGTCGGAAAGTTTTCATATTGAATATAATTTTTATCTCAATACATCTAGATTTTACCGAATCTTCTCATTAAAGGGCGAAGTAATTAAATAAGTCGTAGAGTGGGCTTGAATATCAAGAATTAGTTAGGTACCTGTAATACTGTCTGCCTGTATGCGGTTTTTATATCAAATAAATTATAAGTGATTTCTTTATTTTGACATTAGTTATATTTTTAAATTTAAATTTATTAATATTACTACCTAATTAGCAATGTACAACTCAGAAAAAATCTGATATTATTTTGAATTTACTACGATTTTACGCGAAATCTCCTTAGTCTATTAAACATAATCAAAAGGTCCTGCTAATTGCTATAAAAATCGAAACGTTAATGTTGCACGTTCCTTTATGATCACTTTACTTCTAGTGTTTTATACAGAACTAGTACATGTATGTACAAGTCGTGACTGCAATATTTACTCATTTTTATTACGTTTTCACGTTGTGTACCATCACTACCTAATACCGGTACGGTTTGTATTTATTCGTATGAATGTATTTTTATGTGTTATAATGACCTTACCTTGTCAATTATTATCCCAGTAACTAAAATAACCTCGGACATAAAATTTTATGTTTATTATCGAAACATACAACTCATTTTCGTTTATCAATATATTGATACAACTTTAATTTTTCGAATATTGTTTTGAGTGGGTTATGTTAGGCTCGTCCGGTAAGTATTAGGAAGTAGAACAGCCTCACAGGAGACCAGTGTGAAGTATTAGAATTACTATAACACGTGATTTTATATTCTACGCATGCACTTCGAATAATGAAATGTACTCATTTTTGATTAAAATTGTACTAGGTAGCGTATTAGCAAGTATATTGTTCATTCTATGCGCGTACCAAGACAAGGCGGACCGAACAAGACAGCTGATAGCGTGAAAGCTGTGCAGCCTTGAACGGTCGAAGTGGTACGTACTATGTTAATGGACTCTTGTGACGGCCTACATATTATAAACGTCACTATTGAACTGCATTCGACGTGGCGAGACGTATTTCGGGTACGGTATTTGGTACGATTGTAATTTGTTGCCCCAACTGCGAGCGTTCTGGCGATTGCGATTTGTGAAAACGAAATTGTTTTTGAATTATAACTATAGTACTCGGAGTTGTAGGAACTGGGATTTTCCTGTGAATTGCAGGACGTAATTTCGATGAAACCTATGTATTTGTGGCTCGTTTTTAATTATTTTATTTCACTTTAGACAGCGTTCATTTTTACCTTATTACCTTATTTTTTTCCGTACAATCAAAACTTTATTGACTCAAGAAGTAGTGTCATCTACATCCCAGTCTTTGTTTCTATTTTGATTTGAGATATTAAGAGCGAGTTCTCCAAAATTGGTATACAGCTGATGTTAAAACAATTGTCCTTAAAGTTTATAGTATGGAGGGGATGGAAATTTTTATTAAATTAGCTAGATAATAGATAGAGCACTTAATGGCGTTCATATTTTTATTTTACCTTTAGAGGACTTTATTTTTACGATTTTTCATTTAAGAATTACTTACTACTTTATTCTAGAATTATTAAATATATAAAGGTGTGATCCTAGATCCTTGATAATTATGTCTTTAATATTGTTTCTGAATGAAAGTCTAAATTAAGCAATAACTTGATGTAATATACATCGATATGTATTTTCGTTTTAAGCAAAAACTTTCCCGTCAGCAAAAATAGTGCACTCACGTAGGAGCAACAGCTGCAACTATTTCATTCTCTATTGCGCTACTTTTTTACATTGTAAGAAGGTACGAGGGCTAGTTGCATGCCAAAGCGTAACTAGAGAGATATCGAGTGCTTGCACATACGTGAAACCGACGCAACACGGTCTAAATAAACAAAACCTAGGTACATGCAACTAATGAAATATCAATTTAATGTATGCGGTCTCTAATAGTATATTGCATATAACTGTACTCAATTACATCTTTTTTTTTAAATTGTGCCATCAAATGAACTTTCTTCGTTGTTTTATTACATAACATTATTTTCCATTAAATAATATTATTATGCATTAAATTCTGTCTTAAATAGTCTTAGAAATATATACGTCTTAAATAATAGTAACGTACGAAAAATTAGGTGGATACTGTGTTCACAACTATGAAATCCGTGCGTCATGTATTAAAGTTTCACAGTGGCTGACTTTCGTCTCGTATTGTCTTATTACGTTATATTAGCCTTGAATTGAGAGGAATGAGGAAAGCGTGCGTGGTTTTATTCTCTATATATTTTTTACTCGGCGTAGTTGGCTTTGCACTATTCATAGTTACTACATCAAGGAAACACAAAGCATTCGGGCTTGCTCTCTTTAACATATTCATGTAATGTATTAAAATAACTTACTAAAAATTCATAGATGTTAGCATTTTATTGCCTTTTGATTAAAGTTTTTAATTTCAAATGAAAACATAGTTTGTAAACAGGTTTTTTTTAATCACTATTATATAACACTCAAATTGGGATTCTGTGTTTTACACAAAAATATATCACACCGTTATACTTTTTAAATGCTTTATCATTTATTGAAATATATGAAACTATTTCATCAATATTAGATCACCAGGTTTCATCCTCTGCGAGATTTGTATGAATGTAAGCAGGCATGCATAGCCCTTATTAGCGCTGGTACTATAAGTGATGTACAAATAGACGGAAATTACTCACTTGTAGAAAGTAAGAAACTCTTTGAATCTTCATTAACAGCTGTGTATTCAATAGTTGAAACTCCGTCTCCTTTAAGTGATTTTTCGTGAGAGTTTTGATTTACAAAACCGACTATATCAAGAAACATTGTAAATAATAAAATGCATTTTGATAAATGCTTACATAACCTTAGGTGAATACTGTTCATTTTATCTCATCGTACATGGCGATTGATCCCATTCGTTTTATTTTTCTTTGATCATTTATATTTTTAAAGTAAATAATACGTAATATCTTGATGTGAATACATAAGATATTGACACACACTTGGTAGAGACGTCATATTTCTAAGAAACATCAAAAAGTATTTGTTTCGTGATTGAATAGACCGATGACCTGAGAAAGGTCGTTGTAGTGGCTGAATGAGGAAAGCAGAAAATTGTGCATTGTGGCGTGCCCTCGGGGAGGCTTATGCCCAGCTGTGGACTGCAAAACGCTGATTGGATTGGATGGATTGGAAGTGGCTGTAACAACGATCTTAGTAAACATTTGTTTTGCAAACTTTAAAGGTTCGCTACTGCAGATGGGTACTAGAAGTTATACAAAATTCATAATACACTATACATTGATACACGATACACGATACATTTGCATTGAATAAAAATTTTAAGTACTAATTAACTTAATGCGAACTATTTATTATATACTTTAAATTTAAATTAATAAATGCTATTAGTTATCCCGGCATGTTTGTCTCGATTATAAAAAAAATCCGTTGCGGAATAAAAAGAAACATACACAAACTTTTGCATAAAATATGATAAGGACGATTATTTCAGTGATGTGATGTTATAGTTGTGTTTCTTTGAAGTTGTTCTAACTTAATAGTTTCTGTTGTTACACGATTGGGTCGGTACGTACGGGGTATTATGCTCCATAAAGTAGTGTAAAGTAGAGTCATTTATAGTTCTACGTTATTTCCATTAAATAACAGATGTGCAATTTCAATGGCAACCCAACGGCCACCTTTTAATTTTTATGGATATCTATGAGCGGCGATAATCACTTACTATCCAGTGAAACGCCTGTTTGTGAGCAAAAACTCTTCTAGTATCATCTTATATATAAAATAAAAGCTTGACGACCGTGAAGTGATTAATGCTATCTTACTTTCTTTATTTTGCTATCACTTCTTTGGAACTACGTGGTTTATTATGTTCTCACCGTCCAAACACCATCGATTAGTTAATATTGAATTTCTGCATTATTATCGCAAGTTTTTGCGTGGCAAAGCGTATATGGTAGCTGGCTATTATAAATTTGACACGATTTCGAATAACAATAGCCATGTCGTCAGAAGCATATGAAGTTTTACTTAATACTTTGATTGGCGCTCGGAGTTGTGATTCAATTCCTACGGTTTGTGGCCTAGGAAGGTTGACGTCAGGTTGGCGGCAGATCTTAAAAAAACCTAGCCAATATCGTAAATAACATGATGAAAATATTATGTCGACTACACTTCGGTGAGAGAAAGGCAGAAGGAAGAAGAAAAAGATTTTTTGATACTTGATTAGGGAAAAAAAGATTACTTTCTCGTGATTTATAAGAAAAGTGGCCTTAAACCGATTGCGTGTGGAATCTGCTATCTGGTTGCTATTCTCTTCTCGAATTGCAAACATCACACAGCAAAACGTCAAAGCCAATGGATGAAGGTGGCTCGGTTCCGTAGCAGTAAATTTAAAAGTTTGATGATGATATTACTTAAATCAATAATAAATATAGCTTTTATCCGTGCTGTTTAACTTAACGTTGCTAAAGTTGCTAATGTGTTTCCAATGTACTTTTTCTAACAATTCTGCTTGCTCATCGAACTATTAACAAATGATCCGCACACAATTGCCACTTATGATTAGCGGGCCTCAGCACTTTTTCACTTTCAACGCTTTCTTAAGCGCTAATGACGCATTGTGGTCAAATTCAAAAGTGTCTCTACGCATTACACTTTTACTAATTACGATTTATGGTTTGCTTGTAATGCTTTGTGGCTTTTGCCCAGTTTCTTTAAATATCCTCTTTATCTTGTAATGCTACAGCTGTAATTAGCCTCGACCGCCTGTCTAATATGTAATATTATTCGAATTAGAACCGTTTACAGTTAATTTCTAATGCTGGTCGAAAAGCACTGTCGTTGGTCCAAGTCTTGCTAAAAAAGAAATAAGAGAAAGAAACAACTTCCATGCTTTAAAATAAATCGAGTGCTGCGGAAGGCTTCACGAATATGAACAATCAGTGAAACAAAGAACACAGCACTCTGAAGGAGTTTTAATTGGGAACCGAAACTGACCAGTGTGGCTGTGTGGTGTAAATGTTTAGATTTCATAGCACGACACGCAATGGCCGTTGGCGAGGTGACCGCCAAACTTATTGCACAATCCTGGGTGTGCTTCTCAATCGCACTTAATGACGACCGCAGAAGTTCCCTAATCATTCGACGAAACAAACTCAACTTTAATTCGCAATAAAATAAAAAGACGACGTGTGGGACGACCCCCCATTAGATGGAGTGATGACCTGTGCAAATGTGCGGGAAGTCGATGGATGCAGGTGCCTCGGGATCGTGCTTCGTGGCAGTCTGTGGGGGAGGCCTATGTTCAGCAGTGGACTCAAACAAGCTGAAATGATGATGATGATGAAAATAAAAAGATTATCAAGCAGGTTTTAGAAAGAGACAAAAGAGAGTAGCTGACAGTCTAATTGAGGGAGCGTAAGGTTTTTCAAGTAATATCTTATACATCTATGTTCACAATCAGAGAAAACTTGTACTCCCTAATGGCATCGACTTCAGAGGCGCGTTTATGCCGCGCTCCGGTTTTCGCGCCAGAAACCGAGCGGCCTGCGGAAGTGATCGCTCCGCGTTCCAACTGCATCGGCACACCATCCGCGTTGTGCAACTAGTTACGTGGCGTTCTCCTCGCGACCGTATTGAGGAGAGGTTTACGTCATTCCGTCTCGTCTTTGCCTGAAACCACTCGGATCGATGCGTCTAGCGTCCAACTTGTCAGAATTGCGGCTAGTTGAAATAGCGTTTTCGGCATAATGTGTACTCGCAGTTTGTCTATGAGCGTGACACGATGAGAAAATCTTTTTTATTGACAGAAGACTAATTTTTCTGGAAAAGGGAACAAAGGACATGGTATTTCTTAACGGGTTTAAATTAGAAATTTAAATTGTTTATAGTGCTAATCTTTGCACTTAAGATTGAACATTAAAATATGTAGAAAAAGTGAAATTGTTCGTATGCTGGAAAGGATACAACAATAGATGGCGCCAAGCATTGCTTCAAATGCTAAGAAAACAATGTAGAAGAATGCTTTAAGATTTTCGTCGGTGTGTCAATCAGCCGTTTAGCTCAGTGGCTAGAGCGTCAGGCCGCGAATGCCGAAGACGTGAGTTCGATTCCCACAGCGGCGACAATCTTTTCGCACTTTTTCTACATATTTTAAGGGTTTAAATTACTTAGTTACGTTTACTTAGTTAGTTCTTAGTTCCGATTTTTTAATAAATGATGAGACGACGAGAAAGTAACTTATGTCAATCTGATAATTTGAGGTATAAATATTCAATGGCGTCACTGGGTTTGAGCTCTTTTTCTACCAAAGGATTGAATTAGGGTGGTGGTAGTTATGAATTGCAACTGTCTAGTGCGTTGTCACACTCTTCAACCTGTCATCAAACTTACGACTTCAACTTAAAAAAAAATTGTCGTACTTGAATTCAATAATTAGGAGATACTGCAGTCCCACATAAATAAAAGCAAACATAAGACAGTTTTATACATTTATTTCCAAACATTAAATTATATACACATAACACCTAAAGGATTATTTAAACCTTATATTGTGAGTACAAAATTATAGACAAAATTATGTTAAGGAGAAAATTAAATCAAACAGGACTTGTCTCATGAATATCTCATCGGTAACAAGTTTCATCACGACGACATTCTTCAGTTAGCAGGATGTTATGTACCTACGAGATATGCATAGTAGTCTTGCTGATTTCAAGTAAATAACTAATTGGTTTACTTAGAACTTTTTCCAATTCCTCCCCATTAAAGTTTACTGACAGAAGAGACATTATATATCCAATTATAAAATAATTCATATAAATACAAAATAATTCATACTTAAATCATGTGGCCCGCTTAGTTAAAACCGTCAACCATCACATCCTCAGCACTACTTCTGTCTAAAGCTCAAGTGAATCGTACAACTTAAGTCTTCTTTTTTTTCCCGTATGACTCCCAGTACCGACAATGCCGTAGCAACTGCGCCACCAATTCATCAATTTTGAATTGAATCGTAAAAAAGTATGCACAAAGATCTGCTCATTACTTATTCCTGCCTTAACTACTTACTATATGCCTCTGAATTGATTCTTTTTGATTGATATAGTCTATAGTTGCTTTAAACATCGAGTTCAAATTCGATTGTATTCCAAATTTTGTGTATCTCTAATAATACTAGTACTTGTACTTTACTACTACCTTAAGAGCATACCCTTTAAAAAAGTTTTTTTTTAAATTTGATGCACAATTTACGGAGAAATCGGTAAACATACATAAAAATATCGTATAGAATTACCTTTTAATAATTTATAATATATATATATATATATATATATATATATATTTAAAATTATAATTAATAATAATATATTTGTTGACAGAATAATGTCACCAATCATATTACAATTGCCACTTATTTATTTTGAAATGTAACTGTCACTTTATTTGGAGGTCGTCTACATTAGACCGGCTGCATAATGAATTGATACCATTTAAAATCTTTCTTATTAATGTTACATGAAATGTCGATTGTTTCTCATTTATTTAGCATTCAAAGATTTAAATTTATGTATAAGAACAGAATAGAATACGGAAGCTACATTTATTTATAATTATTATGTAGTAATCATTTCAGTAGCTTTACATTATGTAACTTAAAATATTAATTTCTAATCCAAAATTGTTCTGAATGATGCAAATCTATTAAATCTTTGGGGACATGGCCGTTGTTACATACATTATTTTTCAGAATTAAAACAGACTGCAAGAAATAAAACATATTCGTGCATGTCTCTTGTCTCAAATAAATTGTTCATTATTTTTGTTGAAGGAGTTGGTACAATGTAAGTAAGGTCGATGAAAATGTAAGTGGTTCATTTGAAATCTAGACAGATGGCAAGGATTTTCGCTTACTGGTGACCCTATACTACCTAGTTTTGTTGCTTAGTAAATGGACCCGGTATAAATCAATACTAATATTATAAAGGCGAAAGTAAGTCTGTCTGTCTGTCTCGCTTTCACGTCAAAACTACTGAACCAATTTAAATGAAATCTATCTGTGTACCAAACACAGACAGTCTCAAGCCTGAGAAAGGACATATGCTATTTTTTAATTGGAAAAAAAAAATCTTTAAAAATATATATATATATATATAGTTTTTAAATAAAGATATTTATTTAAGCACTTTACGCGAGCGAAGCCGCGGGCTAAAAGCTAATATAAAATGTATTAAAGGTAGTAAATAATGCATGTATGTTTCATACGGTGTCTTTGTACTAAATGCATTGTGTTTTACATGATTTTTTTAATTTTTCAAAGATTACATCCAATATGGGATAACATAAACTACGGCAAATACTCAGATTCTGAACAATTATCTGAAGGTCACGTAAATACTTGTCTCGGGTGGGAATCAAATATACAACCCTCGGCGCGCAAATTGCACGATAAACATCTACGCAGATTTATCAAAAACTTTAAAAAGACGGGGACAAATCCACTTAGGATCAACACCCAGATTATTGTCACGTGTGGGAATTTAATATACTTACATTTTTTACATTTGAAGCATTACCACCCGTGCAAATCTCTATCCCTTTTTATTTTCAGCATCCATATTTCAGGATTAATATTTTTTTTTGGTGCTAGTCTCTGCACGCAAAATGAAACTTCAAATTTGATTTTCTTTAGAAAATTTAACAAACTTTAAATTAATAATAGTAATTATATTAATCCTAAAAACTTTAAGAGACGGCATCTCTTGTTACAACTGTTCTTTGTTGTTTCATACTGTAAAGTATGCGCACTAGATGGCGCCAATCATTTCTAAAAATGCGATAAACGACGGAGATAGACTACGAGAATTTCGCTCCGTGAGTTCATCAGCCGATTGACTTAATTGGTGAGGTGTCCGGGCGCTTTGCCTAGAAGATGCAGATTTAATCCCCGCAGCTCCGAAAGTTATTGTTCATTTATCTAAAAAAATCACAATTTAAGAGCCACATTTAATTTGATCCTTTGGTGGTTTCCAGGTGGAGACAGGTCGCGAGGAACTCAAGAAGGAGCGGGAGATAATGCAGCTGGTGGCGGGTCTTCAGCTTGGCTCTGATGAAGTGGAGCGTCGGGAGGTGCCGCCGCATATGCTGAGGTCCAGGCACGCGCCTAGGTAATAAACTCTTTGTCATGTAAAAGGCAGTCTGTGGCGGAGATGGACTCGGACTGTTGTAATGTAAAGGGCAGTATATGGCGATGTACCGCGGTGGAATTCAACAAGCTGAAATGATGATGAAGATTAATGCAATAGTAACATGTCTTCTCAATGATTACGGATTCGAGTACTCTTCACATCCTCGAAATATTTCTCTCTCTGAATACTTCTTTCATATGCCATTATGGTTGCCGGCAATAAACTAACAATACACCTAATTAAAATGCGAAGGCCCGAACAATATGTTCTAGTAGGGCTGTTGTAGATCATTGTCTGCGGTTTTGTACTGAACAGTGCTTCAATTCTATACCAACTTTTTATCGGTTTCTTGTTGCGGTTTTTAAGAATCTGTATTTTCTGGTGCGGTGTGGGTTGTAAATTCAACGCCTGTGATATAAAAGTGTTTGTATGGCTGATTTTGCTTGTTTTACCTTGTGTCTTAAAAGTAAAGTTGAACAATGTTCGTAGGTTTTCACATTGTTCCTTGGAAATACAGTGACAATCAGACAATGAATATATCAGGTACGTTGTTAATTGGAAGTCGTCCTTCAAAAACTACACCATTGACTTACTACTATTCTTTTCGGTTTGGATGTAATCACTCGAAAATCTTTCATTACTAAGAATGAGAGGAAATACTATTGTGTACACAATTTCTCTTTTAAAATGTTCAATTGTTACTCTTTAATGCTATGTTAACGTCTTTTGTACGTCTGGTTTACGTCTTTTGTAACTAAAAGGAGGCGAGACAAGTGTCGAGAAAAAGTCTAAATCCCGATCTTCAGAGTGCAAGAACTTTTAAGTAACTACCCATTACTAACCGAATGTTAAATATCTGCTAAAAAGAAAAATAGTGTAAGGAAATGGAAACGGTAGTAACTGATGTAAAAATTGTGTTGAGGTTTAGCTGTGGTTTCTTTAGGCGCATCCTTTTAGATACAGACCTCTGGTAGGAGCCTAAAAGATGTTTCATAGAAGTTATTTATTCCTATGGATTAGTTTGATTACAAAATCACGACGACGAAGAAAATTGCTTACAACATAAAATGAAGTGCAAATGTACCAAAACTGGTGGTGACCAAAGTTGGTGAACTTTGAATCGCGAAGTTTTGTCTGACAATATTACGTGAATAATACTTGTTTTCTAGTCTGTGCAATATAATTAATATTCAATATGCATATAATTAATTATTCCGTTACTCTAATTTCAGATAACACCACGCCACGACAAGACGCTGCCCATCCGAGCATCGGGCTTCCAATGCACGTGCGTCTCTACCGGAAACGACAATCACTTTACCTCGATCCACGTCCGATTTACGATTCGTCACAAATATACTTTGCGTCTATCACAGCCAGACGACGGCCCAACCGCGGGCGCTATCGCGTTGCGAGAGCCGCAAAAACATTTTTGTACATCCGAGCGCACCGATTGCTAAAAGGCAATCGATACCTACGCACGTATAAAACAATTTGTCACGAGCGTAACGCGGCAACTTTCGAATCACACATCAAACGCGTCCGATTCCGAATAACCGTGAAGTATCTTTGAACTTATTGCCAGATAAATGATAAGTTTTCGGGATTGCTATGCTAACAACGGGAGAAATGATACTTTAAAATCCTTATGTTTAAATTATGTTAACCTTAGTATATAATATTCATTCTAGTTTAATACTACGTTCACATTGTCTGTAAAATAATTAAAAATTGAAGCCTTTCACTCAGGTATGTTAATTCGTAGGAAATTATATCTTAATAAACAACGAACATAATATGTTGTATAATTGTTAAAACACAACAGATTAACATATTGTAGGAACTATCGAAAATATTAGAACAGTTTTGTCAACGGTTTCATATAAAATTTTGCTTTTTAAAAATAGTAATAGTTTGCAATTTTTCTTTTTTAAAATAAGCAAATATTCATATTCCTCCTTTTCAACAAAATTTTCGAAAATATATTTGAAACATGAGTTGAAATTATCGTCCACAACTTTAAAAAGATTTTTATGAATGTCTCTATTTATATTAAATATTCTGAGTACCGATGTAAAAATATGGTGCAATTTTGATACTTCTTTGTAAACTTCGAGGCCATTAGATGGTAACAGAGTGCATGATTGGGCTTAATGAAATAGGCGATTACAAATCCAACGAAATAAAGTTAATTGATCGTGAAACGAGTTACAGATTGCCTCTACTTTAATTGATTTTAAGTTTCGATAACATTGTGGAAGTAATAATTATTGTAATTTTATTTGAAATTTTATTTCACATTTGTTAAACTAGATTTAATTCAAATTATTAATATTTGATCGGTTAAAGTTTGTTTTCGGGAATCTCAATATTCCATTACACTTTAATGAAGACTACTCTTGTACCAATTTGGCTCTATGGCGATATAATAAAGCGGAATTTATGTTAAAATTAATAACTATAAAATGCGAATATTTTTCAGCTCCGATAATCATAGTTATACCATGTAATGATATGTTTTTATTTACAATTAATATTTTGCAACATAAGAAGAAATTATTTTACGGAATTAATAATGTCGTCACTGTGTGACTAGTGTAACACTTTGGTAACATTTTATAAATATTTGGAAAAAATGTTATGTCACTAAAAAGGCTTATTTTACATTTAAGTTTAATGTTTTTTAGACATGAAATCCTGAGCAAGTTATTTACAACGAATACAACAAATTTAATTAAAGACTAAAAGATTTTTTGTGCTAAGTAAATTGTCATTTTGTATATTTTTACCAATCACAATAATTTAGTTAAACTCTAACAAATACATGCTTATAAAAATAACTTTAACGGATATTTGATTATGCTTTCGGACTGTAGTATTGATACACGGGCCAAAGAACGAACTCCAAACTAGCTTTGAAAAAGACTATCATTTCAGCATTTCATGGTGTTACGATTTCTTTCTTTATGTAATGGTTATTTTCTTTTCTCTTAATTATTGACGTATTTTCTTGTCTTTTCTCTAGATAAGTTTTGATTTAGCTTCTTTAAATACCTTTTAATTTCTTTAAGAACTGGTTGATAGTCGAAAGTAAGTTAGAGAAAGAGAATGAGTTTTTAACGTATACATCTAAAAATGAGAAGATGTGAAAAAAATGTAAGAAGAATAGATAAAAATCATAAAATCTACGAGATTTTATGATTTTTATCTATTCTCCTTCTGATCGTGTTTTGATCACAATAAATCAATTTACAAATGGAATTGTGAATTTAAATTTCTTGTGACTATTGCTTTTAACACGAAAAACTATGCTTGAACTATTCCATTAAGGGAAAGACCAAAAACTTAAAAAAAAACATTTTTGAGCATATTTGAGCGTATAGTGCTACCGGTATTTGTTATAAAAGTTAAGAGATTTTCACATCAAAGTACATAATAAAACCTCATACTAGTTAAGATCTATGTTTAGGCGATGTGTACATAAGAATTTGTACAAACATAACTAGATGGATAATTCTTTTTGCTGGATGTAAGCATTGTATAATATAGGTAGGTTTTTTCTTTCTTAACTTGTTTAGTTATAGATTTATTGTAATTATTTCACGTGTTTATGTAATATGATGTTATACACATTTATGCACATGAAATGTAAAAACAATTTGCATTCCGTATCAAAATATTCTAGGCTATGAGTGCCATTAATTTTATTATTGTATTTAATCTGCATCGTGTATAAGTTTGTATTAATATTGATATAAAATCACTTTCAGAAGAGGTATCTTAATAATAATAATTACTTAAAATGTGAATTTTTTTATAGATAATTGATTATTTCTATACTCCAAGGTAACAACGATGTAATGTATTGTTCAATTTATGTATCTAAATTTGAATATAGTACCTAGTTTTATCTTAAAAAAGACTATTATTTTTGATGTATGACAACATAATATAAGTTTACGATAGTATGTTGTGGCAGTGAGGCAGGAGTATTTTAAATTGCGTTAAAACCACTTGGTGTAACAACAAAGTAAGCCGAATGGTTTATTCAAAACTTTCAAGAAACAAATATTTTAAGAATACAATCCGTCTTCTTATTAGAAATTGAAAGTTTTTTATAGTGATAATCTCTGCATTGAATCGAATCCACGTCTTTGTGGCAATCAGCCGTTTAGCTTAGTGGCTAAAGCCTTAGGCCGCGAATGCCGAAGACGTGGGTTCCCACAACGGCGACAATCTTTTTGTACTTTTTCTACAAGTTTTAACGTCTACTTATTGTTAAAATAATAAATAAAACCGGCCAAGTGCGAGTCGGACTCGCGCACGAAGGGTTCCATACCATTACCTATAAAAACTGCAAAAAAATCATGTTTCTTGTATGGGAGCCCCACTTTAATATTTTTTATTAGATATACATCATCTGTGAAAATTTCAACCGTTTAACTATCACGGTTCATGAGATACAGACTGGTGCCAGACGGACAGACAGACAGACAGACAGACAGCGTAGTCTTAGTAATAGTCCCATTTTACCCTTTGGGTACGGAACCCTAACAAACGACACCGGAGATCTTCGCTCGGCTAAAATTTTGGATGCGTAATGGTCCTTTATTTCTTTCTCATTAAAGCTTAGGTTAGAAATATTGAATAACCAGTATTAAGTAACATAATAAAATTAAAAACTGGATAAAGAAGAAGTATTTATATTTAACAATTAGACTTAATAAAGTCTCTTCAGAAAATATCTATGTTTTATACGCATAATTAAGGCTAAATGCAATAAATTTTCACTGACTGTTTTGACTGGTAAAATTACATAGTTGAAAACCTGATGCTCTTTAGCAATGATGTTTTAATAAAGATGGCGCATATCCATACTGTGTGGCGTTTTAAAATTGTACCACTTTACATTATATGACATATATAAGTGAATGTGACATGATATAGAACATATGATACGGAAAGAGATAGCAGTCTGTAGAATTACAATCTAATTATACCAATTGGAGTTATTTGACTACTTTCGTTTTTTTTTTACTTTTTTTACTACTACTTTCGGTGCGCCAGTGTCATCTGTACTTCGCGTTTGTATATAATATAATTGGCTGTTTAGGATGAAAATTTTCAATTTTTAGATTGTCAATTGCAGTAATAAACAAATTGGCGAACCTAAGTTTAAAACCGGCATCTGTGAAATTTTCAACTGTCTAACTATCAGTAATGTCAAGATAGCAAATATCAGCATAGTCAAGGATGGATAGAAGTACTGAATGAGCGAGCGCTACTTTAGTAGCAGTGGGAAGTAAATTACACAGTCTTCGTAAAGAACCTAGAGCAGCGAACGTTTTCTTACTGGTCTCATATATCTGCGGTGTCCATGACAGGCAGGCGTCAAAATTTATTTCAGATTCTTCAACTTTTTACTGAACGGGATGCGAGTAATGTTTAGAATAATTGGCGGTAAAATAGACCAGTCGATTTCAGCGGCCCACCTGGAATTGCAAAAATGTAATAAACAAATGTTCATTGTTAAATGAAATTTGATAAAACTTGATTGTTGTAACGGAATCACATTAGATAACGCCAAGCTTTGTGACAAATGCAATGAAAACAAAATTAGATAAGACATCGATTTTCGCGCGGTGAGGATGTCGACAGCTTAGCTTAGTGGAGAGCGTAATCCGGAAAGTTCTAATCCTGACAGCGGCGAAATATTTTATGACAGTTTTATGTATAAATTATACGACTTGGTTATGTGTTCCATTATTACGTGCACGAAGAGTATTATCTCGTATATACTTTCGTACCCTTCAACCGGCTTGATGCGGACGGACGTTTTCGAACTGTACTATAAAAGTTCGGTCTATAATTTGTTACGTTTACGATATACGGATGACTTTTAGCCGTCGCGATAAACAGTTATAAAACAGTTATTTATATAAAGTGATTGTGTTGAATGATCAACGCTTCTTTGATACAATCTCGAATCGGTTGCAATAATGGAATGGCTAAATTTATTGAGGATAATGGAAATGGCTAAGTTTATTTTGTAGTTCCTAGGCCTGGCATATAAATAGGCCGAGCCAGAACAAATTGTGGTGCTTCTGGTACTGTAGAAGAAATAAACAGCCCCATCCAGGTATCACAGCCTCGCAGAAGATTGGTTTCTGAAGTGGAATATTATATGTAATTTCGGGTTTCGTTTCTAGTGACTGAGGTAACAGAGGCCACTTTTTAAAAGCCACGTTGTCAACGCATCTATAACCGCTCAGGTGTAGCCGAAGTATATGGGCGGTGGTAATAACCTTAAAACCAGGTAGTTATAATAGGTGTATCGCCTACTCGCTTGACAGCTTTTCCCACGAAAAAAGATCACTCCTTATCGTAGTTTTCCCTCGCTTTTAAGGACTATGATTTTCAACAATCCGATGCAACGGGTGCATATCCTATAGTGGTAAACACAACGAATTATCAACCAGACCTAAACACATACAAACGCGAAGCTAAATTCAATCAAGTCAGGATATTTCGGACCCACCAGACCAGACTCCCGCCCGACAGCACTATAAATACGCGTAGCGTTAACCTACAACACACTAGTTCGTTCTCAACTACGAAGAAGGTGGAATGAACACATTGTGCATTCTACAATTTTTTTTATGTGAGAAGGTGGTAAAAGAGCTGGTGTTTCACCTAATTTTAAGTGATAACCGCGACCCATTGTCATTAACAACACTCGTAATAGGTTGTAAATGCGTTGCCACGATTTAATAGAGCGGGCTCCGGCTATCTCACCCACCAGATGAAACGCAGAAGTTATTACACTTCCTATACATTTTCCTGGGCGGTACTCACCGTAATTATTCGTTACAGTGTTATTCGTTACACAGTCTAGTGTAAATAAATACCACTGTCGACTGCCGCTGCTTTTACAGTCTCATGCAAGACCTCAACAGTCTGTAGTTGACAATCCCCTCATTCTGTCAACTCGTGACTATACTAATGTAGAGCTAATCAAACTTGTTGAAACTCGCCGTTTCGTGGGTTCTGCAACCAACGAAGGTTATACATATAGTCTCCAGGCTGAACGTGACATTCATTTAGTTTATTTAAAATAAATTAAAAAAATGTACAACATAAAACTTTTTTTAAATAAAGAAGTTTTATTTTTAATTTAAACCTCATTCATTTAAGAACAGCTCAAAAGTTCAAGTTAAGTAAGTTGGTTTCATTTTTAGAAATAAATGTCACTAAATTGCGTAAAACGCGAAAATCGTAAGTTGTCTCAAACTTCGCGTAATACGTAATACTCGTACAACGAATGTTTAAAAAGACACGGTCATGTAATCGAAAGTAGGTTAGCACATTACGTAATTTATTTTGATAAGACAGATATATTTTGATGACAATACATTATGTAGTTGTTTCAATGATGTGTATAATTCCTATAATACAAATTCGTATTACGTTTGTTTCTTGCATTAAAAAAAAAACTAATTATACCTCTTTCGCTATCATTCATATTAATGTTACAGCTTAAAACTGTATAGTGTAGGCATATACTTATTGTTATATACATGGGTGAACAGTCAAATCATTTATTATTTACACTTACATTATATCACTAGACAAATATTATAAACCAAACAAATATTTTATAAATTTTTATAACCGGAATGCATTTGTTTAATAAAAATAATCCATAGACTTTGTTACGTTGTATCTTTTATTTTTTAGGTTTATTTTTTAGGTTTAAATACTTATTTCAGAGTTAATTTGGCCTACCGTCAATTATTGTCACTTGATTATTTATATTATTCCAATCTACATAAAAGCTTATGATACCTTGCTGGTGGGTCGGTTCGATTTCATTTTTTTTTAAATTTCAATATTGAATCAATTACATAATGTATTGTCACCAAAATTTAGATTTAATTGCAGTATCCACAGCTGATGATTACCCCCAACCACCTTCGCTTTGAAATGAGGATGTTGCATAATTTCAATATCTTTGTGGATTATTCATTAAAGGAATCTTTTGCGACGTTTTGAGGTTTACTGAATGGTACCTGTCAAGTTTTAATATGTTTACAAGATTAAGGAGAGTTCGACTATAGATGTGATCTCTCTAATAGAGGACAAACATTAAGATCTAATAAATCTACACTTGCTGATGTCGAATACCCATTTTTGAAGAAGTCGCAGTTTGAGATTATAATTTAGACCAACTCTTTGCTCTGGTACTTAATACAGAAGTATGCATTCCTCTTCGTTACAAGAAAATGCTCTAGTAAAAAGATTTTGTTTAAAGCGTCAAGACTTAAATATAGCTGTACTCTTTTGACAAGGTAAGAATTCACAGAATGAATGGAAAAAATATTACTTAAAGTTATTCGTGGAAAACGTTGCCATTTTTCTTTATCATCTCATATGCCGAGCCGAGAGGAATCGAGCCGCTGTAAGAATAATTTTAGACTAGATCCTACTTACACTCGCATACACCAACATTGTATTTAATCATTGTTATTTAATATATCTATGTAAATTAGTTATTTTGTTGTCTTCTTTTTTGTCGTTTTTTTGTAAATGGTGTTTGTGAACGATTAATAAAGATTTTTCTATTCTATTCTTCTATTCTAAAGCAGATTTACCGACGTCGAAGTAAATTTGGGACTTCTGTTGTATCTTTTGATGAGTCAGGTCCTTGATTTCCGTCCCCAAGATTCTCTTTATTAATATTTTTAAAGCTGCATTAGTGTAATGAATAAACGTACGTAGGCCTGGTAAGAAAAGTCCTAAAAAACAGTAAAAAATCTAATATACTTTAAATTTTCTTAAAGTTTGAATATTTATGGAATTGCTAACGTTTTAACACAGTTAAAACAGATTTTGCTTTCTATCTGATGAATTAAACTCGCATTAAAAGCAAGTAATCCCGAAGATCAGTAACAATTAAAATGATGTTGTAGTACTATTAGTCCGTCATTATTTAAAAAAATTGTCTGATAAACATAAAACAAAAATAATCTAGAAGTGGTGGTACCTCAGTTATCCATTTTCCTACTTACGAAGTCGTCAAGTCAGTTCTTAATGGTTCAATCTGGAATAGTGGACGGTTATGCGTAGAAATAATAAAAGTTACCGTATTAAATTGACGGATAGCGTTTCATGTCGGATCAAGTCAGTGAAATTTTTTCTCTACGTGCGTTAGTGCGTATGTTTGACACGCATTTGAGTGAATTTTGGCATTGTATCAAGTAAACACTTTCTAAACTATTACTCACATGATCTGTGAGTTGGCAACATGTTCCTATTCTTAATGTACTTCCAGGGTTCTGAGATTCTTACATTCAGTACACGGCATTGTTATATTTACAAATTAGACAAAAGAATAGGCTGAGATAGCAAGATACTGAATAAAAAATATAAATTGACAAGTTCCACAGAAATATTTGGCTACTAATTTTGATTTTTTATTTCAAAGGCGTAAATAAGTCGAGTAAAAATTTAATTGCAAGAGAGTTTTCATGAAACCGCTTAAGATAATAATATCTCATTATTCGGTGACAGATGAAGGTTTTCATGTTTTACTTTTTTTTAATTAAATTTAAATAAAGTGCGGGTATTGATTCCCCGAACAGAACCGAGACAAACACGACCGACTAACCTTTAAAGAAAGTTAAACTTTTTTTTAGCACCGTAACTACATTCATGAATCACAGTAGGTACATTTAATTAATGTGTTCTTGGCCAATCGAACATATTTTGCTAGAATTGCTGTAATTTTAAGTAAAAATAACAACAAGTAGAATATAATTTAAAAAACTAAAAGCCGGATTGCGTTCCTGTGTAATTTTTTATTTTGATATACCCAGTGTCAATCTTACAGTAAATACGAATCTAACCTCTCAAGCTAAAATCCATCAAGCCGTTCAGGCTGCAGTGCAAACCAATTGTACATACATACATACTCTCGAAAACAAAACCCTCGTTCTGGCGCAGTCGGGTAAAAATACGCGGAGATGTTCGTTTATGTATGTGATGACATTTCTAGGAAAATTATAAGTAAGCAATAGTTTCAGATTTACATTTAATGATTAATTACAAAAACTCCCTTTGATCAAAATTATCCAATAAAGAAAATAAATAAGCGACTTGGATGATAATTTCTAGGGGCTAGGTCGGGCTTTAGGGTGGATGATTAATTTCTTCAAATCCACAGCCTTGGCAATGCGCTCTTAGTGAATTGGCGCGTTGTCGTGAAGAAGCAAGACACTTGCGGTCAATTTTACACGTATTTTTTCCTTTAAATCACTACGTGTTCTTTTTACAGTCACACCATAAATAAATTATTTAATTTTTCAATACAGTTTCCGATTGGTGTTTGTGCTGATAATGAACATTCTTAGGATATACAGTTATCCTTAGTTAACAGTAAGAAAATAGTGTCAGATTTAAAAAGATAAAAAACAATGATAGCTTTCCCGAAGCTGTGTCGTGAACATAGCAATAAATTGGGTTATTGCAATAATACTATAGAGGCTTGCGAGCTGGTTAAATATTTTTCATATAGCGCGAACATTCCCGAAACTTTTACTCTCTAAATGAAATGCTTGCAGTTTCCCGTGATATTACATACTTTGCTTGTTATTAATCATGTATTGTAATCTAAAAAATCTGAAATTTTCGTATTTATTGTTAACGAAGTGGAGCCGCGTGGTGGACTATGCCTTGATACCCTCTGTACACGTGAGTAATTTGCCCAGCAGTGGGACATACATAGGCTGTTACTCTTTACTCAAATGCTTATACTTGGGTTCAAAAACACATTTTCCCATTGTACCTTTTCACAATTTCACCTTCATTTTGGCATATCTGGTTTTCCCACGTAGAAATAGTTTTTCAAGCTGTTAACAGTAGCCTATATCCTTCTATTTTTATGCGATTCCTTACACCGTTCACTGTACCGTTACATTTATATATCTCACGGGAATAGGAGTTTTCTCTAGTAAAGCAGTATTTCTCGTGAAAGTCTAGCTGGCTTTCTTAATATGACAGCCGCGTTTTGGCAGTTGACACAAAAAGTAACAAAAAAAAATTACTAGCAATTAGTTCTTAAATAAGAAAACCCATTATGCCTACTTATTTAGGTTATGCTTTATTTGTTTCTTTAACAATGAGTAACAGACGCTATGCATTTAATGTGTGTATACATAAAAAAGCGCAATCGGCGATTTTGAACTTTGGAATTATGTCGTCGTGTTTTTTAATACATCTAATAAGAAAAAACAGTTTCTTTTCAGAATTCAATAGCTATTTTTAATTGACTGTATTTAAATTTTTATAAGAAATAAAAACTGTATTTGTACTGTGTACCTTGTTTAGTATCTCGTCATCTTTACCTATATCCAGCCACCATTTGTTGGCAGGTTTCCTCACGATGTTATCCTTCAAGGCGGAGCACGTGAAAAGTCAGCACTTAAAGTTAAAAACTTCATTGGTACCGGCACCGGGGATCGGACTCGGGTTGCTCTTGTTCATTGAATTAAAGACGAGCGCCCAGACACTGAGCTATCACGGTTCATTGCATTCGGTACTACTGTTATTATATTTTTTCTTGTCATTATACATTAAAATGATAAATCATTAGAATTCAGAAACGTCTATTTGTCCAATGATTTATCACGTTGAATATGTAAGTACGCTTGAGTGTAATTAATTACCATATAACGGATAACTTGAGTCGCATATAATAGTAGAGTATAACTGATGGACAAGTCATATATCTTTTCGTTTCTTTCTTGTATTAAACAGCGGACAAACGACAACTAGAATAATAAACTAATAAAACCTCTATTAAAAGTAAAATAAAATCGAGGATAGCGATTTAAAATCGCTCTCGCGTTAAATGCCAAATTAATTGTATTTACTCCCTATTCACACACATATGATAGTTCTTCAGCTCATTTCAGGGGTTTTGGAAAATAAAACTGCTATAATTCAATAAGAACCACGCTGTGAATAATACTTACTTTTTTATGACTCCTTCAGAGTTAGTGGCCTGATATTGATTGATTTCCATTGATAATACGTTTAATACGTTTGCATTGGTTCCATTCTTTAGGATTGTAGACTCCGCTTTCTCACTCAGCAGACGAATCTCTCACGCAAGAGATAAAAACATAAATACAACTGCGGCGGTAAAGGTCTTCTGTGAAACTATGGCAGTTTTCCGAAATAGCCGGCCCACGTTGCAACAGCATAAGTTGCGTGATTAATTTTATAGTGTAAAGTTTATAAGTGGTTCACTTGCTGTTAAGTGATAAGTTTTTGGTTGGTAGTATATTGAACTTTTAAGAAACTGGTTCTCGATTACCCAACTTAGCAGACGAAACGCAAAAGCATATACTTTTATTTCACGCCGATCTTCTGTGAGGTCGTGGCAATTTACCGGTTCTCTCGTGCACCAGTAGAAGTTATTGCGTCGCTCTAGCACAGTCCAAACTTCGTGTATAAAATGAAGCCTCTATGTTTGCTTACTCTATGTCCGTTGGATTTTTGCAGAGATAGCGGCGTTGGATGCGTGCACAGCGGCGTTGACCGCTTGAACTAGAGATGGCGTGTATACGATACGTTTTCGATATCGGATACTTCTTCTTTTGCCAATTTTGATTTATAGTTGACAAGTATTCTTACTCTATACTATTTTATCGTGATGCAATTTATTCTCATTGCTTTGAAGACATATCTAATATAATAGAATGTGGAATTGGCAACATAGTTTTGTGTATATACTCTTTGTATATGTGTTTACGATACAAATACCGTAATGGTTGATTCTTATTTGGTGATTATTGTGTATTTTCCATCCGATTGGTCAAACCATACCAAAATATGGTTTACTTCTTAGCTTTAACAGTAATCTGTTAGGATTTGAAATTACTGAAATGTCAGTGTAAAAATATCGATAGTTTTAAGACATACATATAACATGTCTCATTATTATTTGTCACTAAAATAGATAACGTAACATTAGTACCTAATAATACTTAAAATTGCGTGGAAAAATACCGTTATAAAATATTAAATGATAATTCCTTTTGAGCGTATTTTTTAAACTGTATCCGTGCATTTATTGTTGTAAATGAGAATAAAATTCAGACAATATGTGAAGATATTACTAGCAGTAATTGTATTCAATTATTTATCTTTTTGTAAAAAATATTACTCTATTAAATATAAATTTTAATATATTACTCTACTAATAATTCTCGATAAGATTAAAACCAAAATAAAAAAGGAAAATGTATAAAATACATTTTCCTTTTTTATTTTGGTTACGTATACTTGTTAAGGATAGATGTTATTTAGTATAATATACAATTAGTATACTTGTTTTTTTATTTTATTTAGTATAATATACTAAATAACAAGTATACTAAATGTTATATGGTATACAAAAAGGAATAATCCTTAGTATTTGAAAAATAAAAGTACAAGGTAAGTGATAAGCAAATTGACAACTTTCAACTTCTTAATTTTAGGTACAATCCAAAAGATTTTTCTTTTTTGAATATTATTAAAAATATTACGACACTTAAAGCGTTACGAGACTTGAAGCTCGAAAGTATATAAATCTTATAAAATGATGCAAAAGACGTTATAAACGGAAGACGTTAAGTGTAAAAAATGTTCTTGTTCAAAATGTAACGTTAATTTTACGAAGAAGCGCGCACTTTCACAATATTACTCTCCGTTAGGGATCTGATGAAACGACGTTGTACTGGGCATTGTTTCGCTACCTAATATATATAAATGAAGGTATGGCTACAGATTGTGAATTTCTAAGTAATAATATTAAAGATGTTTAGAAATACTAAGTACCCATTAAATATCAGTTGAAATTATTAAAAAACTTAAATGAAATAACATTAAAATTAAAAATTAATTACTTTTTTATGAGCCTTTTTTTGTAACAAGAATTTCTTAGAAAGCGAAGGAAAACTGCATGTGTATAAAGTCTGTTATTCTTTATTATTCATTTTACTGAAAAAGTTAGCGATGAATTGTTTCCCACTGACGTGTTAAAGAAGAATAAAATTCAATTTCGTACTATACAATTACAACTGTCAGTGCTGAGAGCAGCTGCATGACTTATATTAGACCAGTATCTTCACGTCAAGTTGAACCTACATACGTCCATTTACTTCGCGCTCAACAGTTGACCACCGTCCGGCCAACACATAGCACGCATCCGAACTGCACGCCTTTGTGCCCCGCACTCCGTTGGCACGCGATTTTTAATCTATGACTTGAAAAAATTCTCCCGCGCATTCCCGCCTGTTAAAGCGAGTTACTCGTGTGATGTGCCATCAGTGAAATTTCGATAACTGGTCGTGATTTAAACGAAAATATTATTTAGTTTCATTTTAGATTATGTTTGTCAAAAAAAGTTTAACTTATGCTACGGAAGTACAGCTACAATAAATTTTGGATTTTTGCAATACGCTGTGACCTGATTGATTTTATTATGGTAAGTTTTTATTTTTTTAATGCATTTTCATACGTCGTTATTTAGATCAAAATGGTTATTTACAGATTTAGAAAATTTTCATCGCAATGAAATTAACGTGTAATATGATACATATAATATTTTTCCATGAAGTCTGCATTTGTACAATAATAAAAATGGATATGGAAAAAAATTCTTTCTTTACTGTTATTGACTTTATAAGAATATTTTCTGGTTACTGACCTTTCGTTATAATTTTAATTTTTCTTATCCAATTTTTCCATGAAGTCTGCAACAAAATAAAAAATGGAAGGAAAAAAAATTCTTTACTGTTATTGACTTTATAAGAATATTTTCTGGTTACTGACCTTTCGTTATAATTTTCACCCAATTTAAAAAAAAGAAAGTGCCATGTATTATATCATTATATACTTATCAAGTATAAAATCAAGACAACTTTATAATCAAAGGTACCATGATTCAATGTAATTCAATGCTCATTGCATTTGCAGTTTTAGCAAAAACGTTGACAAATCTCTTTGCTACAAAAACAACTCTTGGTAACGACCGCTGAATTGCTCGTAACAGGGCTATATGCTTGTTATTTTTTCACAGAAGAGCATAGTCTAAGAAAAGTAAATAATTCATTTCATGTTTGTCAGATTTTAATCGAAGTCAAAAGAGTTAAGTATATATATATTATAATCAGTAGGCTGCAGTTCGATTCCGGCTTATTTATGAATAAGGTTGTCTTGAGCTCAAGTTAACTTGTTACTTAAAAGCGATATTTTACTGCGGTAGAGTCGTGTAGCAGCTGCTGCTGATGCATTAATGGATCGGCTCTTCTGGGGAAATGCCAGGGCATCACAAAAGATTAGCATAAAATAGAAATATCGATACTTTTGCATTTCGTCTGGTGAGTGAGGTGAACTTCTAACGAAATTAGTAATGGTCACACATCTGCGATCCCATGGCTGTTGTGATTAACTTTAGGCAGCGGTAATCATTTAATATAAGATGTACCGCTCGCCCGTTTACATCTCTAATCCGTAAATAGAAAGCTAAAATTTGTAAAACAACTTAAATGGCGCCACCGTTTAGGTTATCAGTTTGCCAACTTTTGTGTTGAAGGAGTTGAAATGAGAATAATATTTGTTTTTTTTATTTTTTACTTAAGAGGCGATATATATATATATATATATATATATATATATATATATATATATATTACAAATTTTTAATATAGATAAAATATATAAATATAAATTTTGGTACTGTTTCATATATTTTAATGTATAATGCTAGTGCTTTTAGTTATATATTGATTATATATGAATATAAATATTGAATCTGATACAAGATTATTGTAATTGTATAATGCTATACAGTTACATGTAGGCAATATTATAAAATGTATCCAGGACAGTGCAGTTATTATTTATACACCCATTTATCATAAAAAACTATTCGCCCAAACCTGAATTTCATATTTTAAGTCAATTTTATTCATGTAACGAAATATATTCATATTTCTGTAATTAGTACGGTAAAGATCGAGTTATACGCGTCACAGGTTTCTACCTTTCTCCATATAGTACCAAGTTCATCGTAAGTAAAAGTGAAGTTTTGAGATTGCGTCACAAGCGAAAACTGGTTGAAAATTAGACAAGTTTAAGTGTTCGCTATTAACTTTTCACTACCTACGACGACTGGTTGGAACCATTGCATCTTCATATAATATATCAGTACGGGGTCAACGCATCCGTTCTTTACTGTTATCTTCGATTTACATATGTTTTTTTCTTCCTGACGATAACAATGCTGCCACGAATTCATTAGCATTATCTCGAATGCTGTACAGGAACAAATCTCTCTTATGTTTTCACATCAGACTGAACCGTTAAATTCTTATCGTCAAAATTGACTTAGAACGCCTTTATTGCTTTCCACTTACTTGCCACAATAAAGTAATGCCATTAGTCCAACTATAAGAGTCCTACTTGCCAACTGACTAATTACAACTATTTTTGCCTTGTAGATTAAGTGAAAGCATGCACTTGGAAATAAAAATAATTTTTAACAAACGGACGTCTGGAGAAAGCTGTTGAATGGCGCTTGATTCTCAAGTCTGAGTTAGACAGCTATTTGTTGTTTTTGTTTTGATATTTTCTTACATTTAAAATGTTTATTTAAAGAAAACACACCAATTTACCGCGTCAACTGTTTATAAACTAAAACTAATCGCTTAAAAATTCTACCGAGCGAAAGTCCACGTCCCTGATGAGACCGATGCAAATGCAGTTTCAATTTGTATCAAACGCAAGCGTTCCCATGCCATGAATTTTGTATGACTTGGCATTAAACGGGCATGTTTAAAAGAAAGAGCGTTTGAAGGTAACACCGTGCCGTGTTCACTTAATAAAACCTCGAGAAAACTAATATTATGCTCTCTGAACCAGGTTTGAATAATAAATGAACGCACGAAAGTGAGGCTAGTGTTTCTCGAAATACTTGAATATCCCTCGTTCAGATGACATCATGTTACAGCGGCCATTCTTTTGTACGAAGAATGCCAATGTGATAGTTGTTTGAAATCGTCACTTGACATGCAGTGTTGTAATAGGTATTGCCACAAACTACTACATTATCTATATAATTCGGTAAAGGTAAAACAGTTCAGTACCTTTTCCTCCTTTCCTCGTCAGTCTGAATTATTTTTATTTAATAGCTTTTTCCAAATTTTATTGTTATAAATATAAAAGTTTTTTGATACAGTTTTTTGGTACTGAACTATTTTGTATTGTTAATACGTATCAGACTACATGGCTTCAAATTTGCAATCTACGAATGAGTAAGAGTGGAAAAAATAATGTTGTAAAAATAAAATTTTTAATAACGATTATATAGTGCAATTACGACAAGTTGGCGAACACTAGTGAAAATAATATTAAATCTTGATCGATTAGGATTTACCTTGTCTAGGACATTTGGTGAATATTTTGGAATTTAGGAAAGCACATATCACTTTGACGGAAATTTTATCCCTATTAGTCAAACTGTTAAGAACCTGGGAATCCAGTTTGATAAAAATTTATCCTGGGGACCCCAGCTACAAGAGGTTAGCCGCAAAGTATTTGCCTCTGCAGTATCCTTGAGGAGATTACGTAATTTCTTACCAACAGCCAACAAAGTTGCTCTTGCTCAAAGTCTACTTCTCCCCATTCTCGACTATGCCGACGTCAGCTATCTGCATTTAACCGAGGAGCAACTTGATAAGCTTGAACGTATCCAAAATCTCTGTATAAGATTCATATTTGGCTTTCGTAAATATGATCATGTTCTGAGATCATCAGAGAATTTGAAATTAAAAATACCTGCTCACAAAACAAAATTTTATATATATATATATATATATATATATATATATTTATTTTGTTATTTATGTACTCATTTATCTATTCATTTATTTATTTTTTACAACAAACAATGTATTTATGTTATAAAATTTATAGAATTTTACCCACACCCCTAAAATATTCTTCTCATATTATGTCCATCCAAAGGTTGCCTGGAAGAAATTGCTTTAAGTAATAAGGCCGCCCATTGTACAACCCTTACATAATTGTTATTTTTAATGTATTCTTTTTACCATGGTGTGTGCAATAAAGAATATTCATTCATTCATTCATATCACTCGTCACTACATCACTTATTATTCAATTATGATTTTATTATTGTTATGAAAGAGCCACGTAGTAGCTTTCTGTTGAGTGAATGTGCTAGCTCAATGGCTGGGTTCCGAACCCAAAGGGTAAAATGGGACCCTATAACTAAGGCTCCGCTGTCTGTCTGCCTGTCTGCCTGTCTGTCTGTCTGTCTGTCTGTCTGTCTATCTGTCTGTCTGCCTGTCTGCCTGTCTGCCTGTCTGTCTGTCTTTCTGTCTTTCTGTCTGTCCGTCTGTCACCAGGCTGTATCTCATGAACCGTGTTAGTTAGACAGTTGAAATTTTCACAGATGATGGTATTTCTGTTACCGCTAAACAACAAATACTAAAAAATAGTGTAAAAGATATTTAAGTGGGGCCACCATACGACAGACATGATCTTTTGCCGTTTTTATAGATAATGCTACGGAACCCTTCGTCCGCGAGTCCGACTCGCATTTGGCCGGTTTTTCTTACATTTATCTTACAAAATGACAGACTTCGCATTTAATAATAATAATAAATGGCTTTATAACTAAAATATTCTATAAAGATACAGAAATACTTCGTTAACCGTGTTATCGTGAATCATTACAAAAGTATACATAAAATAAAATTGAAACTGTAAAGATCAATTACGTTCGGTCATAACCCCAATTTTTTATGAATATTGTTAAAATCGCCCACAAAGTAAGCTACGATGATTTGTTAAAAACGCTTTAGAGTTATGTTTCTTGAAAGTCTCAGTAAACTTAGATTACCTTCAAAGCCTTAATATAATCGCAAGATAGCATACTGATTTCGATTGTCCCGTCAGATTGGATTATAATAATTAGCACAATACTTTAAAAGATACCCTTCAGATGAGAGAGAAGAAAGTCTACTCTTTTCCGGACGGCCGGGAATATTAAATCCCGGCCGTGAGCATCTTTCTTGAGGAATCTCTTTCTTTCGTGTTGCCAGTGTCATAGTCGCAGTGATCGCCGTCATCAAAATTATAGTCTACTAGCTTCGCTCGCGTTGAAGCCAATATCTTAATTTAAAATATACATATATTTTAAAGTTTTTCTCCAATTAATTTTTTTAAGCCTATGTCCTTTCCATAGGCGTATATAGCGGGGAGGCCGGGTGGGCCGATTTTTTTCTGTAGTAAGGGCCCAGGCCTACCCTGAAAAATAGCCCTATATACGCCAATGGTCCTTTCTCAGGGTCTAGACTATCTGTGTACCTTTTTGTATCTGTTTAAATTTATTAAAATCGGTTCAGTAGTTTTGGCGTGAAAGCGACAGACAGACAGAGTTACTTTCGCATTTACAATATTATTAGTATATTAGTATACTAGTATATTAGTAATTAGTATAATTAGTATATTAGTATGGATACAAAAGAGATTAAATAACAAAAATATCGTATTTGTCTTTTCTTACAAAAATACTTACATTAAATTAAACAAGCATTACCATAATCATCATCATCATTTATCAGTCTGTTCAAGTCTACTGCTGAAGATACGCCTCCATCAAAGACTGGCACGGAGCAACAACAAGCATGCACCAGCCTAATGCAGTGAATGAATTTTGTATGACGTGACAATTCGCTCGCCATTAAGACTTAACGCCCGTTTTCTGAAACAGGAATCAACTAACCAGCTGTCAAATGGATTCACAAATGTGTAATTGAGTTGCCAAAAGGATTGTTAAACTCTGAACAGATCTTCTAAATAATCAGAATGATCAATTCAAAGAGTTTAGTTGACTTCTACGATGATCAGTGTTTCAGAAAAGGGGCGTTAGACTTGCAATGTTGATATTTAAAACGCCGTGTCCATTTGTGCCGACACGACGCGGCCCACAAGAAAAAGTGATCAACTCATTGTGGACTAAATTCTTATTCACTTCGAAATCAGATTTAACACACTTTCGGTATGACTTGTGAATTTTGGCGGTGAACCGGCCGAGGCGCGCTCGGCAATGTCAATGGACCCTACTAAAAGGTGTGTATTCACATTAGGGTGTTCTCTACATTTACGAGTTTGGCTGGTGAAAGTATTAAATTAGTTACACTAAAGATTCACTGATGATTGTTATCTTTTCTTTTTGTAGTTATCAAGACAGACAGCGGGACGACTTGTATAAAACGAAGTCGTCCCGCCGTCTGTCTGTCCCTCTGTATGCTTAGATCTTTAAAACTACGCAACGGATCTTGATGCGGTTTTTCTACTAAATAGAGTGATTTAAGGAGAAGGTTAATATGTACCCGTGGCGGGTCGCTAGTATATTATATTTTTATATATTTTTTAAGTTCATAATATTTCTGAAACTATAACGATGATTCGTAATAGGATTCAATGGACATAAGATTAAAGTCGAGCCAATTACTAGAGTAATTTGACTATACGGTCGCCTTTTTGGAATCGATGCTTTATACCTACATTAAAATATAAAAAAGGAAATGATGAGTTATGCCAATTAAGAAAAATAGTTACTCGTATAGTTTGTTGCTCGGTTTGCTAAACGATACTTTGACATCACGAGTTCGTTTTTTTTTCCTACCGGCTACCATTATTTATATAGATAATCATTATTTCGGATGTGGTTGTGTACCTATTCAAACGCGCTATTATCACCCATTGAGAGTGCGTGTAGCCTTTACACGCGGTCGACGTGAGCAGGTAAGAAGTTATACATCATTAGCGTAAAGACATTAAATGTAATTGATAACGGTTTATTTAAATAACTTAGAATTATTGGTAAATAAAGATAATTTGTTATTAGTTGCCATGGTAATGTCGTGAAGTTGCAACCAACTTTTGCGCGCGTATCATAAAAATTATACTCTTTTAATTTTTTCTACAGGCGTCAAAAGAAGTACAATACTTTAAAATAATCAATAATAATTTAATTTATTGTTAATTAATAATAAATTGTTTTAAATTTTATTAATTTAAATTAATGATTTATTATAGTTTCCTTTATTATTAATGTATTAATTAAAAATAAATTATTTATAATTATTTATTATTTATTATTATTTATTATATATTATTTATTATTTATTATAATTTTTTTATCTCAAACTAGCTGACCTAGCAAACGTTGTTTTGCCATATAAATAATTTGTAGGGAATTTGTAAAGAACACATAGAAAACAAAATTTCGGAACACACCCATAAAAGCAGCCCTTAGCCCTCGGGTGTTGCAGGTGTTCATGGGCGGCGGTAATCACACGGCGCTAATCACCATCAGGTGAGCCTCCTGCTCGTTTGCCCCTTTTCTCCATAAAAAAAAAATCTTTGACATGTAGGAGCAGTTTGTATGGGAAAATAAAATTGTTGCTATTTCAATTTTCCATGGAATTTTTCCATTATTTCACATCGTTTAAACCTTCCCTGGACTGCCACAAATATTTCAAAACCAAAATTAGCCAAATCGGTCCAGCCTTTCTTGAGTTTTAGCGAGACTAACGAACAGCAATCCATTTTTATGTATGTAGATGTTTAGTACAGATACATACATACAGCGTCATCATAGGTTTGTTCGGCGCAACATGTGAATCATACTACAACGTGAAGTCCGTTTAAAAACTGTTTTAGCTATGTTTTATACGATCAGCCTAGCCACCTACCTGATATCAACACTTCTTGGGAAATACACAACCAGATCCGGAACAACAGAACAGTTCTACACCGAAGCCAATAACTTAGCAACGGCGCCACTAAACATATATATACATACATACAGCGTAATTTTTTTAAAATCGGATGCTATATAAACGCGTCATCACCGTAACGCTTTTTCGTTGCATTGTTGTCGTCCAAAGCATTCAGTTACCCCATAGTAACGCCTAAAGAAGTTTCAATAGCCGCAAGAAATTAAATTTAGAATACTCGTTCCAGAAACCATGTATCCATGGTTTCTGGAACGAGTATTCGACAGTAAACGGTCATACGATCGATTAAAGCTAGACGATGACATGCGTTCAATTTATAGCACGCGCATCTGTACTATACGCCCTATATTAGAATTTAACAAACGGTAATTCCTGTATAGTGATTGGCACGCGATGACTTACAATTACTGCAAGTGCAGCTTTACGCCACCAAATGTTATTAGACGAGCTTTATTCGTACATAATACGCACTGCCGTGGCCATAGAAGATTGCAGTCAATTCATCGATTTTTTTTAATAATAATTAATATAGTAGTGCATAAAATAAGACGTATAGTAAGAAAATTCATAAAGATAAGGATAAAATACACGTTCGTTGGGATCATTTCTTACCCAAAACCCAGATATCTAAATAAAATAATAGTTCTTCTTCTAAGGCAGTTGGCGGTCCATAATTAGGATATCGCCAATGACTCAAAATATTAGTTAAAACAAATTTCACTTGACGAGTGCGCAATGCGCATGTCCACACGTCACGCAACTGTCAATGTATCAAAATGACTGCTTACTGCACGCGGTCAAGGATTGAGCGTGTCCCGTTTATTTTCAAGTTTAAAGTGACTGTGCGGAAGTTTTATTGTTATTTTGTTCCATTATAAACGCAAGTGAAAGCCGAGGTCGGAGGTCGTGTCGAAGTTGTTAAAGATTACAATGAAACTGAGAGTGTGGATGTTTGCGAGATTATTTGGACGTATTAAAAAGGTGATCTGCCGTGCTCGATACTGCCGATTTGTTGACACAGTTTTAATTCCACAGTAACATAGTATATTGAAAACAAAAAACACACTATAGATTTTAAACGTCCTAGAAGGCACGAAGAGAGCTTTTTCTTTTTTAAAAGGCTGCCAACATATCCGAAACTACTCTACAATTGGATATTCCATATAATCAAAAGAATTACTTTTCGTTATTATAAACACATAGATAGAGCCGTGATACCTCAGTGTCTAGGCGCTCGCCTTTAATTCAATATACTCGAGCAACCTGAGTCCAATCCCCGGTGCCGGCACCAATGAAATTGTTAATTTCGAATGCTGAATTATCACGTGGTCAACGGTGAAGGAAAACATCGTGAGGAAACCTGTATATTTTCGAAATAATAATAAATTAAAAAAAATATTTCGAAGATATGTGAAGTCCGCCAATCCGCAGTGGGGCCTCTGTACAGAGGAGGCCTTTGCCCAGTAGTGGGATAGTGCTGATATTTTACTTTACTTTTTTATTATTAACACGAGGAGACATGATTTCCTTTGGTAAAATCTGCATTGTTTTTTGCTTTGTGATAAATTTTTAAGCTTTTTTTATTGATGGATTTTGATCGAATGGATATTCAATGTAAGTGTAATGTTGATTCGGTGGAGCAGCTGCTAAGCTACGGGCTTCGGCATTTGGAGTCGTGCGATCGATTCACACATACGACAAGTATGTCGTATGTCTAGCCCAAATGTTGTTCTGGTTCCAGTTGTTTATTTCCGAGAAGGATTGACGATAGGCAGTCGGGAGTAAAAAAAAATAGGCAATACTATTTACAGTACTCAAAACGAGATCACTTATTAGAACCCAATGACATAATTATGGATATTTGTTGAATTAAATTAGTTTTTCGTATATTAAATTTTATATATTTCGCATATTAAATTAGGTTGCACAAAACTTTCAAAAATACTAGATTGCAGGTTGTAGTAAGTTTGTAAATTATTCCTAAAAGTTTTCTACCGTAAGTGTACAAGTTTCAGTTCAGTTACATTGTAAAAGTAAAGATTCATCACACTGGAGACTTTTGTACTGAGTAAACGAAAATCAATGTTTTCTACGAACTATGAGAACCATCTTCCGTAGACGTTTTTTCTCATTTATAGTATTAAAATATACCCTTAAAGTTATGATACTTCAATATAAGCACTTGTTAAGTTTCAATAACGGTACAGTTGAAAGAATATAAATGATCATGAGTTCTAAATTGAATCTCCCATAAGATCGTATTTTCCACAATGTATTTAAAATGTTTATTGTCAGCAAACTCTTTAGCCTACGAAGTGTAAGTGTACAGTAGTTCAACTGAGTTGACATATTTCGCCAAGGCGAGCAACATTTACAATCATAAAAGCGAGATGATATGGGTAAGTTTTTTGTTATGCGAAGAAATAGCTTTAAAAATTGCTTCATTATCTTAAATATAGTATTTTTTTGTTTGTGAAATGTTGGCAAGCGAGCAGGTGGTTCACTTGATGTTAAGTGACACTTAGCAGACGAAAAACAAAAGTAAAACAAAAGTATAGGCTGTTGTACTTTTCCCACTTCGTTTTTAATTTATGTACAGTTAGTCAGACCGTGCGAAGAATACATCTGTATTCTAAGTAAAAATAAACAAAATAATAAAAATAACAATTACATTAAAAATGTTGAAACTATTGCCATAACCGTATTATCCCCGTACATAAGTTTCCAGACATGCAACTTTCTAGTCAGGAAATTAATACTTTCCGGCAAAGTCTGCAGCGTCTTGGCCGCTACGGTGTTCATGTAGTCGATTGCACCTAATGAGAATTTAATTCTAGTTGTTTATTCAAATGCGTACACCGGCACAAAACATATTTATCTAAATATAGTATCTGATGACCCGATTGACGTAGTGGATAGTGCTGGTCTGGGTGCTAGTTTTTATATATATATAGATAAATATATATACCACCTTTGGTTATGATACGTCTAGATTTTTAGTCCGGCACTTCAACGCGTCAATATGGCATTCTGTGTAGTGAAATCTTGCAAAAACAACTCAAAATAAGAAAGAAAGAAGGAAAGGCAAGGAATATTAATTTTAATGAGTCTTTTGGCTCCACTTTTATTGATAACATTAATTTAATTTAATAAAAAATAATGCTTCCCTCAATGTAAGGAATAGATACGCCATTTGGTATTAGAGTTGTGCGGATAATTGATACTCATTTTCAATATATTTGATACTATAAAATATCTAAATATAAAATGTAACGTAAATACTACGCAATTTTAAATTAATATTGATATTATTTTCTATTCAAGTGAAAACCATCCAGGATACCAAACTAAACCGTTCATTATTTAATTAGTTTCTTAGGGATCCAGTATTCACCGATGGATGGATTGTGAGGAGGAGTAGAAATTGATGGCAGTCAAATTTAAGGATGTGTATTGATGCTGAGTCTATATGTTGGAACGATTTGCCTCCTCCACTTCGTAACATCTGCCTCTTGAGTGGTTTCAGATGAAAATGTCCAAAATGGCTTATATTTCAGATATAATTGGCTTCGAGTACCCAGTGATTTAAATAGTTATAAATGTAACAATATTTTATGTACCTATCATAAGCGTGTTCTTTATGCAAATTATGTCTGGCTAGGAAAGAATATCAGAGTTGGTGTCCCTTCGGTGCTATAACTTTTAATCCTGACCCATTTTGTCTAGATACTTGTTGTTTTTATTTATATTACTTTTTTATATATTTTTCGTACTGTATTTATATTTAGAGGAAAAAAAAGATTATAATTATAATATGCATAGCCACATTATTTAAAATTAAAAAAGGAATTATTATTTTAATCCAATACATATTTCTGTTTTTTCTTAAGGTGAGTTTAATTTTGTTTATTATATTCATTACATTATAATTTTTTATTTTATGTGAAAAGTTGCCAAACGAGCAGACGGTTCACCTGATGTTAAGTGAATACCGCCGCCCATGGACATCTGCTGTACCTGAGGGTTGCAGATGCGTTGACAACCTTTTGATAACTGGGCTCCGGCCACCTCACTCACCAGACGGAACGTGAAAGCATTATACTTCCACTTTACGACGGTCTTCTGTGAGGTCGTGGTACTTATCCGGACGAGCCTACCCATTCGCCAAGGATGCTGCGTGGCCCTACCACCGTAGATATATAATAATCACATTATTCATATCCATAATCCCATTATTTAAGAATCCCAAGATTAATCAAATAATTATTGAGAAAAATTCAAATATTTTAGAAAAAACATTGTTGCCGTGCAACCTATTGAAAACAAAACTCAACAATACATTAAAGAAAATCCCTATTTTTATTGTAATAACTAGGTTGTAATTCTGTTATAATTGGGTGTTCCTATAGAGGCACACAGGCATTTGGCGTGAGTGTAGAACAATTCCTTCAGACGACGCGACATCTAGACGTCTATATAATCCAAGTTTATTACTTACGAGTAGGTAACTAGTTCCGATATTACAAGGTTTTCTTCGGTTCCGACTAGATAACGTTGCGGAAAAATAAATCCTAAAATATTTATTTAATACTTTAACATCATCAGCCCCGCTATCGGATTACGGAAAAGTGCGGCTAATCACTGGCTTGTCCGACAAACTCATTCAAGAAACAGAAACCGTAGAAAACCGGACCGATCCTACGCGATGGAAATCTATTGGGGACGCCCTCTGCCTCACCTAGGGACTTTGAATCATTTACATCATCTTTAAATAGCGATATTAAAACTGTATTTTACGTTATACTAAAATCTAGTATGTAGTATGCAGTAACTACTAGATACCCATCCTCGCTCACCTGGGAGAGCATGTGTGGTGTGTGACAGTGCGGTCGGGGGACACTCTCTCGCATAGGCCTGTACAGCCGCGAACGCAGGTATCGTCACCGTGATGCCGCTTTAAACATCTGACACAGATGAAAAGGTCTGTATATAAATAAAATCTAGTAGACACATTTTGGTAGTCTTATACGATATGCCATTATATCCTAAATTTAAATGGGATATTGAATTAGGGGATATGATATATGAATTCTTAATGACTGGTTCGTCAGGTTTTTCTTAGTCAGTAAGGCACCACGTTCTCACTTATTCACTTATGTAAACACATGTAGAGCAAAAAGTAAATCTCTAACGTAAAGTCACTACTTTTGGTTTTTATCAGATGATTTTAATGTGTCAGTGAGTGTTTCGGTGCCATGTTTGCGTAAACATGGTACAGTTTTTTAATACTGTTGTTTTCATGACTTTATTCTTGTATGCTGCGCTGGTTAAATTTATATTTCTCAACCGACCAAAAGAGGAGGAGGCTCTCGATTCGGTGGTATATGCTACTTCAGAACTCCGTCATTTAAGAACCGATTTTGAAAATTCTTATGACACGGGTTTGGTTTGGATCCCATATTAATTCCATTACTATTGAAACGTGGGCTCCGAAGATACATTAAGGTATATAGGATAATCTAATATTGCGGAAATGTATAGTGAGTGAGTTATTTGAAGTCAGTTTTATATTTGTTAATACAAATGTTATTTTATTAAGGGCTGCGGTTTGACTCATGGAATGGGATAAACGCCGCCCAGTCAAAAGTATAAGTTGTGTTGTCATCGTAACGAATCAACAATATCATAAAATATGTTAACACACACATTTACTTTAACATAAATTAAAATAAACTATTAATTTATGTAATAGTTCCATTTTAATTAAGCTTCACACTTCAGATACACCGATTCCGTATTTAAAGATTACGGAAACTTTTAAACAAAAACATGTTTAATTTTACGTCTGATATGTAACTAGCGACCTATTTAGATTGCCATTCTAGTGAGTAAGACAAATGTATTTGCATCACACGAATGGGATGCAAATGACCTTTATAAAGATTGCAATATGAAAAAATAACTTAATTATTTATTTCAAAAGAACATTATACAGCACAGTTTCACGCGTTTCAAGCGTGCTTATGTATGTACTTATTAGACTATATGGTAACCGATTGTAACCTTTTTTTATATATTGTTCAACCAAAAGGCAAATTTTCGTAAAATCGTATTACTTTTATTGATTAAAATCAATTTTTTAATACTGGGGGCACTAAGACACAAGTTTGCGAAACAATTATATAAAAAAAATTAATAAAAATTATATTGGTACGTGATAAAATAAAATAGAGAGAAAAAAATATCGAAAAATGATGTTTCTTAGATCGGTCTTGTTTACTTGTAAGAATACGTTGTATCTCTACATAGTATAAAATAAATTCGTCCCGCTTTCTGTCTGTACCTATGCTTAGATATTTAAACTACGCAACGGATCTTGATGTGGTTTTTTTTACTAGATAGAGTGATTCAAGACGAAGGTTTATATGTATAATATATTGCACCCGTGCGAAGCCAGGGCGTGCCGCTAGTATAAACATAAAAGTCAAAAACTATCGGTTGCTACATTCACTGAAACGATACATTTCCTAGAATGTTTCGCATAATTACAAAGATACAATCGTTCGATAGAAATACCAATCAGTGTTTTCATTATTAACAGATGGTATATATTCATTATTTCACGCTTACGTGAGACCAATGTAATTATTGATACACCAGTGCATGTTTTATTACCATACCATTGTCACATTACAATATGAGATGAATTCCTGTATCAATCTCATCTTACCGTACCACCGATTCTTCAGCATGGAATGTAGGAATGTAGGAGATAGATTTTAAGGATTGTGATTTTCTTCTATTGCAATATGTTTAGCTGTTTCATAATAAACTAACAGACCGACACTTGTCCTGTAATTTGCCCTGTACACACGACTTACCTAAATCCGACAACAATTTATAAAAACAAAAAAAATTAAAAAACATTGTAGTGGACCGAATTGTGAGTCTAAACCATTCTCGAATCTACCTGGAGATACACAAAAAAAATGATTAAAATCGGGCCAGCCGTGAGTTAGAGACAGACACGTACAGAAGAATTATATGTTTAAAGATAACCCTAGAGATTTTTTTTTTAATTTCTACAAAATATTCCTATAGAGTAATAATTGATTTTATTTTGTTTCTTCGCAATAAACGACTATTAAGTAGTATAAATAATTTAGCTCTTGTTTGTCTTTAATGGTAACTATGTACGTAATATTTATATAAGAATTGTATTTGTACGTAAATGGACATTAAATATGTAATGTTCGTAATATGGGAGTTATTACTAATCTGAATGTTGAAAATGATCTATCGATTTGAATCTTGTACATCAATTTACAACCTTCTCAGCCATGAAGGAACACGTCGGGAGGAAAGGTGCACGTCATAGAAACAATTTAAATAATCCACAGTGGGTCGCAATTTGCATGGGCTCACCTAATTCCTTCTGTACCGCGGCATTCTCCCGTGTATGTGATATAAAATGTTGATGTATATAATAAGATATATGATGGAGGATGTAAATAATAAGGTGCAGGCGCCATATAAGGCTTACTTAGTTTTAAATCACTATAAATAGAATATGTAAAGGATTTAAAAGTAAACGACTGGTTTAGATAATTAAATTATTTATTAGTGAAACATTTTAAAAATGTACTAAACATTTTTGTACGATCTTAACAGGAAAAAAATACAAATTTTTAAAACATAGTCAAGTTCAGTAGAAACCTAGTAGCCTAAGAAAGACCGATATGAATTGATGAGTATCCAAGCAAATGAAGATTTTTTTTTATTTTACGAAATAAATTTAATGTCCAGTTTTATTTAACAAAGTTTTTCTAAATTCAATTATACCAACAAAAATTTTTGCCATTAGGCATTTTTATATCCATATAAACTTAAAATTAATCTAAAACAAAAAATCTAAGCTTAAGCGGTAAAATTTCAAGCGTTAACTTTTAGTCACAGAGGATATGAACAAGTCCATGTTATTGCAGAGGCCAAGAAGGGCGAAAAACCATACGTCGCTCAATAAGAACATGGAAACCAATTACTATGGTTGAAATAGACAATAATACATTTTAAGAAATTTTCAAAGTGATCTGAAAAAGACTGCGGTTATTAGGCCTGATAGCATTTGCTCCAGGACATATGACATGGTAATGTCGGACATTTTGAAAAAAAAAAAAACAAATACTGAACGTCGCAACTCCAACACTTTCACCAGCAATTTCTTAATATGAATACTTGGAAACTTTTACTCATCGAGAAAAGTATCGAGTTTCGAAAACGAATCTACATATTATTCTCTGTGATGTTATATCGATTTGCATAAGCGACAACCTGTTCTTTCTCATGTTATGCGGAATAAGTGATGTTACGTCTTTAATGTTTCAGTGTTCAGGTTATGAACTTTTATAATGATAAAAAATATTAATTTTAACGAATTTTTTTTATCAAATATAGGATAATTGCAGTTTAAAAGATAACTGGTTGGTTTTCGTTTCACTACTTGAATATAGTTGAAGCTATATCTCCTTGAGATTTTTATTCATTTATGTAGCGTCAAAGTCTGCGTTTTCTATTTATTGTTATTTATAAATTAAAGTAAAATCCAAAATTAAATCCAAATAGAAGCAAAAGTTGACGTTTTAAATTTTAAAGCTTTATATTATTATGTTATTAATTAATATTCTAGTTTTCTAGCTATTTCTACAGTAGCTAACACAAAGCTATAACACTTTAAAATATTATCTCAAGTTGTTATAACTGTCTGATGAATGTGTGTTTATAGTCTATTTTTTATCTAATATTCTTGCTATCCGCACATTTTATGTCTGACTTTCACTCTGTCCTGTTGCTATAAAATCCACTCTGTACTCGCATACATATGTCGAAACTTATATGCATTTCCTTTTAATGCAACGTCGAAAATTATGTTACAGTCAAAACGGAAATAAAAAAAATTATGTCTCTAGATCTTTGCGCTCTTAATTGCATCCTAGATTAGTTAGCCGACTAAAATTTAAATAATGCATACTTTTCATACTTAAACATCGAATGGAAACGACAAGATAAATTTAATACAACCAGTCTAGATTAGTCTTGTCCGTAATAGATTGGACAGGCTTTCATAAATTTCATAGCAAATCTGTAATCAGCAAAGTAAAACTAGTTTCGTTTCACTTTGCGGCTAATGCATCATGTTGAGAGATAAGCGGGCGACTTATTCACTTAGTTGAGACATTTAATGCTTCAAGCGTAAAATTTTGTCTCTATGCTTAAAAGAATTTAGTCGTTTCTTCAATTCCAAAAAAGGACAAGGTTCTCATTTTAAAGATTCTTTTTTCACTGGGTTTGATCTAGCTCCTATGTGGTCGCTTATTAATTTAACTGGAATTATACCTTGGACTCCGGATTGAGTTAGATATTTGAAGACTGTTTTGTTTTTGTTAATAAAAATGTTATTCATTGTAAAAATAAGACTTATAACAATAACGCTTTTTGTATGTGCTTTTTATTATCGTGGCAGTAGTTCAGCTTTTGAGACATAGAAATGCAAAGATTAGTCTACATTTCTATTTCTCTCAAGATAACACGTAGGAAATGTTTTTAAATGCATATTACTATTATATCACAGTGTCATGGGTGACGCTTAGTGATCGTGCCGTGTCCGAGTTAATGGATTCTCTCACAGATAAACCAGAACAAGATTAACACATAAACCCAGATCCAGACAGAGTGCCGTGCGTAAGCTAACTTGAGCCGCTTGGCCCATTTTGGGCTAACGGGGCAGAGGCTTAAAACGCGAGTTGTAACGTTTTGATTCGACTGCACACGCTCTTGAGTCTTGTGGATTTCAATTAACGACCTATAATCGATGACTCGGTTAACTGAACGATATACTTCGGCACCGCGGCGGGTTCGAATCCCAGGATAAGTTTTAGATCTCGGTGCTTGTTCATGTGTTATTTGTTTAAACATCTTTCGTCACAGGTGTATCTTATCATATAGGAGGTTATCAAAGGAAAAACTAAAGAAATTATACCAAGTTTTCGAATGCTAAAGTAAAAGTGTTGAATCCATGTTTAAGTTAGCTAATATTTTAAGGAAACTGTTGATAGTAATTATAGTAGTTACGCATAACGGAAGTTGCTTAAAAGAATACTGATAGATTAGTATTCAATTTAGGTGATAATTCTGATTGCATAATTATTCTTCTAATTAAATTACTTCGAATTTTTACGTAATTTGTTTATTCGGGGGAAAAGTGAAGTGGATTTTTTAATTAATTAGGTGTCACGAAGTGCTCGTTCGAAAAACTTTTCGTAAATTTGTATGTATTTTAAAGTTTGTCAGGAAGTCTCCAAGTTAGAACAAGCATTATTAAAAATTAAATTATCATATTAGATATTATAAATAAACATTGAGCTTTAAAAATTTGTTTTGTAATTTGAGTTGGTAGAACGATTGAAAAAGAATTGTATGTGCATCGTTGGCCAAGTTGCTAAGTTATTGGTTTCGGCGCCAGTGGTCGTGGGATTGATTCCCACTCGATACAAGTATTTGTGTGGTTCACAGGTTGTTCCGGATCTGGTAGTTTATTACCAAAGAGATTCAGGCAGGCGATTGATCAGAAAAGACGTAGCCAGTATCATTAATATGATTCACGTGTACTCCCGACCCGACCAAGGTGGGATGAGGGCAAGAGAGAGAAGTATAGAATATTGAATAAATAATAGAATTATCATTTAGCGTCCATCAAATCTAGTGTAATTTTACGATCTGAACAAACGGACGGAGCTGCCGCCGCAATGAGTGAAAGCGGGTGAAGCACGTCACGATGCGTACTCGAGAAAACTCGTAAATATTAACTCGTTTATATTAACTGGCTTATATTTAGCATCACGTTAAGCCTGACCATTACCATAGAGCCTCTGTTCAAATGTAAATGGAGAATCTCTTTTTATTTTAGTTTTACTTCGATACGTTAAATTGAAATTTATTGATGGATTGTGGTCTGCGCAGAGGAGGTACAATATTGAATTGAGAAAATATGTAATTTTAAAGGAGAATCAGCCGGTTTAAGAACTAACTTTTTCCGTACTTTTTCAAATTTCATATTTCTTTAAAAAATTAACAAACATTTTTTCCTTACATTGTTTTAGTAACAAACGGGAATGTGTTTATTTATAAGTTAGATTAGTATTTAATTTTGCACCATGTTCGATGTCACAATTAGATTTGAGAAGATAGATAGATTTAGAGAAAAATAAAATTAGAACGAGATCTGAGCTTGCTCTTTTTCTATTATGAGTGCAAAATTATTATTTAGGGCAATTTAGATTACGACTCTTATGCTTCAGTTTATTAATCGTATGTTTAAAACATATTGAAGTTGTAATCATCATCTGATACAAACATCTGACAAATATCAGCGTTTTAAGCCACTCCAACGTGCCAACCAATTTGTAGAACCCAATGTCATTTTTAAACCGTGTCTGTTATTTTAAACAGATCTACAAACCGAATGATCTGTCCCAGTTTTAGTTTTTGTCGAGAATGGATACATTTATGTAACTTATACATTTGTGCAATAATGAAACTACATATGTATAAATATGTTTTAATGATGATATATTTTGCATATTATGATACATTAATGCATTAGTAATATTATGTTTTATTATATTGTTGATAAATATAAT
Source organism: Iphiclides podalirius (assembly GCA_933534255.1). Lineage (NCBI taxonomy): Eukaryota > Metazoa > Arthropoda > Insecta > Lepidoptera > Papilionidae > Iphiclides > Iphiclides podalirius. The sequence goes on from OW152832.1 coordinate 6,645,264, forward strand.
CAATTGCTCAGCGGAAAACATGGTTAGGAAACCTACATATTTTCTTCTCTTTATATTTTCATAGGATTTGCCAAGTTGTGGGCCTTACAATTCTTTAACTTTTTTAAGTAATTTAATCGTATGTCGAATCAAGGTTGCCTTGCCTGGACTACTAGTAAGCTAAAAATGACTCTGATGCCATTGTCTTTAGTTCCATTCTTGTACGGGAGAATTATTTGATTGATTGAATTTCATTTCTTATATGCGCGGCAACCCAGTGTCCAGGCACTCAGTTTTCAGTAAAGTACCTGGAGGATCGAGCTTTGCTCGGTTTTTTTTGGTAAATCATGTATTTTGGAAATAAAAAAAATAAAGAAAGCAATGATCTGATATAGAAAAAAAAGTAAAAGAAGTGCGTAAATCATCGTGATACGAACCGCGGCCGTCTGTTTTGAGGCTGCCCGATTACCGACCGAGCTATTATAACCTTTTTTTTGCGGCGAAATTTACCGTCATATTCGATTTCGAATGATATTTTTTCATTTCCTGAAAAAAGGGATAAAAGACCCGCATGATGGACAATGTCGTATTACCTCCTGTAGGAAGCAGACTTTTGCCCAGCAGTGAGACAAATACGGGTTATTACTTTACTTTACATAATTCCATATATTTGTCGTATCTAAAACGTCTACCGTTCTGTTTATAAATTATTAAAGAGAAATGGCTTCGGTTTATATAATAAGGAAATAAACGTATGGCCACGAGCCAAGCACGTTTTGTGTCCTCTTATAATTAATATAACAAACATATTATATAAAATACATATTTTCGTGTCGACTATGACATTGGCACACTAACACAAACTTCTCGGAAATTCGGGAAAAATAAATTCCGAAATAGAAAAGGAGAAATCAACATACATAAGTAATGTGATTATGTAACTTTTGCTCAATATAGTAATAGTATGTTAGTATATTAGTACAGATTTCCTTGTCACTGCGATCAAACAAACGCAAGTTATATATAACATGGTATAAATATTTATTATAAATATTATTTTACATATAGGGAAATTACATGTATCAAATATGGATTAATTTAATTAATGTAATATAAAAGAAAATTCATGTCGAAAATAGTACAGTACACAAAATAGTAGTAAATAATAGTAGTATGTCCAAATATGTACCTATTAAAAAATTAAGAAACATACATAAACAAAATTAAAAAGATATACATATTAAAAAATTCATGGTCTCAGTACGAGTAAAACTAATTATATTAAATAATTAAATGTGGGCAAGCATTAATAAATCTGTTTAATATATATTTGCAGCACCGAATAATTTAGTTTCATTCCTACTAAGATAGAGCCGTGATAGCTCAGTGTCCGGGCGCTCGCCTTTAATTCAATATACTCGAGCAACCTGAGTTCGATCCTCGCTGGCGCCAATGAAGTTTTTAAAGGCCCATTTACATGGTGCCAGTTTCTTGCCTGTTGTATACAATTAAATTGAAGCAATAAATGAGTTGCATGGTCTAAACAACAAATGGTCTAAACAATTATTGCGCGCAATTTATTGCATTCAATTATTGCTCTTGTATGTTCAAGAAAATGGCATCGTGTAAATGGGCCTTAACTTTAAGTGCTGACTTATCACGTGCTCCACGGTGAAGGAACATCGTGACGAAACCTGCATATTTTCGAAATAATAACAAAAAAATATATTTCGAAAATATGTGAAGTCCGCCAATCCGCAGTGGGGCCGCGTGGTGAACTACGCCCTGATACCCTCTGTATAGAGGAGGCCTTTGCCCAGCAGTGGGACATGTATAGGCTGTTACTTAACTTTTTTTTTACCTACTAAGATTGTAGTGTCATAAAAGAGAAGGGGTACAAGATGACCGGTAATCATAAGATTAATTTCGCAGCGCAATTAGTCGGATATACGATGATTTTGATTCAACGCGCGTTTTCAATTCGGCCGCCCAACGGCGGCCCAAGCTTCAGTGGAATTCCTCGAGATAAATCGGCGGCATATCCGGGCAAGTAGGGTAAATGGTAACTGTAGACGCGCAGCTGTATCAGGGTGGCCGATAGCGTAGCGGTGTTCCCCACACCGTTATGTTACGTCCGATTCGGTCTTCCGATTGAATCGAGCGAGATTGGCGCACTTTTACTTCGGCAACCGGCCAACTGTCGGCTACAAGTGTGTAATGAATGGTTACAGCTACGTCTGTCTCTATCTACAGGGCATCACATGTCGCTTTATAATTAAATTGTGAGGTTGTTTATTAAATATTGTTTTCACTCATTATCATCATCATTTCAGCCCGTTTGAGTCCACTGCCACTTGTTTTCATCACATCTTGTTAAATATAAGGTTTAAGGTTATATGGCGTACTGGCCTGTAGCAATGGTGGACAGTACTTTGAATAACCAGCTAAGTTTCATCACAATTTAATGAATGTTTTTGAAATCAGATTTAATATTATTTTTTATTTATAAGAAGATTAGAGTAGTTACTTTTTCATTTTATAATTGATTTCGCTAATGCGATAACTAATAAATTATCAATATTTTGCATAAATTTAATTATGCTTCGTTTTCTTCGTTTATTACTTTATAAGTAAACTTCAGGGACAAGACAAATTTAATCGGACAAGGTTGTGAAAGCATATTGCCGTTACGATTTATGTAGTTTATGAGTAGCGAAGATTCGAGTAACAGAGCATATGGAACGAAATAGAAATCTATTGATTGCTTGAATATGCTTTAGTTTAAAAGAATATTATTGTGAATTCTGTGCATATGTAACTGAATTTTGTAAAATGAATGTAATAGCCAGTACCTCTGAATAACATACACAAGCGTCTGAAGCTTATTTATAGTTTACGAACATACTTAACAATTGTTTATAAAAATATGAATAGGAGGAAAAGTAGTACGCGTATAAAGTAATTGGTCAGGTGAGATTCACCGTCTCTAAAAAAAAAAAAAACGACGGCAGTTATGGACACTGCCAGCAGAAGACAGAACTTCAAAATATGAAAATGAATTGTAGTATCATAAATGAATATTTGCTTGTAGTATCATAAATTTGCTTATTCGCAACTTAAATTTTTTAACATTAGTTTAGGATCTATCAGCATTGCGAACACGCTCCTGGCGATATGTTAGGTACATCTCTAAGCTATCAATATCGCTATGTATATATTTTATATTTATATACAGCGTGTCGTTACCACCGCGACAATAAATTAACACACGTCTAAGGCTACTTGCCAATAATCATAAAAAAATGTAAAACTTTAAAAAAATCCATAATTAAAAAAATATATTTTTCAAACAAACTAATTAAATAAAAAAGAAACAAAATTTGTAACATCCTATACAACTACAACTGATTGATTCATACATTCAGACACTTTTTTATTCGTTGCCGCAGCGTCGCACTACAAATCTCTCCTTCTAACTGTATGTTTTATCTCTTTCAAATTAATTCAACACAATCATATGCTTTGTGACCTTTACAAATGAACTTTACGTTACCGTTTTATACGTAAGGTGTTCTAAAAACGTTAGTTTTGGAAAATTTAATAACTCGGTAAATATTGATGTTTAAAGAATGTAAATGTTTAATAAAATTTGAAAAAGTTATGCTCTATATGTGTGTTCATTTATTGTCGCGGAGGTAACACGCTATATATACACCATTAAGTACTAGCGTTTCATTGTTGCGAATTCATAAGACCGGTAAATACTCCTAAAAAAGTTTTACATCCCAAAAACGTGCAGTTGCCTTGGGGATGCAGTGAATATGTCATAGCAGAACGTCAGCGCATCAAGGTATAGCATCATCTCATTTTTACTTATTTGTACCAAGTGGCTTCATTGCGTAATGCGAACATTGCAAAACGCCCCGACGAATTAATTGCTTTTCACGCCGAAGCTAAATGGCGTTAAGGCTCGTCTTTCGGGCGTCGAACTGTATTATGTAAACGTATTTATGCGGACACCCATTATAAACATTGGCACGCGGGTACCGTAGCTCCTCTAGCAAAACAAAGTGGCTGTGCATAGTACCCGTTAGGCAGTTTGCCTTCGACGTCCTATCTGCAACGTGTGATTTATGATATATTTATTGCTAACTGGTTGATACACTGCTTGATTACTGTACGTGAAATACAGTAATCAAACTGATGTAATATGTACAGATAAATTATATATATATATAGCGTGTCATCAGAAACCCCTTACTTATAAAACTGCAACGTAAAGTTCATTTGTAAAGGTCACAAAGCATATGAATGGGTTGAATGATTTAAAAAGAGATAAAACATACTCTTAGAAGGAGACATTTGTAATGCGACACTTTGGCAACGATTGAAAAAGTCTCTGAATGTATGAATCAGTCAGTTGTAGTTGTATAGGATGTTACAAATTTTGGTCCTTTTTTATTTGATTTTTGTTTGTTCGCAAAGTATCATTATTAAACAAAATAAAATACATTATCTATTATGGATTTTTTTATGATTATTGGCAAGTAGCGTTAGACGTGTGTTCATTCATACTCGAAACATCTAATATACTGTTTTATAGAATATGTGATTAACATAAAGATTTCATTGATTTTACACGGATTTGTAATAAGTGGGTGAACTTCGATTATTCCTTTAAATTACCAAAAAATTAAAGTTTACCGGGGATGGTTTATGATATACGTTAAAAAGACTACAAAAATAAAGGATTAAAATGGTATAAACTATGTCAACTAACCGCGTATCATATTGTATTATAGTGTAACACTTAATCGCAATATTTGCAGTTCAGTCAAGATAGTTTTGAGACTTTCGATGCAAATTTATTGTATTATAAATTTTACTTGTTTAACCTTCTTTGTTATTTCGTCATGAGACTAAGGGAATTTGACTGGGAAAAAGTCTATTGTTTGAAATAAATAAATATCGTGCTTACACTGTTGGTTTACAAATTAACCGAAAGGTTAGGAATGGAAGTTAAAGCAAGCAGGCAAGTACACACATATGGAACCTTTGGTATTATTTGTTTTGTGGGAGACCCACGAACAAATAATACAAAAGCACACGGTGATGTGTGTCCCACGGTGGGGACACACAGCACCGTGTGTATGGATTACCATTTTATCTAACATTGTCAAATACGCGTAAATATAAGAAAAGAATTACTGGATTAGTTAAAATGTTATAGACATCAAGAGCCGTGATAGCTCAGTGTCGGGGCGCTCGCCTTTAATTCAATATACCCAAGCAACCTGAGTTCGATCCTCGGTGCCGGCACCAATGAAGGTTTTAACTTTAAGTGCTGACTTACCACGTGCTCCGCGGTGAAGGAAAACATCGTGAGGATACCTGCATATTTTCGAAATAATAACAAAAAAATATATATATTTCGAAGATATGAATGTGAAGTCCGCCAATCCGCAGTGGGGCCGCGTGGTGGACTATGCCCTGATACCCTCTGTACAGCGGAGGCCTTTGCCCAGCAGTGGGACATGTATAGGCTGTTACTTTACTTTACTTTATAGACATCTAAATTACCAAAAGACAATTACAGAAACGAAACAAATCTGAGTCAGAAGCTCCTTTTATTCTTTTTCGTTTGCCAGTACTTATTTAGTTTTATACGATACCTAATGGTAATTTTTAGACTGGACATAATTGTGTAATAGTAATTTTAACAATTAAGTTAATACTAGGACCCAAATGATTACATAGCACTTTCCACGTCGTCTAGCAAAAAAATGTCATAAAGACGTAAGTTTATAAATGAAACTAATTTTACGGATTTATCGCGTTTATTTTTAATTTTAGTCATTATTTTTAAGTTTAGGACAGACTGTCCCGTGACCATGAACGCTGTAAAGGGTTCGAAACGTCGGGAACTAAAATTAAAAATAAACGCGATAAATCCGTAAAATTAGTTTCATTTATAATGTGTAATCGCGTAAATACAAGAAATTATTAAGACTAAGTTTATATTAAGGCCTTCCTGGTTAGTTTTATTTGATGAAGATAATCACGCAAATAAGAGCCTTATTAAGATTATCTGATTATACTTGCACTGTTAGCGGGTGTCGTAAGAGATTCAAATTTATGAGAACCATCTGTGTAATAAATTTATTTTGCGAAAGATTAACAATATGCTAACAATGAAAGAAAAAGTTGGTTTAAAGTCAGTTTATGTCTAATAACATTATATCATCTACTCGTAGAGTACATATTTCATTTTAAATCGAGAATAGATAATTGATCTAATCTTGGATGAGCCTGTCCCAGTTCTCACCCATATTCTCAATTTCTCACTGACAACAGGCTCTTTCCCTTCGGTATGGAAAAAAGCACAAGTCATCCCCCTGCCTAAAACTTCCAATCCTTCATCTTTTTCACAATATCGCCCCATCTCTATTTTACCCAACTTGTCGAAGGTCCTGGAGAGCATTGTACAGCGACAGCTATCCTCCTTTTTAAACCTCAATGGTCTGCTAAGTCAATTTCAGTCTGGTTTCCGTCCTGGCCACAGTACGGTTACAGCTCTCCTTAAGGTGTCTGATGACATTCGCCAAGCTATAAACCGCAAGCAGTTGACAGTTTTGATCCTACTCGACTTCAGCAGCGCTTTTAACTCCGTTGACTTTGATGTTCTCTTAGGTATTCTTAAATCTCTTAACTTATCTCCACCTGCACTTACTTGGTTTGATTCTTACCTGCGGGGTGTGTCCGCTACGATGATGCTTCATCAGGCTGGTGTGATCTTGCTGCGGGAGTTCCACAAGGTAGCGTCTTATCTCCTCTCTTGTTTTCAATATTTATTAATGCTGTCACTCATGTAATCTCTTCTCAGTTTCATCTCTATGCAGACGACTTGCAGCTTTACCGCCATTTTAAGGTATACGAGATGCATGATGCTATATCTGGAGTAAACGATGATCTCTCAAAAATTTGTAATTGGGCAAAATTTTTTGGACTTCTAGTTAATCCAGCAAAGTCCCAAGCGGTTATTTTTGGCAGCACGTATATGCTCAATTTCATCAACGGTAATAACTTGCCACCGGTATGCTACGATGGTATAACTATACAATACTCTTCGTGTGCTAAGAACCTTGGCATTTTGTTTGACAGCAAGTTATCCTGGACCAATCACATTAATGAAGTGAGCAGGAAGATACATTACTCGCTTCATTCTCTCAGGCGTCTCCAAAGGTTTTTGCCCTTTGAAACAAAAATTACACTCGCCCAGTCGCTTCTTCTACCTCTTCTTGACTATGCGGACGTATGCTACTTGGATGCTGCGGAAGAACTGCTGAATAAATTGGAACGCTTACAAAATTTGTGTATACGCTTCATTTTTGGGCTGCGTAAATACGATCATATTTCTAGCTTCCGATCCCAGTTGAAATGGTTACCCATACGTCGCCGTCGAGATTTGCATGTAGTATCCACACTTTACTCAATTCTCAAAAATCCTGCGGCTCCTCTGTACCTCCGTGAGCGTTTTGAGTACATGGTACCGCGTGGTCAACCCTGTCGTGAGATCAAATCCCTTCTTCTAAAATTACCCTCGCACTCTTCTTCCTGTTATGGCAGCTCTTTTACAGTACACGCGGTGCGCCTCTGGAACTCTTTACCTCATAATGTCCGTGCCAGTCCATCATCGAACGTTTTCAAGAAGAAAAGAGCAAAGGAGTTTTATTTATCCACATAAAGTATTTTTCTCCTTATAGTTATATATCTTGTTTTCTATCTTTTTTATATATATATTAAGTGTATGTTATGTATTGTGTATATATGTTTATAGATATATTTATGTATTTATATTAATATATATATTTACGCATGGTATTTTAAAGAAATATCTCTGTGCACTAAACACATTTTCAGCTACCTTCAATCAAATATTTTTCTCACCAGGTTAGCTGGCAGAGAACTCATGCATTGAGTTAAGCTTACCTTTTGTACATTACTTTTTTTTAAACATTTTTTTTGTATCCTGTGTTTTGTGTACAATAAATACATAAATAAAATAAATAAATGATCTATGAAAATATGTATAGTATAATTTCTAAAACCTTAACTAATTTTAATTATTGTTCAATCAATAGTTTCTTATTTAACCTGAATACTGTTCACTGTAAAATAAATTTTTATTAATTTTTTTTTAAAGAAATATACTAAAATCTTGCAAAGCTGTATCAGAATCATGTGTCGGATATTTTGTATAAGAGTTGGGTTTTGCGTGCTAGTAGGGTAGATTTGTACATAAATGTCCGGCTAGTACGAGTAATTGGTAAAATGGATTCATTTAAGTTTCCATAAAATTTTATTCTTAATTCAAATAGAATAAAGTCAAAGCGATCGAACCTGCTTTTTTTATTGTTTTGTTTTAGAGACGAATAATGGATTTTTATAGCCTGCCCTCTCTACCTTTTCTCAATTCGTTTCAAGTTCAGATTAATAAATGTGCCAGTAATACTGTTCGTGCTTTTGAAAATACGGAGAGTCGAGTCGAAAGCGCGTTTAACCACAGTAATTTTCTTATGAATATTGTTCTTCGCTCGTGATGTAGAAAACGAATTTCTTGAACAACATTGCTAGATCCTACTGGCGGCAACAGTAGAAATTCATTACTTTTAGTATAGTACAAGGACTATCTTATACTCTCTAAATTCATTAAAAAGTTACACAAGGCTACTTAAGCTTACATTGACCTAAATATGCTCGTTAAAACTTTATATTTATAATCTTGTATTTCATTAAATTAGATAACTTAGTACATAATCTACATAAATGACTTATTAAAAAAAAGCTAAGCGTTACAAATATTTTTTCTTATTTGGATATTCTCTTGTATTATGTACAGGGTCCATATATATAAAAAATAACAAGAACAACAATAAAAAACAATTGCATATTGATAAAAAAGTAAACACTTTTACACAGATATTAGATATGGGGTTAAGCAAGTTGCAGTTGAGTAAGAATAAAGTTCATCGCCATATGTCCTTGCTTTCGTGAAGCTATGCTCTGTTTGTCAAAACGATTAGTCTGACTTAGTCAGCAATAAATTGACACATCATTTTGAATTTAGCACCGAATATATCACCTATCCGAGTGTATTAGAGAGTACTTATAACAAAGCACTTGAGACTATGATTATTTCTTTATGGTCGTGGAACCTAATCAATGATTCATTGTGATTTAAAGAATTTTAGATAAATTGCATCAATTAATACAGTTCTTTGTTGCCATGTTTATAGTAATATACGGCAGCAATCGTATTTCTCCGTTCATGTTTTTGTTAAGATATATCAAAATGCTACATTCAGAGTTTTCTATGCTCCCGTGGGCAGTTTTATTCTAGAAATTACTATGTTTTATTCGTCTTACTGAAATCATTACCATTTTTTTACTTTTTCCTAGTTATACAGGGTGGCTGTACTAAAGGTTCCCAAACTCATACAGGAGGTTCAGACTCGGTAGTATAATCGTTTATTGAAATATAAATAAACTTTTTTTTTTTCAAAAAATTTGCTATTCTATTCCCTAAAAAACAAAACTTGTTGACAATGCGGTAGTCATTCTTAAATGCGTCGTATATATTTGAAACGAACTTGTGTGCGTGTTAGTAGAGTGATTTTAAATATTTATCATTTTTTATATAACAATATTTATGTCTAGAATTTAATTTAAAAAAATGGATACACTTAGAAAAGCCTCCCTGTATATTAATGTTCATCATTTATAAAATAAAGTTACCAAAATATTACTGCTACCAATTTCAGTGATTTCTTAACACTTCTTAACTCACATTCATATGCTTTAGAATATCCTTGAACATCTATTATCGAAATCCGTTTTATGTCCACATCTGGTACGGGTTAAACATTAAGTAGGTGCTTAAGTAACATGCTATTGAAGTATGTAAAGCGAATTTTAAAGTTTTTTATAGTGCTAATCTCTGCACTTTAGATTGAACATTAAAACATGTAGAAAAAGTACGAAAAGACTGTCGCCGCTGTGGGAATCGAACCCACGTCTTCGGCATTCGCGGCCTGACGCTCTAGCCACTGAGCTAAACGGCCGATAACCACAGCGACGAAAATCTTAACGCCTTCTTTCTACATTGTTATTTAGCATTTGAAGCAATGCTTGGCGCATCTATTGTTATTCCTTTCCAGCATACAAACAATTTCGAATATCGTTTTACAACGATAATTCGAACGAGAGATGTCGCCATTGCTTTTCATAAATTTTAAAGTTTTTTATAGTGCTAATCTCTGCACTTTAGATTGAACATTAAAACATGTAGAAAAAGTACGAAAAGACTGTCGCCGCTGTGGGAATCGAACCCACGTCTTCGGCATTCGCGGCCTGACGCTCTAGCCACTGAGCTAAACGGCCGATAACCACAGCGACGAAAATCTTAACGCCTTCTTTCTACATTGTTATTTAGCATTTGAAGCAATGCTTGGCGCATCTATTGTTATATCCTTTCCAGCATACAAACAATTTCGAATATCGTTTTACAACGATAATTCGAACGAGAGATGTCGCCATTGCTTTTCATAAATTTTAAAGTTTTTTATAGTGCTAATCTCTGCACTTTAGATTGAACATTAAAACATGTAGAAAAAGTACGAAAAGACTGTCGCCGCTGTGGGAATCGAACCCACGTCTTCGGCATTCGCGGCCTGACGCTCTAGCCACTGAGCTAAACGGCCGATAACCACAGCGACGAAAATCTTAACGCCTTCTTTCTACATTGTTATTTAGCATTTGAAGCAATGCTTGGCGCATCTATTGTTATATCCTTTCCAGCATACAAACAATTTCGAATATCGTTTTACAACGATAATTCGAACGAGAGATGTCGCCATTGCTTTTCATAAATTTTAAAGTTTTTTATAGTGCTAATCTCTGCACTTTAGATTGAACATTAAAACATGTAGAAAAAGTACGAAAAGACTGTCGCCGCTGTGGGAATCGAACCCACGTCTTCGGCATTCGCGGCCTGACGCTCTAGCCACTGAGCTAAACGGCCGATAACCACAGCGACGAAAATCTTAACGCCTTCTTTCTACATTGTTATTTAGCATTTGAAGCATGCATTAATATGTAAAGCGATTTACTATTACCGACAAAACCGAGTATTTGCTTACTTCGTAATTAAAAGGTTATTGTAATTAAATTATATTACATTTCATTAAAATAATAGTTCTTTACAAAGAGTGTTAGTACACACTTATGAACTACCAGACCAGCGCTTTGACGTATTATTAGGATAATCATATGTCATAATTATAGCTCTTACCAGATGTTGTATGAGCAAAATACTTAAGTAACTTACTTAATAACACGAAATTCCGTGATCTTTCATACATTATAAAACAAACTTACAATGTTGGAGACACATTTCGAGGTTTAATCAAAATATGAATTCATTAGTGCTTGAGATTTAATACACGACATGCATTATTTAGTCATTATTAAATTTAGAGGCAACACCTGTGCCCTATATTTTACGACAGCTGGCGAAGCAATTCCAAAAGTATGGAAATTATAAATTTCTTTTTATTACATCACTACTTGAATTTTAAACTCCTTGAATCACAAAGTTACAATTTTGACTTTTTGATTTAATTGCGAACTCGATTTACAAAACTTGGAACCTGTGGTTTCTCAACCTAAGCTATTATGACTTTGTTCTTAAATACGTTTCGAAATTGTAAATGCCAAATTTTATTGCCTTTAAAGCTTAATGGCGTAGAATGAAATGTTCACGTATTTTCGTAGATAGTAAAGAAACAACTTGTGTTGATTGTGCAAATTACCACGACCGTCTTTGTTTAAGAACATACATTAAATTTTGCGTGGATGAAAAATGAATATAAATAAATCCTAAATGATACAAATCCTTAATAACATAAAATTAACTATTAATTCCCTTATTTTTAATATCGTAAGAATAAATTGATAAGAAAAAAAGTAACTAGTAAGTAGAAAAAAAAAAACTTATATTAAAGCAAATGATGCATGGAAGATATATATACATGATAAGTTCAGATTTGTCGTTTAGAAGTATTTGAAGTAAATATTTATAATAGTAAACAGAAGGTTTCTGCGTGATTTTAATTTGCAGATCTCTTACCAATATTCTGTGATCTGTTATCTTTACTAAATAATTCTTTTATGACAACTTTTATTAGGTACATACCTGTACTCAGTATGATTATACAGAATGATTTATACACGGATTTAATCTTGCATTTAGGTATACACGGATCTCAATTTCAATTTTATTACTGTTTTCTCCTTGGCATTGTAATACTTAGAAATTGTTAATACATAAATTATTAATAGAGAGATTAAGAATGAAAGTTTGGCAAGTCATCATGTCTAGTCGATTCTAGACGTCAGAAGTGCACGTTATAAGTACTTTTCTCGGATACGTCTTAGGATTAGATCTTTTGAGGTCGGCGTCGCAAGATCTTGAAAGTTTCTTCTTGAAGCTGTGTTGGCTATTACATATATCAAATAACATTCTTGCGTACTAACATATTATATATATATTCATACGCCAGAATGTTATTTGCTCATTAGATATTGGTATTTTTAGATTAGATACAACAAAACAATTTGAAATAATATCGCATGCAAGTGAAGTATTTGTGTTTGACTCTCTTTATAGTGATATCATTGCTGAAGAATATTAGCTATAAGAAGAAGACAAAAAGGCAAAAACAAGAAATCCAAGGGGTTATAAATAGTTTGTCAAAACCAAGCCTGATTTTACGTCTCTAAATTATTTTTAACCGACTTCAAAAAAGGAGGAGGTTTCTCAATTCGACCGTATAATTTAATTTTTTTTATGTCTTCGTGGATAACTTCGTCGCTTATGAACAGATTTGATGATTATTTTTTTGCCGGAAATTAGATATCCCAAGGGTGGTACCATGATAAAGAGACCCGGATCTGATGATGGCATCACAGAGAAATCGAGGGCCGTCATTGAAAGTTATATATGTATTACAATTTTCTGATTGAAGTCGATTTTTTTTGTTAAAAATTATACTATTATATTATTATCTTTGCGATGTTTAATTTACTATCTCACCTAAATTAACATCGTCAAACTGTTCCATTAATTTGCTGTACACAAAATGAATGATACAGCACAATGCTTAGTTTGAATGCGTGGAATGTCAACGACGAAAAAATGGAACTATGCCGACCGCTCTAGTCGTCCGAAGATGGCACACACATTCCTCAAAATGGAACTTGAAGAAAACGCAGCGCTTGGCTTTCCAGGGCCTATGCTCGAGGCTAGCTTGATTGGTTCCTTCGAATTTAAAATTAAAGCATTCAAAATGGCGTTTAGGAGCACCCGCTTAAATGTAGCAGCAGTACTTCATTCATGGTCAGGCTTGTGCTTTATATAGGGTTAGAAGTTTCTTTTTTTTTTCTTTTAAAAAAAAGGCCGCCCTTGCTTTAGGGTAACATTATTCTGTGTTGTAAGGACGTTTTACAAACTACTACGTTGTGGGAATCGAATCCACGACAAAATTCAAATCCACAAAATTTTGGTAACTGCGCCAAGGAGTCATTAAAAGAAGTAGCCCTGGTGTAAAGTACCATTGCAGTGTAGCGAGATAAAATAACTTTGTTTCTTCTCGTCTTTCTTGCAGCTGCTTTAATCTTACACTCAATGGACAACCTAAAGTTGAGGTTTCAGGAAATATCTACTCCAAGCAACTGTCATGTGATAATTTTTCAAATGATTAGAAATCTTTTAACTTTTTGTAGTAGGAGCTCCCGTTTAATCTATTGTCAGATAACTTTTATATCTTCTATATATTGGGTCTAGCTATAATTTGATAAATTGTTAATCAGGAGGGAATGATTTTTTTTACGTGCGAGGAAGGTTACCGCGGCTCTAGCGACCTATGAAACAGCAGCTTCACAAGGCTTCATGAGAAGAAATGACTGACAAAATGTCTACATGGCCAAGAGGCAGGTACAAATTTCATCCAAAAAAGCTAAACTACCTGTCCTTGTTAAATTATCCAAAGATAGTATCAGTAATTTATGTTTTCAACATACATCTTATCAATGAGATTTACAAATAGTTTTAAAAGAACATCGAGTATCCGAAGGAAGTGAGTAGTGTTTATTATTAAAGTAATATAACTCCTGATAAAGATAAAAATACTCCTTCTTTACTTTTTATTCGATTATATTATTCCGATAAGATTTAAGATAGCAGAGAGAGGCTTTAATTATCTCTTACTCCTAACTACACATTCTCACTAATGAACACTATGTGTTTCAACATCTAGATCAGCGGTAGTACTAAACTTAATTTTATGTCTTCATTACAACGTGACTTCATTAACTCTCGGCATCCTGAGGTTGTGATGTAAGTTAAGAAAATCACGTAGTTATCTAGTCTTCGATGACGGTCTGATATAATAGTGGGTTTAATCGACAACACACATAATTTATGATGCAACATACATTTTAACTGATTCTACTCGTAAATTAAACATATTTAATTTACGGGCAGAATCAGTCTAACGAGGATACAACGAAAGATAATTTTAGTTTTCATTGTATCCTACTTAAATTGATCGACTGAACACATTTGTGTGCAGCCAAGATTCATCACTTGACCTTTGAGAAGTTTGGGAAATTTTAAGAACAAACCTGATGTCATTAAATTTCAAACAACAGCTGTGAAAAGACATTTGTTAAAATGAATTAGAAAGTTATCCACTCGTGAAGGTCAACGTCTCAGAATCGAACAAATAAACATTGATACGATCATCAATGTGAATTTATCCTTTTCGCTAACAACTATCGCTGTTGGAACAATAATTATCAATTTGAACATGTGGTAAATTTATGTTGCCCGCAGCACTTTCCCTTTCGCCGTTTACGATCGCATTTGCATAAGTTTACTAAACAGAAATGTTAAATTTTGAATTCACTCAAACGTTTCACGCTTCAAGTATCACTAGTAGTTGCTCAATCTTTTTCGAACGCAAAACTGGTGGAATTTAATGTTATAATTTTTACTTTGTTTTATAATTACATACTAGCGGTCGCCCTGTGGTCGAAATTCGACCATAATTAATTATACATGGTGTGTAATGTGTTTATATCTATTTAATGTATATTTAAAAAAATATTAGCATTCTGCATTCCTTTTCATTTTAATATATAAGTGTGGGAAATTTCATACTCCGTCTACGCAATTTTTGTAAATATGAGTACAAAGTTTTTGCTTCATGTAATATTTTTTTTATTAATTATTGTTAGTTGAGATATAAAATTCATACTGTTTTGACTTTGTTGTTGAAAAGTATATTCATATAATATATACAATGCGACCTGCCCATTTCTACATATCTGTACTCATCCCTTTAGAAATATAGTACCTTCAATCAAATTTTCATAGTGGAAGAACTTAAAATTCTTCTAAAAAGGCCTGCTTTATGATAAGGAGTTTGAAATTAAAGTTAACGAGAACTAAACGTCTTTTTAAATTGTTTCAGAGTTTCGGAACTACTGATTGGATTGGATCACAATGCTAAGCAAAATTGGGCCCGGGGCCCATCAACGATTGAAGAAGTAAGTGGCTCACCATCACAATACATATGAAAAAAATTAGATGTAAATTATTTAATAATAATAATAATAATAATAAAATATCTAGCCTTTCGTAGATACTGTTGCCTCCCTGAACTGGCTACGTTTCGGTGACCTCTTTGGGGAAACCGAAGGTTTTGTCTGTGCGATACAGGATCAGGTTATTAAGACGAACAACTATAGGAGATACATCCTAAAGGATGGCACCGTCGACATCTGTCGAGCTTGTCGCCATCCCGGGGAGTCGCTTCGGCATGTTATCTCCGGTTGTTCCATGCTTTCTAACTCTAAGTATCTGCATAGACATAACCTAGTAGCCAGAATCCTACACCAGGAGCTCGCTCTGAAATACGGCCTCGTGGAACGGAAACTGCCGTATTATAAGTACTCTCCGGAGGCCGTGCTCGAAAATGACCGCGCCAGGCTCTATTGGGACCGGTCCATCATCACGGACAGGACAATTGTCGCGAACAAACCTGATATCGTGTTGATGGACCGGGCACAGTCGCGGGTATTTTTGGTCGACATTACCATTCCATATGACGAGAACCTCGTGAAAGCCGAAACAGATAAGAAGACGAAATATCTGGACCTGGCTCACGAGGTGACCGACATGTGGGGTGGTGTGCCGACCGAAATTATCCCGATAGTCGTGTCTGCGAATGGGTTGATCCCAGTCAGCCTCTCTAAACATCTGAGGCGACTGGGACTCCGGGACGGATCGCTCCAGGCTCAAATGCAGAAGGCGGTGCTCCTCGATACCGCCCGCATCGTCCGCCGGTTTCTCTCCCTTTCGCCCTAACCCTCGGCCGTTTGGTCTCCCCTGCCGAGGGCTTCCGTCTGGTTGGGTCCTATTTATATATGTATTATATAAAATATTTATTTATATATATATCTATATGTTTATTTTTATCCATAATATTTATTTTATATATGCAATATATATCTATATCTTTATTTTTTATTTTTATTTATAAACCCAACCAGACGAGAAAACAAATGAAAACAAATAAATATCTTTATTCACATAGACGCTTGCGCGTTCTTATGAAACGTCAAAATTTTACAACAAATTAACACGTTCGTAATTTACCACCGGTTCGGAAAGCAGTTTCTGTTGAGAAGAAACCGGCAAGAAACTCAACAGTTGCTCTTTTTAAAAAAATCAGTTTACAATATAATAGTACAGGTACAATAGTCTTGTTTTAGCCTACGTGAGTATCAACAGTATTAACCCCACACATTGGCGTCGTCAAGATATTCGGCAATAGTATAATAGGCTTTAGCCATAAGTGTACTTTTAATTTTTCGTTTAAATTCAGCAGACTTAACATCGACTGTGGGATTTTATTATACATGCGCACACTTTGCCCCATGAACGATCTGTTTACTTTTTGTAGGCGAAATAATGGCGTAGTTAGTTTGTCCTTATTTCTAGTATTTAGTTTATGTCTGTCACTATTCTTTTGATAATTATTAATATTCTGTTTAACATACAAAATATTACAATAAATATATTGAGACGCAACAGTGAGTATATTAACTCTTTAAAAAGATCTCTGAGTGTATTCCGTGTGGCTCCGATGTTATAAATTGCTCGGACAGCTCTTTTTTGAATAATAAATATTGAATTTATATCAGATGCACTACCCCACAACAAAATGCCGTACGACAAGATGCTGTGAAAATTACTGTAGTAAACAAGTCTGGCAGTGTCGATGTCTGATAGCTGCCTAACCTTCCTAATTGCAAAAACAGCGGAGCTTAACCTATTCGCAAGAGATGATAGATGGGGACTCCATTGGAGCTTTGAATCTACTGTGATTCCCAAGAATACAGCGGACTCAACGGGATTAAGGGTTACGCTATTCAATTTTAAGCTAAAACTTTGCCTTCTTACGTTGGGAAGGGCAAAAAGAAGGCATTTAGTTTTTTTAGCATTTAACACCATATTATTAATGGTAAACCAGTGGAGGATACGCGAAAGTGCACTATTCACGTCGTCATAATTCGATACATTTCGGTCAACCTTAAAAATAAGCGATGTGTCGTCAGCAAACAGTACAACATCACATAACTCACTGGCATAGAAGGGGAGATCATTTATATATACTAAGAATAATAATGGGCCCAAGATTGATCCTTGTGGGATACCCATTTTCATGGGGGACCCTGCGGAATTTACATCATTTATAGATACTTTTTGAATTCTATTATTAAGGTAAGAAGCAATGAGATTGAGGGCGATGTCACGAATGCCATAATAATCAAGCTTTAGAAGGAGGGTTTTGTGATCCACGCAGTCGAAAGCTTTTGAAAGGTCGCAAAAAACACCTATTACATCTTGCGACCCTTCCCAGGCGTTATAAATATGTTTGACAAGTGCGATACCCGCATCTGTTGTCGATCTGCCTTTAGTGAATCCATATTGCTCATTGTGAAAAATTTTGTTCATATTAAAATGTACTAAGAGCTGATTTAAAATTAGTTTTTCAAAAATTTTACTCAGAGATGGCAATATAGAGATAGGTCTGTAGTTTCCTGGATCATTTTTATCCCCACTTTTGAAGACGGGGATTATCTTACTAAATTTCATAAGATCTGGAAATATTCCAGAATCTATGCAGTTGTTAAAAATATTAGCTAAATGTGGTGCAATATATGGCATTATTGTGGTCATTAATTTTATGGACATGCCCCATAAATCCCCTGTATTCTTAAGATTAATAGAATTCAAAACTTTTATAATATCATAAGTATCTACGTGATTAAATTTAAATGTGTGTGGACAAAAGGTAACATTATTTCTTAGAACGTTAATTGCATCTATGGGAGATGATTTTAATGTACATGTGACATTAACTGCAATTTCTGAAAAATAGCTTTCAAAACTACTTGCAATTTCATTATCTGATGTTATGGGAGTATTACCTATAACCAGTTTTATAGGTTCCCTGAATATCTTGGGTCTTCCAGATATACGGGTAATGATGTCCCATGTGGCTTTAATTTTATTATTTGAAGTTATTATTCTATTTCTTATATGAATAGATTTTGCCTGAATACAGACTTTTTTAAATATTTTTGAGAACATTTGTACCCTTTTATGAAAGTTGGGGTCATGATTCCACTGCCTCATATTATATAATTCATACAGTGAATCCCTACTTTTATATATACCCACTGTTGCCCAGTCACTAAATTTTAATTTCGAATTTTTAACAATTGTGCGCGATTTAAATATATCATTATAAGAAGATATGAGAAAGTCAACCATTGATTTATAAGAATCATTAGGATTATTGACTTCTATATCTTTATTTAACATATGATGTGCCACTTTGTCTTTAAAAGAATTTATTCTATTATTAGTGACTGGTCTACACTTGATCTTATGTTTGCTTGTAATAACTTTTTCATTTATTGAAAATTTTAAACTAAAGTGGTCAGAGCTCAGATAATTTATAACATATTTATCATATACATTATCGTGGCAGAAAACGTTATCTATACATGTGGAGGATGAGTTAGTGATACGAGTTGGTTCATGAAAAAGATTATTAAGTTTAAATGAACTAAATAAATTTAAAAGTCTAAGATGTGTCACTTGTAATAAATCCACATTAAAATCTCCACAAACTACTACTGATTTACTACTTGAACAGAGTTTTTTAAGTACATCATCCATTACACACTCAAACAGATCGAAATCACCTGAGGGGGGTCGATACACGCATACTATAATATACTGTTGACTCTCAACGCAGGATAATTCTATAGAACGTTCGACAGAGTGTGCTACTATATCCTGTCGATTTTTACCGACTATATCAGTTCTTACTAACACAAGAGAGCCACCGCGAATAGCATTTGCTCTTACGAACGAACTTAACAATTTATAGTTCTCTATATCTATAATATTAAAATGCTTATGTAACCATGTCTCTGTGAAGCAGATGACATGGATGTTAAATCTTCTAAGAAACAGCTCAATTTCAGGTTCTTTGCCATCTATGCCTTGTATATTTTGGTGTACAATATTTAATTTAAGTGGCTTAGGTGTTGTCTCAATGTTTAGTTTAAACTAACATTGTTTTTTGTAAAATTATTGCTAAGTAAAATGTTCTTAGTTGTACAATGTACAACTGGGTTTTGTATATTATATGCTACTAAAGTAGCAATTATTTTTTTATAATATAATGGCAAATACCAATTATTTTTTGTTACCTTAAAACTAGACTTAATAAAACTATTTATGTCAAAATAAAAGAAAGCGTCACTATGACGGTGAGTTGTATTATATATAGTCATGTTAAGACTATATATGTCTTTATTTTGTTACTCTGTAAGGAAGGAGGAATATTGAAATGCGCATATTATAAATTTACACTTAGTCTTGTAATGTAAGCCCAGTAATATTTCCATATTATTGATAATTTCCTAATTTAAAGTAACAAAGTAACAGCCTATAAATGTCCCACTATGGGCAAAGGCCTCCTCTGTAAAGAGAGTGTCAGGGTATAGTCCACTATTTGGCCGCACTGCGGGCTGGCGGACTTCACATATTTTCGAAATATATATTTTATTATTATTATTATTTCGAAAATGTGCAGGTTTCCTCACGATGTTTTCCTTCACCGGTGCTGGCACCGGGGATCAAACTCAGTTTGCTCTAGTATATGTAATTTAAGGCGAGTGACCGGATACTGAGTTATCACGCCTTAAATATTATAAAAATTATTTAATACATACATATTTTTATTGGTTTTTATTTACCAAACTGAGTTATTATAGGTTAGTGTACTAAGCTGTGAAGTAAGATTCAATTGACTGTGGCAGAACCCTGCGGACGCGTTTGATGATTTCACAAAGGGGTATTCAACCACGTCTCGAAAAATACCATCCAATCAACATATTCTTGTTCAACTTTGCCTCTACTAACTAATAGAAGCTATATGCTTATTATTCTCGGAATGTACGGACAAGGTGGATAAATGTGGTCTAACATATGTAGCGAACATGACATCTTTGATATAAAATTAAATACGGCAAATATTTCTGCGTTGTAGTAATCGAAGTTTACGTTATAATCATAGCTTCTATTAATATAGATGATTCAATGCATTTTTATAATACCTTAATTATTTACAAACCGATATAACATTGGTGATGCAAAAGCTTAAGTTGTGTAATAACGATATACCGATATTTATTCGTAATTACATATACTAAGGCGGTATATTAAACACTGTTTTAATATTTATGACTGTTGTTGATTCCCTGGTGTAGTAGCCAAGATATTGGCTTCGCCGCCGGCGTCTGGGTTTTATAATTACTATACACAGATCCGAATCTGTGTGTTTGTCGTCTAGAAATATAGTTTTGTAAAATGCCCTTGCAAGGATTGCAGGATAATGTTATCCAACAGTACGGGCAATATTTTCAAAAAGAAAAAAAAAAACGGAAAAGTGCGAGTCGCACACGAAGGGCTTCGTACCATTATGTATAAAAAGGACAAAAAATCATGTCTGTTGTATGGCAGCCCCATTTAAATATTTTTTATTCTGTTTTTAAGTATTTGTTGTTATAGCGGCAACAGTACATCATTTGTGAAGCAGGCTCCTCTTTCTCTCGTTGATTTTCCACTCTTGGGCGTCGAGTCTCCGTGGATCGCTCTATTGAGGATCAAGTTATACAACAATTTTCATTTTTAATCTACCTGGATTATTCGAATATCGTCGTGTATGTTTCGTTAGCGTATTTGGTAAGGCTAAAGCGTAGGTTTAAGATGACATTTTATTATGGCTGGTTATTGATTTAAACCATAAAATTACGGTGGTCTGTTCACAGATGGTGACTTGCGATAACGAGGGTTCATCTCACGGCGGATTTCACTTGGGCGCCCGCGAAGATGATTCGCGTCGACCACATGCGCCCAGTGTGTCCTCCCTGTCCCTTTACAAGCAGAAGATTGACGCGTTGTTTGACGACAATCGATCCATCACTAGCTTGCCTCAGTACGGGCCGACGCCAGACGCAGCGAGGAGGGATAGCAAGGTAAGGGTGTTTGGAAAATTGAGATGCAAAATCGATCCCGCTGTGGATAGGTAGAATTGACATATCTTCGAAAAGTATTCTTTTTTATTATTTCGAAAACATTCAGGCTTCCTCCCGATGTTTTCCTTCACAGCAGACCACGTGACAAGTTATTACTTGAAAGTTTGCAACGAACAATTTCATTGGTGCCGACACCAGGATTTAAACTCAGGTTGCTCGGCTATATTGAATTAAAAGCGAGCGCATGGACACTGTGTCAACGTGCTTTACTTAACATAGCGATTCTGTTTCAGGTGAGTTTAACGCACGAAGGCAAAGCAACTATATACGAAGATGAGAACGGTTATTGCCAAACGAGGATCAAAAAGATCAATAACACGGTGCAGGACCGTATAGAGAAGATGTTCGCAGACATGGCTGGTGAGCCCAGACAAACCACAGACAGTATCGGTGTCCACATATTTAGCGTACATTACCTAGGCTCGACCCCGTTACAGAGCAAAGTCACCAGCCTATCCGGACTACAGACGCCGCTTAAAGATTTATATTTCGCCTATAGGAGAAATTTTCGTCAGAAGGGTTCGTTGACGGGTCGATTAGAAATATCTAATAGCGGTTTAAAAGTAAGGTATAAAGGCGAAAAAGGAGACTTGGAACAACTGAACCCGTTCCCAACGATAGCTGTCTGGTCAGCAGTAAAATTTGTTGTTCAGCCTTCTGAGGACGAGAAGAATGATTTAAGTTACGCTTTTGTCCCTCTCATCACTGATCCGGATAACATCGATCGGCATGCATTGTTTAAAACATTAGAATCGACAGATAAGAAGTACATCCTCTCCCACAACGAGAATTCGCATTCACCTCTTTTCGCTGTAGTGATGAGGAAGATTGGAGTTGCCAAGCAGCTGGAGTGTCATGGGTTTGTATGTCAGACGACAGAGGACGCTATTGTGATAGCAGCCACGTTATACAAATCTCTTATGTCACATATGAGTCGGCAGGGGCACGCTGATAAGAATAAGCTGAAAAACCGTAATGGAGTTAGTTGTATGAGTGTTGCCAGCAGTCTACCGGGGCACGAAATCCCTGTGCGACCGCCGCGCAAGAAGCGAAGTACGTCCTCTCTGAGTGGGGACAGCGATAGGGCTGATGGCTTTTCCGCGAGCGAGTCATTTAGCGAGAAACCAAAACAAGATAGGACCGCAAAGCTGCCAGATAGTGTATCGATATTTACTTCACTACCGGTGCACCAGTACGAATCGAAAAGGATAACGGTAGAGGAGGTTAAGGCTAAATTGGACTCGATAAAACACGACACAAGCGGCAGCGATACGCAGGAGACGAAAAAGCCCTTTACGAAAGACAATATCGGTTCGAGCCATATCCAGAATTTGCCGATACCACAAAGCAGCACCGAATCATCGGTGCGAAGTAAAGTTTCAGAAAAGATCGAACTATTCAGAGAGCTGGAGAGACGAAAAAGTATACAGAGGCCACCGATTTTACCTCCACCTATTCCGTTGAAACCGCAACAACCTCCGCCGGATCCCCCCAAGGAAACATTAAGAAGAACACAAAGCGGAAGAAAATCATTAAATGAATCTGGAGACATTCTGACAAAAGTGGCCATACCTCGGTCGGGCAGTTTCTTAAATGCTGGTGGGCTGACCCGCTATAAGTCTATTGGACATAGGTACGTACTATAAAATTA
This sequence comes from Iphiclides podalirius, assembly GCA_933534255.1. Taxonomy (NCBI): domain Eukaryota; kingdom Metazoa; phylum Arthropoda; class Insecta; order Lepidoptera; family Papilionidae; genus Iphiclides; species Iphiclides podalirius. The sequence goes on from OW152832.1 coordinate 6,668,698, forward strand.
TTTTTATACTACTCTATTCTTCGGCTCGAAATCATTTTCATGGGATATGTAACATTTTTATAGTGAAGTTAAGATATAATATTGAACAAATGTTTTTTATTCCGTAAATTCTTTGCACAAGGTATACGCATGAATACAATATGTAGAGGAAAACATTCAGGTTGTCTTAACTTGAATGTTTTAGGATGTCAAATAGTTAGTCTATCCCAGTGTTAGGAATGATTATTTAAACGTCACATAAAACTATACTACTTTTTTGTAATAAAAGAACAATGAATGTGCCACAAATACATCAATTTGTACCATATCCCATATTGCACTGATGCTTATGTGTCACAATAGCTAATGCATCCGACTGACTTTATTCCGATTTCCCACTCGATCGGTTAACTTAAAGACTGAAAATAAATACACAACGATAACGAATAAAGCAAGCTTAGCGAAGTGTTTCGACACATCGCATGCGGGTAATCGTGCCAACGCAACCGCATCCACTACATTCTTCTGATTCAATATAACAGTAGCACTTTTTGTCTATTGTTGTAATTAAAATTGTTATATATAAATTGTTTGTCAACTTTTTCTTAAACAACACCTGTCTTTTTCTTCCAGAAACAACGGTAAAAAAGGAGGCGGCTCACCATTAGGTTTTAATGAATTGTTCAATGAGTTCAAAGTGCAGGAGAACTTACATTCGATGGATGAAATACTGAATGCCATAATAGACCCAGAAGGGATGTCTTTTAATGATCTAAAGCCGATTTATAAAGAGTTTCTTTTAAAGTTAGCGGTTACATTAACAAAAGACGAAATATTTCAACACAGCAAAGCCATAATGAAAAAGCAAAAGAAGAAGATCTTGAGGCGCAACAGCACCTTCCAGAACAAAAGAAGGAAGATTTTCAAAGGAGCTAGTGGATTGAGAATGGTTTTTAGACTGCCTTTTGGTAAAGATTCGCGTAAAAAAGATGCTAAGAAGCAATTGAGCACAATAGATATAGACACAGAAAACAAGGAGCCGGTATCAGAAAGTTCAGTATCGACGTCCAGTTATGATTTGAGGCAGTTTCGACCGAAAGAGCCGCCAGCGATGCCGCAGACTAAAAGGCAAACGATGAGACATAGGAAGAGGTCCGACAAAGTTGTGCACGTCTCAAAGAGGAACGGAAAAGTATCGAGGCCCGGCGAAAGGACGTCCACTTCCGAGGACTCGGACTTTCTGACGCTCAGCAATCGGCTCGGTTGCCAAAACCGCAACAGCTCAAGCGGCTACGTGTCTTGTTCGGAATGCGAATCGGAAAGTTGCGTGGATCGCTGCTACTGCTCGCTGAAAGGCGACAACAAATCCAAATGCTACTGCAAACCGGTTGACGTCGACAAGGACTCGCCGAAGTCACGACTAATAAGTAAAAGCTGTAAAGACTGTTCCAAGTGAGTATCTATTATTTAAATTATATTTTTCGGGACACTAAGCGTATCTACACTATAGCGTTAAAGGTGTTTGTTTTGGAAATTTTCGTCAGCGGCATTAACAAATAAAACTTTAAATTTCTCTACTTTCATTCGCTTGCGTTTAACAATTCATTTAACTCGGCCGGAGATGCGTCTCGAAGAAGAGATTGTGCGGTTTTAATTACGTTTAGTGAATTGTGAGCGATTTCAACGGGCACTGGAATTTGTACCTTGTTTATTTCAAATTTATGGTTCAGAGTATACGTTACTTTTGTACGTGTAAATGAAATGTGTGCGGCGATTATCAGAGCGTGGCACGTCCGCGGCTCGCGACGGCTCATGAGTAACTGAACCGAATGATAATTATTTACAGTTGCCTATGAATTCATAATTTCACTAGTTTTACCACCCTCTTTATGTGTTTTAGTCAGTTTTTAATGAGTTTTAATTATTAAAAAAAAAAACTTTTCATATCTGTTTAAAAAATTACTGAAAACCTATGAATTTTTAAATTATCAATTTAGGATTTTGGTGGGTGTTTTATATAAACACGATAATTATTTTATATGAAGTGCTCAAAGAAATTAATGTTAAAGATTTCTTCCAAGATGTCAATTACATATTAAAGTAGATCTTTAAGATTTACAAGATATGTCCTGATACAGTATTGTAAAAAATATTCTTTGTAGTGTTTGTGAATGTATAACAAATATCTTGAGGACTTGAGGGACCAAATACGATAATTATAAAGATATAGTATATGTTAATTGATTTAAAGGTCGTCTGTCCCAGATTTTCGCTGTAGTTTCGGCAGTTTTTATGCAGAAAAGTAATGTCTGATGGATGGGGTAGTCGTCCCGTGTTCTCAAAGGTCATTGCAATGGCGACTGTAAAATCTGAACGCATCTATTGCACTACTAACTTGTAAGGATTATTTAGACGTCCATGGATTAACCTCTGCCGAACCCTTCGCTCGTGCCAATATATGCCCCACTGCAAGGGAAAGGCCTTCTGTATTTTCTTCTCAGATGAGTACGTAATAAAACAGCATTTAAAATTGCAATTAGCAATTTCATTAGTGCGGGATTTGTACTCAGGTTTCTCGAGCTTTTTAATGGATCACAGCACCCGGACACTAAACTATCACGGCCTACATACAGCACCCGGACACTAAGCTATCGCGGCCTACAGCGCCCGGACACTGAGCTATCACGGCTCACACCGCCCCGATACTGGGCTATCGCGGCTGATACCATCGCTCATAAAGGGAAAATTGCGCGTAATTTTCAGGGAGGTGTACGACGGCGATTACAGCTACTGCTCGTGCGATTCGGAGAGTTGTGCCGACAGCAACAAGTGCTACTGCACGAGCCCTCGCCGGCCGGCCGTGCAGAGCTCCCAGAGCCTAGAGCACCTGCGGAGCCCCTCCCACAGGACGTACTCGGACCGAATGAAGCGCGCCTTCGACGACTACGACACTAAAGGGACGAGAGCGAGGTAAATATTGTGTTTATTGTTTTTTTTTTTAATTTAGGGAAAAAGGAGCCAAACAAGCGGGTCACCTGATGGTAAGCGATCTTGCAACATCGGTTGAGTGACATTTGCGTTGCTTTTGTCACAATTGGTCTGCACGTATTTGTATTTGTACTGATAAAACTTGTACATTACGAAACATTTCATTGGAACGGATAATACTCGCGTTATAAAAGACGCCATTTTCTTTGTAAGATCAGCTTCATTTGAATCATCGTAGATTACAGAGAATTAAACGAAATTGCCATACGAATTAATCCGTTATAAATTATACCGTGTAGGATTAATAATGAGTTATTTTTTTCCGAGGAGAACGTTCCCATAATTGTCTTGATAATGTGTGTATAGATATTAACCTAGCCTCGTTAACGCACTGCTACTCATAAAAATTAAGTGGTAATTATCGCCACTTAACAATCAGTTAACACAATATATAACACTGAAATAGTGCAATAATTAAATAATAATTTTAGCTGATATTCAGTATTGCAGTTCATTATATCTTTATCATAAAGCTAAAATTAACGGTTTTGGCAGAAAAAACGACACAACAGCTCTTTTATTATTTATTTCCTAAAGCTATAATATCAAAAGATTTATTCAGCCATTTGCACATGTATACATTTACATTTTTATGTATGTATGCATCTATGGCATCTTCATGTGGCGGACCGCGGAAGGCACAGGTTCGAATCCTGGCAGAAACGAAAAAATTGTACGACTGATGAAGTTACATCTTAAGTGCATAGATTAGCACTAAAATTTTAAAAATTGAATGCTCACTTAACATTTTTTTTTACTTCTTTATTTATTTATTTATTTGATGCACCAAAATGGACACTGAAAAAATTTAAGTGTACACTAATTATAAGGAAAAACATGTTAAGTGCCCCAATTAAAGGTGTATACGACATTAAAACATGTAGAAAAAGTACCAAAGAACCCACGGTTTGTATGCTGGAAAAGGATATAACAATAGATGCGCCAAGGATTGCTTCAAATGCTAAATAACAATGTAGAAAGAAGGCGTTAAGATTTTCGCCGCTGTGGCTATCAGCCGTTTAGCTCAGTGGCTAGAGCGTCAGGCCGCGAATGCCGAAGACGTGGGTTCGATTCCCACAGCGGCGACAATCTTTTCGTACTTTTTCTACATGTTTTAATGTTCAATCCTAAGTGCAGAGATTAGCACTATAAAAAAAAACTTTAAAATGTATATATACCACATTTCAATTAAATGTAGTATTTGTATGATAAACAGGATATTTAAACATTAAAAAAAAACCAACAATTTTTTTTGTTGTTTTTTGTTTTTTTTTTACTTCTCACTGAATAATAACGGGACACCCACTTCGGGTGGTGGTGGTAAGTTTTAACCGACTTCAAAAGGAGGAGGTTCAAAATTCGATTGTACTTTTTTATGTTTGTTGCCTCATAAGTTTCGACTTATGTGGGTGGACCGATTCTTAATTAATTTGAACTAGTGCCTCCCATTTGATCCCATATTAATTTCATTGGTATTGGGATCTTGGGCTCCGGAGATACTAAGAGAACTCCTGGAAACCAATTATAAAACGAATACAGAGCGAGATTTGAAGTCGGTTTTGATTTTCTTTATAAAAGGAACTTGTTACATTAAACAAAAAAAAACTAACATCCCAATCCCGATACAATACCGTGCTAACCCCATTAATAACAATGTAATTGATGGTAAGCTAGTTTCTTGATTGGAATTTTCGATAAATTTACTGGTAGGGCCACGCAGTAGCCTCGGCTGTGGCACGAATGGGCAGGCTCGTCCGGGTAAGTACCACGATCTCACAGAAGACCGGCGTAAAGTGGAAGTATAATACTTTCGCGTTTCGTCTGATGAGTGAGGTAGCCGGAGCCCTATTTTCAATAGGTTGTCAACGCATCTGGAACCCTCGGGTGCAGCAGATATGTCCATGGTCGGTATTCACTTAACATCAGGTGGACCGTTTGCCCGCTTGGCAATTTTTTCACATTAAAAAAATACGAACTCGAACGAACGAACTCCAAATACCACCGGCCGAGTGGATTAAATCGAGAACGTTCTAGAAGGTGCCGTTCCAGATCCAGCGCGGCGTCGAGCAGACGTCAGGAGCGGAGCCGGAGGGCGCGCAGCTCCGACAGCCTCGCCCTGGACTATGAGCTGCTGCTGCAGAACAAGGCGCGCGACACCAGGGCGCGGAACATGCAGCGGTTGACCGGTGAGTAATCCTTAAAAAGTAAAGTAAAAGTAACATCCTATACATGTCCCACTGCTGGGCAAAGGCGTCCTCTATACAGAGGGTATCAGGGCATAGTCCACCACGCGGCTCCACTGCGGATTGGCGGACTTCACATATCTTCGAAATATATATATATTTTTTTGTTATTATTTCGAAAATATGCAGGTTTCCTCACGATGTTTTCCTTCACCGCGGAGCACGTGATAAGTCAGCACTTAAAGTTAAAAACTTCATTGGTGCCGGCACCGGGGATCGAACTCAGGTTGCTCGAGTATATTGAATTAAAGGCGAGCGCCCGGACACTGGGCTATCACGGCTCCTAATAACTATAAATAATATATAATAATAATCCTTACTTCCTTACTAATCCTTTATCCTTACTAATATTATAAAGGCGAAAGTTTGTATGCATGGATGGATGTTTGTCACTCTTACACGCAAATACTACTGAATGGATTCTAATGAAACTTCACAATAATATAGCTTATAGATCGGAATAGAACATAAAACATAGGCTATAATTTATAAAGATATTGTGTGAATTGTCCAAAATATGGGTAATGATAAGTGTCAACTAAGTAGGAAAAAATTCAGCCATCTGCGAGATATTCTGGTGTATAATAAAAACTCATTGTTAATTACCTTTGGCCGCGCGGGCGAAGCCGCTGTTAACAGCTAGTATTATAAACGTGAAAGTTTGTATGTATGGATGGATGTTTGTTGATTTTAATGAAATTTTACAATAACATAGCTTATATTACATCGGAATAAGACAGGCTCTAATTTATATACATGTTTTATATATATATTTTTTTTGGTATCGGGGGGGGAAATCTTCGTAAGATACCCTGTGACAGGGTTATGTGGGGTTCTTACCCACTAAAACCCTCTCGGTGGCCACCTTCTGTACGTTTGGGGATCTCCTACGGAACGCACCGGTGTCGCTCGGTACTGGGCGTGAGCACGCCTCGGAGAAGGGTTAAACCTTCCCCGGTTCCCTCGCCATCTTGCAGCAGCTCGAGGCCACTTCGAGCTGCTGCCAATCCGTGTCCCCTTTTAGTCGCCTTTTACGACAGGCAGGAGATACCTTAGTCCTATTCTACGAGCCCGGAACTACAGGGCTGACGCCTTTAGCCTATTCTACGCAGACGTAGTCGCGGGTAGCAGCTAGTGAGTAATACTGGCGCGTTAGAACTTGGAAGCCAGCGCAGCGTGACGACCTTTGCAAGTGTGTAAAATTCGATGTAAGCATGATGGTTCGTGCTTTGTAGTTTGTTCCCGTACAGGACTATTCTCAGCAGTGGATTTGAACTGGCTGAAATGATAATGATGATGATGACAAGAGAACCTTCGACATTATAGTACTGCCACCTAAGGCCGGCAACGCAGTTGTGACCGATGTTGTAATAGTTCATGTGCGTTGTCTCTACACATCGTGTTGACACGCTTGCACCCAAAACTTCAGTTTGGTGAACCATCAGATCAAACGTTCTTTTCAAAAGTCATCGCAGTTTGTAAAAACTTTTTACGAAAAACCTTGTCCATTTTTTTACAATATTTTTTAAATTATTTCAATGTCTATTGTCCGTCCCTCGTTCAGTCCGGAGCACCGGCGCGGGCTCCCACGACGCGCTGAGCGTGAAAAAGTCCGCAGAGATGGCGGCACTCTTCGCCGACGTGCGCCTCTCGCAGAGGACGGATGTGCGCTCTTTGGCGGGGGGGCGAAGGGCCAGGCCTCCGCCCCTGCCGCCTTCGCCGCCCAGGGCCGCGCCCCAACTGGCCCGCATGTTCGACCATCTGCCGCTGAGCAGGAACGCCAGTCTCGAGGACACTTTGGGATATCTGCCGTAAACGGAATAATGCAAGGACTTCCTTCGACAATAATAAACTTAACCGCCGAATGGGTAAAAATTCCCCCTTGTCTATGTCTACGATATACTTATACAGTACGTTTTTTACCAAAATTTCAACTAGCAGTCACTTAAAAATATTTGGTTTAATAAATTGGGGTCCACACAACGTTAGTAGTTATAATGTTGTGTGTTAAATTTTTTCTCGAAAAGTTCCGTCCAAAGTTTTGTATCAACGTCGCAATTGATAGCTAATAAGTTGCGGTTCAGTTAACGAAATTCGTGTGTAGTTGATATAAATTCGATGGAGCGAATTAATGCGAGCGGTCCTCGGTTGCAACGACCCAATTGTGAATTGATCTTGCAACACGTTGATCGCGACTTACAAAATAACAATTATTAATTAACGAATTACAGACGCACTCAAGAAGTTAAATTAACACTAAACTATGACTAAATTTGATAATTTGTTTGGCACTTAAACTAAATACACGAATTTCTTGGCGTATATAATACGACGAAAATGTTTTATATAGACATGGGTAACTATTTATAAAAGTTGAACACTAATTACCGACTCAAAGTGCGGACGTAAATTCAAGAGTAAATAACGAAATAAACGCTTGAATTATGAATATGGAATTTATTCTTTCTGTGTATTGAACATTTGTGCTGCAATCACAATGGTATGGGCAAAGGTTCATTTCAAACTCACAGTTAAAAAATCCGAAATGTGCCAAATCGTACACAATTAATTTGAAAAAAAGATTAAGTTTCATCATTTAAAACAAAATCGATCTTGTCCAATGAATTGAAATCAACATGAATGACGTTAGTTGTTTCGGAATTTAGAAATGTCCATAAGTTATGTAACGGGAATAGTCATTGAATTTCATATTCTCTTTAAACAATGAAATTTATTTTGCGCAAACTAGATAACTTGGCGAAATTGTAGTCTTATATATTTCGGTACTCGCTCGGTGTGGTTTCGTACTCGGACTGTAGAAAATTTGGTGAACAATTCACACTGAATGTGTTTCAAGTATACCACCTTATTACATAAAATAAGGATTCCAATTAGGTATATAGATAAATTTAAAATATTTAATCTATGTATGTAGTTATTTATTTACAATAACCTTTATACATGGGTGCAATATGTCGAGTTAACTATTATCTAAGTGATTTTGCATTTTTATTTATTACCAACTCAAAACTAAAATTTGACACTCAATGATGAAAGCATTGATTTATGGCAATCAATATTTTAGTTTAAATAATTAGACACACGGACATTCTTGTAAAACTTTTTAATGTGAAAATATAAAAGCTTTTGAATTAGAAAAAAATATGTCAACACATTCAATGCAATATGACATTAAACTGTTGCCAGTTTCGTCATTTTTGTCAAATATTACGTTTTTAATTGTAATTTTAACCTAGTTATATCTATCTCACTTTGTATTAATAAATGTGCAATATTTTTAAATTACCCATTTTCTCATTAGATATATTCGAGTTACTTGTACTGTGCAATAATATCGTTATGATGTAAATAATTTTCAGATGGTGTATAATAAATTATGTACGATTTATTCTAGTATTATTTATCACTTCATGTTATAAGTAATTTGTTTGAATACATACATATTTCACAACCGGCAATATGTATATTTATACAGATATTGTATCGAATGCCTCGTCATTCACCCGGGACAGACTACAGTTCAGCTATTAAATATACCCATTTAAACATCACCTGAAATCTCTTTCTGACCCATCTTTGTTTTGATATTACATTGTACATTTTGTTTTTTGTTGAATTCTGATCGAATCTATAACAGGTAACGAAAAAGAACCACTTTTTTTAACCAGTATCAAAGTTTTTAGTGTCTCATTAAATTAGTTTTCTTTTTTAAAAACGTTTTATCGTTTGGTTGTGCTAGAACAAGGGTACATTTCAATGTAAAGTAAAGCAACAGCCTACATATATCCCACTGCTGGCCAAAGACCCCTCTGCACAGAGGGTATTAGGGCATAGTCCACCACGCGACCCAACTGCGGATTTGCGGACTTAGTCATCGAAATGTTATTATTACGGAAATATGCCGGTTTCCTCAAGACGTTTCGTTTTACCGCTGAGCACGTGATAAGTCAGCATTTAAAATTAGCCATGTCATTGATTGAACGATTTGAACTCAGGCTGCGCCAATATATTCAATTACATTGCCCGTACATGGCACTATCACACCTTGTGCAACACGCTAAGTAATAAGATATTTTTAGGTTACCTTGTTCTTTAAAGAATTAAATTTTTCGTGGATGATTTGCGTGTATGGTCCTTAGGAAGTTACAAGGGTCCATAATATGGTAAACGTAAAGGATCATATCGGGAAGGAGATTCCGTCCATCCAAACAAAAAGAACTAGACCACTGCCATCTTCGAACTCATCTTCTAGCTCTTCATCGAGCTCTTCATCATAAGCGTCAGTAAAGTATCTACAGAGAAGCTAACTACATCATCACCGCAACCACAAAAAAGAGGAGGTAAAAGTAGTCGTCAAGATGGTTTACTGTTTAACTTAATTCAAGCAGAGTAGCTAAGTGAACTCTAGAAGAACGTGCAAACAACGCGCGTAACAGCCAGCAGTCAGTGGCGAGCGAGCTGGCGGTTCACCTTATGTTCTTTATTCTTTTTTTTTAAACTGCTCTCACTTTAGGATAACAATATCCTGTGTTGTATGGACGTTTTTCAAACATAAATTGCACGAGGACAAACACCCAGATGCGAAACAACTGTCTGTGGGTAGCACAAACAGTTGTGCCGTGTGGAAATCGACGCCACGGAGTCATCATAATGTTAAGTGATAACCGCCGCCCATGGAAATTTGGAACACAGGTTGCAGACCTTTTTATAAAGTGGGCACCGGTTACCTCACTGACCAGACGAAACGCAGAAGTATAACACTTCCACCTCACACCGGTGTTCTGTGAGGTTGAGGTAATTCCCCGGACGGACCTGCCCATTCGTGCATCAGCGAAGACTGTTGCTTGGCCATACCACACCCATATACATATAGAGGCGAGGCCTCCACCGCCCTAAGGCCAAGAGATGACGTGACAAGTTCGTAATTGTGGAGGTGGTCGACATATTTGTTAGGTTTGGATGAATCTTAATTAAAATTGGCTAAAATCTTATCGGCGTCTGTAGACCAAAAAGAGACATACGGCAAACGGTTAAGATAGAATAAGACACATTTGGACCCTTTGGAACGGGAAAGGATTTAGCTCACTTTACACACTATTTATAAATGGTCCTTCTTATATCATGATATAGTGAATAATGTTTTGTCATAGAGAAAACTTCCTAGTTAAGTAGTCCCGAATTGTGAATCAAATATCGCATTAAATTATTGACGTATTTATGTCCATTTATATGAAATATTTAGGTATTTTAGTCTTTTAAGAAATAAAATTGATAGTAGTGGTAATTAAAAAAAAAATTATAAATATATACAAGACTTTTATTTCGAATCCCGCAGCCCCGAAAATTTTTGTTCATTTCTCTACAAAAATTTTGAGGGATCATAAATTGACTGTAGTGTCTAGCATTAAATTAAAATTAATTTAATTGTGAATTTTAGTGCCAGTATCTGCCAATGATATTATATGCAGATACGAGATGGATGACACTAGCGCATCGAAACCGAGCCTCTAAAAGTACGCTAATTGGTGTAATTTGTCACTTTTCGTATCATTCTTATTTTTTCATCGGATTTCAACAACGGAGGAGGTTATCATAGGTTCGACTGTATTATTTTATAATGTTCATTACCTTAGAACTTTCCACTGAGTGTACGGATTTGATTTTGATAAAATAACCACTTGTTTTACTAACGGAAAACAAAATCGACTTGAAATATCTCGCTCTGTATTCATTTTATAATTGATTTTCAGGAGTTCCCTCTATCTTTGGAGCCCAAGATTCGATACCAATGAAATTAATAGATTCAATATCAATGGGACCACATGGGAAGCACCAGCTTCGAAATACAAAAAGGATCATCAAAATCGGTTCTCTTGTACACATTGCCCTTACTTTAGGATAAGGTCATTGTCCTGTGTTGTAAGGAGGTTTTACAAACATAAATTTCACGTGGACAAAGTACCCAGATGCGAAACAACTCTCTGTGGGTCACACAATTAGTTGTCTAGTGTGAGATTCGAACCCACGAGCCCCGGCGCCGAAGCCAATACCTTAGCAACTGCGCCACGGTGTCATTATTCTGTATCATCTGTCATATTCCCTTATATATGTTATATATGTTCACTTATAATAATGTAAGACGGAACAATTAAACGGAAGTTTAAACTTCCTCGAGTCGGGTTATTTCCTCACTCGAGTGGAGTAATCAACACGTCACCCGTTAAATCATATGTCATATTCTATGTGTTGTATGTCTGTAATATATTTTTGTATGATATTTTCCTATTATTTAAAATGTAAATTTAAATTATTTTTTTAAACAATTTTAGTTATCATATTATTTGTATGTTTATCTTAAAATGTATAAATAGATAAATAAATATACAAAACCTTAATTAAAATAGAATAATGATTTATTAACATCCCACAAATACAGTGTTATTGTCAAAATTTTACCGTTCGTTAATGCACAATCTTGTCACTGGTACATTCTACGTTCTAAAGTAAAATAAAACAAGAAAAAAATCATACATACAATTATTCTTAGCCACTATCTCATAAAATCTCAACTGTTATATTTTCCTTAGTTTGATAAAAAATTTATAAATGAATAACAATTTTTTTCAAATTACCTATTAACTATGTTAGTAACTAATCTCTCGTATGTACGAACATATAGTACACGTTACATTCTAGTTTACTTAACTGTTACTCAGAAAATTAGCATAACTTATATTTACAAATATATTTTCATAGACTATGACCCCCTATGAGTATTAAGTAATCAAGAATTAAATAACGAAAGCTACCGCAAAACAATTATAATTTTTCAAAACATGTATAATTTGTTTTAGGGTAAACGTTTCTCTATACGTGAATTTGAAAATGCCTTCATAAACCTCTCCAAGTTTGAGAGGACTAAGGCACTAGGTAGTTTCATTAATGCACCATCTTATATTAGCACAGACTATGATAATAAAAGAGGTTTGTTGAAAGAGTTTTCTCTGTAATCGATAAATATTACGATATTTTTAAAAGTAATGTATTACTACATATGTAAACAATCAATGACTTTAGATATATAACTATAAATAGATTTTTCGGAATAAAGTTCAACGCATTATGGCAAGCGGAAGTTTGAGGGTTCCGCGCGCATAGGCCTATTCTAATCGGTGACTATGCCAGTTGTCTTGGAAGGGTAAAGATAATAAGTGCTTAGACGTTTACGTCAGCGGTCCATTATGGCATTTCAGTACGGCCTAACCGTGCCCAAGCGGCCCCTGGGTATCGGTTCCGCGTAGCTGTGGCGGAACTTGGTCGGCTGCCGGTCGGCGAGCTCGCGGAACTCCCTGTACTCCCTGTCGTAGTACCTGTCCCTGTCGCCGTCAGCGTACGACTGGCGCTGCTCGTCGAGCAGCCGCGAGCGGCTGAACGCGCGCTGCCTGTCCGTCCACTCGCGCCGCCTGTCCTCCATCACGGGTTCGATGACCTCGTCCTCGTCGATGCGCCGGTCGAGCTCCCGCCGCTCCCGGTACCGGTCGAACTCGTCCCTGTGCGGCTTCGGCTCGACCCTGCTGAGGTAATCCTCCGCCCCGTACTCGTAGCGCTTGGGGTCGTCGCGCTTTCGGCCAACGCGGGGGAGCCGCTCGATCTCCCTGTGCCCGACATCGGTCGTGTCGATATCCCGCACGCGCTCTACATCCTTGCGCCGCTCCGGTTCCCTGTGCTCCCTGGGGCGGTCGATATCGCGGTGCGAACGCTCCGGCTCCCGGCGGGAGCTGATGTCGCGGTGGCGCTCCTGACGCTCGTCCCGCCTCTCCTCCTCCGGGGAGGAGGTCGAGCGACTGTTCCTCTCTAGCATGCTCCTCCGCATGGCCATGTGCTGTTCCAACTCCCGGTTGAACCTCTCCCGCTCCAGATTCATGAACTTCTCCTTGGCGACGTTGAAGCGGTCCTTGGGTGAGGTCTCGGCGAGCTTCAGGCTGCCCTCGCTTGCGCCGCGTTGCAGTTTCCCGAAGCGCCGCTCTTCCACCCGGTCGATGCTACGGTTTGAGGGCTTCGCGTCGGCCACGTACCGTCTCCTGTAGCCGGGCGTCTCCTCCAAGAACTTGTCCGGCTTCTCTTTGGCGACGCGCTCGAGCGACTCGTGGCGGAAGCGGCGCTCGAAGGTCGCGTCCCTGAAGGGGGCGAGCTGGTCGCGGTAGGGCTCGGCGAACTCCTCGTTGTAGGCGGGGGCGCGGTCGTAGGCGCGTGGGGAGAGGGCGCGGCGCGGGGGCGACGCACAGCGCGGGGGGGAGGCGCGCCTAGGCGACTGCGCCCTGCGGGGCGGCGACGCGTCGAACGCCTCGTGCATTAAGTACGCCGTACTCTCCGCCCAGTCTTCCTCTGGAATAGACGTGAGTATGGTTAAACAACAGCTATCATTCTATATTATGCATAAAAAAAGAAATTCAAATAAAGTGTATAATGATTAATCATGCTTCGTAATTAATACATAAATTAGACATTAACTCCGTTACATCGAAGCATTGGACAGACATTTTTAGGATGTATTCATATCTCTCTAGCTTCTTTTATCCATACATCTTAGCATTTGCACGGATCGATCACGGCTATTTTTCGTACCATACATTTCCTTCAATAATGTCTCTTTCATATCCTAATATAATTAATTGTATTGTTTTTTGTATTTTGATCAGAAATAATATCAAAAAATACATAAAAATATATTGAGGAATAATAATGGATAAATGGAACATTGAAATTGCTAACAACAACAAAAACATCATAAAATATACAATTACTGTCAAAAAATTCACCTGGCAAACTGCAATATATTCTTAATCCATTAGAGGGTACTAAATAATATTGTTACCTATTCATTAGAAAATAAATATTGATTTACGATTCTTAGTGCCAAGAAATAATAACTTTCCCCAGTTCACACTTTAATACGATACATTGACACATTCTTTCTAGCTTTAGCTGCTCTAATAACCTCCATAGTTCTGAACTGTCCGGTGGTTCGCGAAAACGACCGACCTATTGTCGATCCTCGCTTTTACGTGTAACGGGACCCGGGTCTCATCTTCGGAACACCGTTTACCGGCGAACAAGTTTTTAAAAAACGAAACTGACATAGAAAGGAACCTGTCGCCTCCCACGTGAGCAGTTTGACATAAGCGTTAAAGATCGCTCGAGCGCTTAGGGCGTGTCCACATACCGGAAAATGGTGAAATCCGTTTAAAATATGATATTCATAAAAGATTTTCGCATATATATTATATTCGATCTTGCATTTACTGTTCTACAGAAACCACTCTAAAAATGACATAAAATCATTTAAAATGCTGTATATAATTTAATAAACACAATTGAATAAAACAGGAGTGTATTTATCGTATGTCGTGATATTGTGTGAAATTTTACTCCAATGCCTTTGTACTGTTATAATATATCGATCGAAAAATTATTTGCGGGGGTCCTAGTTACTAAACCAAGATAAGTTTCGTAACTCAGTATAAATCTTTGTTCACGGAGGACATTAATGGACAATCTACTTGCGGCGTTTAGGGCAAAGTTAAATAAAAACCGACCAAGTCCGAGTCTAATCACGCACGAAAGGTTCCGTATCATATTTATAAAAACGGCAAAAATATCATATCTGTTGCATGGGAGCCCCATTTACTTTTTTCTATTTACTCCGTTTTCTTATTATTTGTTGTTATATCGGCAACAGAGATACATTGCCTGTGAAAATTTCAACTGTTTAACTATCACGGTTTATAAGATACAGTGCCTGGTGACAGACGTACAGACAGACAGACGGACAGCGGAGTCTTAGCAATAGGGTCCCGTTTTACCTCTTTTTGGTTACGGAACCCTAAACACCACGATGAAATCTCCCCGACATTCTTGTCTTGTTTGCTTGCTTTGGGATAGTGGTCTGAATTCTCAGTGGAGGGTGCTAATTCTTCTTTTTGATTACGTCCAAATCACGTTTTGGATTCAATGCGGTAAATGAAACAAGGATGGAACCTTATAACTTTGATGACCTTAGTACATCCTCCTTAGCAATGAAATCGCCCTATGAAAGTAAAAGTAATATGTCATATATCGTAGTATGTAAAGTGACGTATTACTTAAAGGACGATAATAAAAATGGTACACTGCCGATTCGAGAGTGTACCATTTTAACGGACTTAAAAACAGGAGGAGGCTTTCAATTCGACTTTTTTTGTTTGTTTTTTTTTTACTTCAGAACTCTCGACTGACTGAACTGATTTTGATCATTGAAATCTGGTGCTTCCCATGTGGTCCCATATAATTGGTATTGGACCTTGGACTCCGGGGATAGTTGTTTAGTTTCTAGGTGTTTTTCCGCGTGAAATTTATGTTTGTGAAACGTTCTTACAACACAGGATAATGTTATCCTAAAGTAAGGGCAATGTTTTTAAAAGTGAAAAAAAAAAAAACAACCTTTAGGGAACTCCTGAAAATAAATTCTAAAATCACTACAGACGGTTTTGGTTTTCGTTAATAATAAACTGTAAGCTTCTAATTCCCGAGATTTAAATTTCACGTTTCTTTCGACTTCGTTACATTGTTTTGTAACATAGAACCTTCGGAGCCCGGTAAATAATTAACATTTTTTATTCCTTTGTTCCGAGTAACAATATGGCAAAAAGTCTGCATATTTTGATTACCATAAAGTAAAGCACAAATAACATAAAATAATCAAAAACTCCACCATCGCTTGGAACATTCTAAACCTATTTATATTTTACCGCCTTTTAATTTATTTTATTTAAAGATATAAAGGGAAGACATAAATGTTATTTCTTCATAGTGATGGTCAGTTTATAGCAAAATAAATTGAGTAATAGAATAGAATAAAATACAATACAAAATACAATAGTTAATCAACTATTAAAATATCTGATTTCATACCTTTTTTTATTACCTTATAACATTTCTCATTAACAAATAGAACACATGGCATAGGAAGTTCTTTTATTATCTACAATTGCTGGGATAATAACGGTTTATTAAACTGCAGCTGCATTGACTTCCATTTGACGCTGTTGTAGGTAACATTGCATCTCCGTCCCACATTGCAGTACTTAATTACAGAATAAGAGAGAAATACAAACACTTGTGATTTTCAGATACTGATATATTCTAAGCCGTGTAATTTATATCAAATTATTGGTTTATATTTAATTTACATACCGTACTTCATATTACTCGTAAATATGTCGTTTTATAATATATATTGCATAAGTTACTTTTATTTAAAAATAGGTTGAAATTAAATTAAATTTGCCTAATAAATCTGTGGTATAAACTTTGTGAGTTATAAATCTATATATCATTACATTATATTATATTATGTTACATTATATTATATTAATCTATATATCTTTACATTATATTATACTACGTGAAGCAAAAACTTTGTACCCCTTTTTATGAAAATTGATTATTTTAATGCAAGTAGTTTATCTTAAATAGCATGATTGCTATTTAATCTAAATTTCTAGTGAATATTATCCACAATTGAATATAAAATATATGAAAACGTAATAGAAAAAATAGGTAAAAGTTATCATCTATAACTAATCCGTTTACTATTAAAAATTGCAAGGTAATATGCTGTGTTATGTATAATTGGATAATATGAAACAAAAATTGTAAATAACGCAAAGCATGAAGTATTTCTAAAGTTTTCTGCAAAGTTATCTAACGCAATAAGCGTTATATCAATTCACGATGCCCAATAAAATGTATGTGTAAAGCGAATATCGTAATCAATTGCATCAATTTACATATATATAGAAAAACCATTTATATACTCTTAGAATTAAGAATAATTCTGCATTCAAATGCAAAATGGCGCAATTAATTTTAAACATTAAAGATATATCTTTGGAGTTATTGTCAATTTTACGACGTTATTTTTAATATTTTTCTATCTTTACGCTTTCTAGTAAATACGTAAACAGATGATGAAGATAGCGATGATGAGGTATTCGGATTAGTGATGTAAATGAGAATATGCGTGTTCATACAAAAATCTAAAATGGCCGGCGCCCGCAATAATTATGACGTCGCTGTTGTATGTATGCACGACTCCGATGATGCCATCGCCCGAAGACGAATTTGGTATTGTTTTTATGCGTATATAAATTTAGCCATTCATTACCCGCATTATAAACTATACAAGTCGCACTACACCCGCCTTTTCTATAAAAGCAATGTAAATTAGCGTCAAACATTAATATATGCACTTAGCAGTCGCCAAAATATATGCGATGAGTCAGTTGTTTACGAATAAGGTGGAAGCAAACTGCATAATTAATTTAACTATTGATATGTTTATGTCTCTACATAAATAGTATTTTTTTTATTAAAATTGGTTTTTGCTTTGTAATTTTTGATCGTCAGTTTTTCGAATACGGTGGAAGCAAACTGCATAATTAACTATTGACATCTTTATGTCTCTACAATACAAAGTATTTTTTTATTAAAGTTTGTTATGCTTTGTAATTTTTGATGAGCTTACTTTTAGTCACGGATTTTTTGAATGTTGTTTTTGTCGAAAATGTCACTTTTAAATAACATTCAGATGGATCGCCAAGCGTAAGTAACGTTCAGTGCAAATATTTTTGTTTTAAAGTAGATTTGAATTCTTGATCGTGTTCTATTTGAAGAAGGAATAATAATCAAACACACGCGAGCTCCCGTTTCTCCTATCAGTGCCACAAGTTGTACAAGAAGTCTTATCGTTATTCGACGATTAATTCTAGCAGGTTTGTTTGTCAAATGTTCTACAAAGAATGTATAGAAGTTAACAATAAATCTTGTAAGCATGATTAAGTCGTGCATGGAGCCTGTCGTGTATGACGTGATGTATGGAAGACGTGTTCAGTAAGAACAAATGTTTTCTTTACTGCCACAATAATAGATCAAAAGCAAAGTGACGCTCGAAGCATAACCGATTTAATTAATGTCTTTACAATGAGATGAATGGGACAAGAACTTATCTAGTAGAGATTGAGAAATTCCTTGTTATAAACTCGGTGTTATACCCACTTGTCACCAAGCCACATATAGCTTATGCCTATCAGCCTATCTAATAAAGACGTACGGTATTTGTTAGAAATCTTTAATAGTACGATGACATAATCTGTGTTGAGTTTTTAAAGTGAAACTTCTTTGGTGGCGATTCGATAATTGGAGGCGTATTTGGTTACACGCGTTAGAAGGTAACAGAGAATGAGGCAGAGAGCGCTCTCTCTCTACACTTTGGTACGCACTATAAAGCTATAGAATGCGATAGCGTCGCGCGTGCGCCCATTGCTGATCGTCGTGTAATTATTTTCTGTAGTGCCCGAATAAGTAATTTTAACTGTAAGAAAGATTAACTCTTATCGAGTGTATGGTGTGGCGCGCACATGTTTATTTTTTAAAACAAGTCGCCCACACGATCCTCCCTGTGCAAGAGATGAAGTTACAAACCGCTGGTGCTGTGGTTGTCGTGTTGCCGCGTGTAGTCGTTCCTCTCCGGCGAGGGTGCCAAGTCGCTGCCGATACCCGAGCTGCCACCAGATGACTCCAGCTTGCGCCTGGCGTTCACACCCACGATGTTCTGGTTGAGGCAGCGGCGCGTGTCGATGTTGCTGAGGTTGCCCTTCTGGCGGTGCACCGTGTCGTAATCACGCGGTGGTAGCAGAATTGGACTCTTTCCTGGAAAAAGTAACTCACTGGTCAGTCACGTAAACAGTTTAGGGAAATTTTGATTTTATTTATATTCAGCGCAAAGCAGTATGCTACCTTAGACATAACACTCGATATAAAGCACGCTATAGGGTTTTGAAATATATAAAATATATGTGTATCTAAGTTCCCTATGGGCTTCAAAATATATACGATTTCGATGACATATTCAGGCAATCTTCAAATTAACTCATTAGAAGATTCTGTGAAGTTTGGTAGCGATCGTTAACTAGTTCTAAATCAGTGCAAAGCCGGGGCTGGTTGCTAGTTATCAATAAGAGGGAAAACGAATGAAATATTGTATCTACAAAAATTTTAATGCAATAACAGTGTGGTAGTTGATATGCGCATAAATTTATGCTGCTAGATATCAATTATCACCATCACCTATATTTTGAATATTTTATGACAAAGAAATAAAAAAAATGCATAATTGGTAATTAAAAAACGACAAACATAAATTTGCGTGATAACTAAACTTACAGTGTCAAATTCATTATATAGTTAAAGTAAGAACAACGCATAAATAAAATACAGAAGGAAACGTATAAAGCGCGAAATACAAATCGATATCAAGTGCAGGATTTATATGCGTGAAAGCGGGCATAAACAAATGAAAACTCGCACTAACCTAGTCCCTTTTTACCTGTTGAAAGCTTCTGTTTCAACTCTGCCGCCAGGCTGTCGTACAGATTGGCGACGCACCTCTCCTCGGTGCTCCCCGAATCGGACTCGCGTGAGACCTCGCTGCCGAGAGAGGAGTCTGGCGGCTTCTTGGAGGGCAGAGCGCCCCGCATCTGCAGCTTCCTCTCTATGTCGGCGAACTTCTTCTGGTTCTCGGGACGCTCTATCAGCGCCTGGAGGTGCGTGTACAGCATCTCGGCGGTGTGGTCGGAGTCGCATCTGTGGAATGAGAGCGCTTGAGAAATTGGCCCGCAAAGCCGACATTTGGCCTGCCAATATTGTGTCGGGGGGAAACTCGTTTTTATGCTTATCATCTATTGTTATTACACTTTAATGTCTCTCATTTTTATTCGAAGTTATGCGTTGATTTTTCGAAGAAATAGTTCATGGATCGGTTTCATTTAAATTGTATTCGCGACGTCGAAGATTTTTATGGTTATATTATACTCGAGCTAATAAGATAAAAACCTTTTTCTACACTACACATAACATTTTTTTTAATAAAAACCTTTAAATATCTATAAGATTAAGTTAATCTAACAGTTATTGGTCAATTCAATCCATTTATTTTAATTCATGGTAGACATTAAAACCTAAAATAACAAAAATGTTTCAAAGTACGTCAATCTTATTTAGAGACAACAAATGTGGAGATATCTGAGACTCATAGTTAAACGAGTCCAAAAAGGACATAGAAACAAATCGAATACGTTTTTACTATACTATTATTTTATTTCATTATGTTTTTTTGATATTATGTGAAAAACGACATTTATATTATTTCATGCTACTTGTGTAGACACCATGGCTCCGTCTCATTTAGGCGGTGTTTCGGTTATGACTGGGGCGGCATCAGAATTAGCTCATGTATGTATTAGCTCAAGTGGCGTAAATATGAGTCTCTTATAATATAATCGGATTTGTTCAGATTATATGTATGTTTGCTATTGCTATTGAAATCTTAGTCCGTGGGGTTCCCGCACCTCACATTTTTTGAAAGGTTTACGTTCTAGAATTATCGCCGCGGCTGCTGACAAGAGGGCTGTTTCTGTTCTCACTCAAAGGTTAAGTTAAGCATATGTATTCGGCGAGGAAATGCTGTTAGCGTTCTTGTAAGCATTTTGCGTGGCCTAGATTAAATAGATAACATGCAATTTGTATTGATTTAATATAGTCAATATTTTTATTTTATTCGTAATTATAAAATGTATTTTTATTGAAAATATTTTTATTTATTTAAATATATTTTTATGTTGTATCTCCTCACACAATGGATATTGTTGTACATATTTACCTATATTAACCATTACGGTAACCAGTTGTAGTATGTCGTGACAGGATCCGCATGCCAAAGTATTGTGCATCCTACTCTCTGCTCGAATGTCAAAGTTGAAAGATTCCCTACAAGGCCATTTGTCACTTAGCATTTAGTAACGCATCGTTGCCTCGATTGGCAAACATGCGTTAATGAACTACTATAATATTGTTTTTATATTTTACAGGACAATTATTGTCCACCATAAAAACGAAGTCTTTATATTCGGGAAAGATCTGCAGCCGTCGACATTCTTCTTCCTTGTCGTGTCACATTTTTTGTTCGATCGTAAATCGCCAGTCTCCGATGGCTAGATATCCAAGAAGGTTGTTTTTTTTGGGAACATTTTTATGTATGCGTTCGTATGAGTGCTTAAACGTTTCGAGTAAGATTATTATCGACTTTCTATACAGATATATTTCATGAATTACTTTAACTTATATTTATATTATAGTTTTTAAACTTGGTGCCGTTGCTATAAATTTCTAAATAATATTAATTAATTAGTAAAAAAGAGAAACTATTGTTAACATACAATGATGTTATTCACATTACAATTTAATATTATGACACGTTGTGGATCTGTGTCACATGAGGCGAGTATACTCGCGTGATTGTTTGCTGTGATCTCGGCTGGCAACCAAGTTAGCTGCGGAGACGCAAAATATACTGCTATGTTATATAATGCTTTGTTTTTTGAGAGCATGCTAGATTTACTGATAAGACATACGATATTTTCTGCTTACACTTGCTGCTGAACTCAAAAGTAAGCAGAAATTATACAACAAAAGACTTTCTTTTGTTGTATAATTAATTTTAATAAGTTAAATAATAATTGGTGATACTATTACTTCGTTGTGTATGGCTTATTACGGCATAGAAGTATTATGAAACGAAGGCTAGGACTGAAAATCAGCGCTGTGTTGGGGCCTTGACTTCCGGCATAGCATAATGCTGAGCTGCTAACCTAATTTACCGGAATAGGGCGTACAATATTTTTGGTTTATTAAAGTTCTTTTTCATTTGTTTTATATTTTAATTATGTATTTGTTTTCTTTTGATTTACTGAATTATTTATACTTAATTATTATTAATAATTAATTATAAAATAATTTATAATTATTTTTTTTATTTCTTTTATTTTTTGTTAATTTTAGTTTTTCTTTCTCTTTTATTGTGTGCGTCTTTTTTTTTTGGTAAATAAATGTATTTTCTTTCATTCTTCTCCTTTCAAATGTGAGCCAAATGAAAAGCAGCATGTTATAACGTAGACATCAGCATAAATTGACTGAAAGACACAAGTGACAGTGATAACTGAACTGGCATTGCGCACGCCACAAGAATTTAGCTTCTTTTTTATAAAATCAAAGTCCAACACACAAACATACACAAGTCATAAAAAATGACAAGTTTCAATTGTTAAACTTATCTTAAGATTATGATTAAGACACTTACTTTATTTTTTTTAAATGCAATATTGCTACAGTAAATTATGCCGACTATTGCACAAATTATGTCAACTTATTGTACAATTGGCATTTATTCATTCATAATTTTGAATATTGCTCGTAAATAAACATGTAATCTGCATATTAAGCCACCTTGAAAATTGTATGTTTATGTAACTAAATATAATATTTTCCTACTGAGTACAGTAATTATTCGTAATGAATATAAATTACCTCACGCCAAACCGTAGCGTGAGCCTTAAGCAGTCAGGGATTTTATAATTTTTTCATTAAAATTATTTAATATAGACTTTTTTTAATTTTGTAGAAAGATGAACTAAAAAAGAATTCCACACCGCGAGGACTTAAACTCTGGGATACGGGCCCAACGCTCTTGCTACTGAGCTAAACGGCCTATCTTCACACAGACGGAAATCTCAACGTATTTTATACACTTTGGTTTTATTATATTTTTAAGCAATTTTTGGCGTCATCTAGTGTTTTGTTTACAGCAACCAACCACCTTTTCATTTATCATTTTACATTATTACAATATTTCATTATTTGAAAACTAGAGATGCCACACTTGCTACTATTATTTTAAAGAACATTTGATTGATTGACATTCGATGAATCGGTGACACTGTTACTACCTTTATCATGTGCTAAATTGCATTCACTCGATTGCCACACGGGGCATTTATGTATGTTACTTAGAGATATTTGTTTCGGACCTAGCTGTGTTCCCAAGCATGGTTGACGTCAGGTAGGCGGCCGGTAGTAAGGGACCAAGTCAACACCTCTAACAAATTAACATGTTGTGGCGAGCCCATCTTGGTGGGATCAGGGTAGAAGGATAATGATTTTTAACATGACAACTGCTACGATTTTGTGTTAGTGTAAGAAGTTTGCAACCAAACAAACGGTTCACATGATGTTTAGAGATTACCGCTGCCAATGGGCAGTTACAAAAAGAGTGGAGCCCGGTTACCGTAGTCACCAGACGAAAGGAGAAAGTATAACACTTCCACTTCACGCCGGTCTGATGTGAGGCCATTTTACTTCTCCAGGTTTTCTTAAAGTTAGCAACGCATCTGCAACCCCACGAGTGTTACTCGTGTCCATGTTTTCAAAAAGAAAGCTAATGGAAGTTGTACTTAGCCAAATATCAAATAGAAATACAGAATATTCATGTAACGTAACATCCTGCTCACGTCCTTTGAACTGTGTGATAGCGCAAATGTCAAGGCCCGAGAACGAACATTATTAGCATAGGAATTTTAATTATAAGCATACATTATCTGGCCTCTATACAGCGTGTCTTTACAATCGCGACAATAAATGAACACAAATATAGAGGATAACTTTTTAAAATTGTTTTAAAAATATACTTTCTTTAAACATCAATATTTACAGAGTTATTAAATTTTCCAAAACAAAGGATTTTAGAACATCCTTACGTATAAAACTGTAACGTAAAGTTCATTTGTAAAGGTCACAAAGCATATGAATGGGTTGAATGAATTTAAAATAGACAAAACATACAGTTAGAAGTAAGGCTTGTAATGCAACGCTGTGGCAACGAATGAAAAAGTCTCTGAATGAATCAGTCAGTCGTAGTTGTATAGGATGTTACAAATTTTGTTTCTTTTTTACTTAATTACTTTGTTTGAAGAAAATTTTATTTTAATTATGGATTTTTTTAACGTTAATATTTTTTTATGATTATTGGCAAGTAGAGTTAGACGTGTGTTCATTTATTGTCGCGATGGTAACGCCACGCTGTATATACCTGTATCGATTTTAGTCAGATTCCTTCCAGATTTATGCCGTCTCTCTATGTCGTAGTGTTCGTATTATCATCAACAAACACTTTTAAGAGAAACATTTTATTTAAGTAGTAATATGTGTTCGCGGTGGTAAAATTAATCTTTGAAAAATCGATTTGCGTATTTAAAAATATTAAAACAATAATAAGGTACAAGTACACCTTATACTTAAAAAAGGAAACAGAACGTAATAAATAATAACATTTTAAAAGACTGAAATAATTAGAATTATTAACTAAAATAATGAAATTGTTTTGATTTGCATTATTTAACTTCAGATAAGGGTAGGATCAGAATAAAAAAAAGTCCTGAAGTGAATTAACGTATAAGTTGACATTCAAATACAAATTTAAAGGTGAATAGATTGACATTTGATCGGAAATTTAAATAGTATAGTCGCGTGTGTATATGGTTCTTATTATTTTTTTAGTAACTAGGGGCTCGTCCCAACTTCGCACGGGTGGACATTTGTTTTCTACACATTGGACTACATCTTTGTACTTTTGGTAGGGATCCCTAACTTTTTCTAGAAATTGATATAGCCTATGTTACTTAGGGATAATGAATTTTTGAAGTCAGTAGTTTTTGAGTTTATTCGTGACAAACATACAAAGATAAAAAAAGCAAATCTTTCCTTTTTTAATGTTAATAATTAATATAGATTGTATTTTGCTGTGTGTTTTAAATATCACATCCGGTAAATATAAAAGACACGATTGTTATCATTTCTCAGCCTTAAGATTATGCTTCTGTTTACTTGAAAGCCGTCGAGAAAGCTGTAAACTTTCTACATGAGCATGCATGACTTGTGAACTCTAATTCGTAATACATGTTTGAAAACATTAATTATTTCATATTCAATGCCCGTTGGCTCTTTTCAGCTTTCGAGCGTAATGGATATTGATGTGAGTATGTGCTTAAACTTTAATGTTAGTGTTAAGGTTTTATCAATTAAAATCCAATTTATCTTAAAACCTGTTAGATTATTAAATGTTTTGTTGAGTAAATTAACGGCAAGAAGAGAAGCGAATGATCCACAATGTTTCATTAATTTCCTAAATCAGTCGTAAAATCCCACAGGTCCATTAAATTTGTAACAGGTAATTAGTTTTCTGTGAAGATGTAAACTATAACTTTCTTCTAGGATTTAAGATGGTTGTAGATTTAATATTAACATGAAAAATAATTAATTTGTATTTGAATATTAATGTCAACAATATTTTTAAATGGTAACTTTCATGAATGCGGAATGCAGTACTCCTACTGTGAAAGAACGCTTAAATGAATGGCTAAAGACAATTTGTTTTGATTATCATAAAACCCACCAGAGTGTAAATGTTACAATAAATCATTCCGATTACTGATTTATGGCAAAATAATTTTGCCATAAATATACACAGCACAAACAAACAGCAGCAAAAAACTTTTCATTCATGTCTTCTAGAAATTCTAATGTTTTATACCGAGTGCAGAGATCAACACAATAAAACTACAAATACTTATTTTAACACATATAAATGCTGCTTTATTTCACCTGGCTTATCAATGGTGTAAAAATGTTTCGCCTCTCTCTAATTTTGGTTACTTATTTCCGTCAAAATATCTTGCACCCGTAAAATAAGACGACACTTTAACAAAAGTGATTGATAATGTAATATCGAAGTAGCAAAAGAAATGTTAACACTACCCGCTGTTCATATACTAAGAAATCAATGTAAACAGTTTGAAAAAAAAAAATCCGCCATCTTATAAGTCAAGGTATTTAATTGAAATCAACAATGTGAAGCAGCTTCTTTTGATGACTTTAGTGCCTTATTAACATTCCTCGATTTAAGGTGTCGAAACCTGTTTCATAGTTGCCAACACATTTTTCTGCAAAAACCCGACTGGCGACAAACACTGGTGAAAGTTATGCGTTTTATTAACCTTCCGGGCGCCATATTTGAACAACTGTCAAAAACGGAATCGTTGAAAAGCGCGCGAAATAACGCAGGTGTTTTACACGTACGAGGTGAAAGGCTAGAATTCGTCGTATAGCGTCGTAAGGGACTTGCGAGTAAAACGAGTAAATTATTAACAAACCTTTTATGGTCTGTGCAGGTTGGAAATCGCCATTATTTTCTTTATGATACGTGATTTATAATCGCGTGTAACTATATAGCCAAGTAACAACGCTTTGCATGACATATAAATCAGAGATATTGTGACGCATGTTGAACGTGCCATAAAACATAAAAGCTATTCACAAGATAATGAAGAAATTGTAAATAAAAAAGAGAAAGACAAAGCGTTATACAGTAGTAAGTTTGTAAAGTATTTATTGCCATTCAGGATTATGCGAGCTAAAAATCAAAGAATGTTTTGTAAGTAAGAGAAATGCGCAATGTTTTAATTAAAATTACGAAATTACGCCACGAATTTTAACTTTCTAGTATCACCTTATTTAAATACACTTTGATGAATGTAAATTATGATGAATGTAAGGTATTTGTAATCAAAAACATATTTATTTAATTAAATTTATGATAGGATTTTAATGTGCTCACTTTAAAATTCCAGAAAAATTAATTAAGTCATTTTTCCTACCAAAGAATCTAGTCATAAGGTAACAGAATCAATATTCAACTATAACAGACTGCTTAATGTAAATATTCATATTTTATGTTAATTTATCATCGGAATGTCTCAGGACCGTTAATTAATTTCGGTGACCGGGTCAAATTTTAAGCACCTTATTTAATTCCCATCATCATTCCATCGTCTCGAGGCTCGCAATTTTATTTCTTTTGTATTTTTCATTGAATTTCGAACCATTACGGATTAATACACACATATTCAACAATTATAAATGATGGATAAAAGCGGTATAAGCCAGTCGAACCATGGACAGTTACTGCAATCCTCGCTTCGAGTAGGTTATACTTATTCCATAAATTACTCTTGTTACTTCAAATAATGCAAAATATGTTTCATTACATATTAACGTTTTAATTATAGAACAATGTTACGTAAGTATAATATTTGGGCAACCGGTGGACGCAAATGGCAAGTGTTGTTCGTTGTGACGTTCTAAGGATGTGCTCTATGTTCAACAGTGGACGTCTTGCGGCTGTTGATGACAATATTTTCTTAATATTAACCAATGGAACGTTTAATATAAAATATTAAGTTAAAAGTAGCTTTAGTTAATTTTTTGTTCTATGTTACTACTTTATTTTGAACACATTATTTATGCGAGTATTATATAATTTTACGTATCTACCGTTAAAATCAAATTTTAGCTGTCAAATATTTAACGACTTTCGGCGACGACAATAGAACTCTCCACTTAGAACATATTTTCTCTAAAATTTGTACCTATTAAATTTTCTTTATTGAGCCAGTAGCCAGAGAAACAGTGAGTGAGCCAAAAAGGTCAGTTGTGAGTTGAATAGACGGTGATGCCCGACTTCACCGGATGCGCAACGTGATATGTCAGGGGGAGGGTTGGCAAACTTTGTATACCTTCATCGATTTTGAGATTACTTTAGTGAACTTAAGCCCTTTTGTGTGAACGAGCGTGAAATGCAGAAAAAATATATCAGTCAACTTTACGGCTATGCCGATAATATTAGGGTAAAATGTGTAAAAATTTTACTTTTGGAAGTAGAGACTTCAACTCTATATGGTCTTTTTTTTGCAAAAGTTAACGTATGTAGGAAACTCGTAAAAATACATATTGTCATTTCATTGCTAAATTTTTAGCTACAGCGTACGTATATTTGGGGTAACCAACTAAAAAAAATAGGTAAATAACTAAAATCCGATATTTAATACACAATATGATGTAAAATTACATATCATTTGATTACGATTAACAATGTTTTTGTCGATTTTAAAATGATTTCTATTCTATAATATTGATTTAAATTAGTCTAGAGAGTATTTACTATAAAAAAAGATTATATAATAAGTATGATAGTCGATAAACGTCACGGGTTGTATAAAAAAATAACATGAGGTGTTGTACGGTAACCTTGAACCAAGAAGGGGAAAATTTAACCACGTATTTAGTGTTTCCAGAATGGCGCAGTATTAATTGCTTTGAGTATGTGTTCTAAGCTAAAATAGTACCTAAAAGAAGATTTTTAATGACACGGTAAATAAATACAGCTGAATTTAATTCAAATGCATTGAAAACTTTAATTTAAAGGTTTTACAATTTAGTGTTCGTGTAATTAATAAATTGAGATAAAAAAACATGATGATGATGAAATTGTACTTGCAATGTAACAAAATAACACTTGCACTGCATAAAAGAATTATACCGTATCGAGATGTAATTGAAGGTCATAGTATTTTAAAAATATCACTTTATACGGTTTTATACAATTTCCAGTTTCAATTGCCCAATTCGAATCGAGTTTGTTTGTAAAGTTGTTTCCAAGTTCGATGATTCCAGATCGCTGTTAAAGTAATTCCGAGGTGAAAATTAGGTATGACGACCTTCATTTCGAGGCACTTGAAGCGGATGATTTTTATGACAAGACTCACCTCTTCAAAGGTCACGGTCGTTTGCTCGCTCGATTGTAATTGGTAACTTAACAAAACATTAAAGTATAGTAATCCGGGCGCGTTCGTATACATTGTACAAGTAAACCGTGTTCAAATAACGCTACCGATGACATTGTTTCAATTTAAATATCGATTGGACTTTTCCATTATTAAGAACTAGCGACCCGCCCCGGATTCGCACGGGTGCATTGTATTACGCATATAAACTTTCCTCATGAAATACTCTATCTAGTAAAAAAAAACCGCATCAAGATCCGTTGAGGAGTTTTAAAGATCTAAGCATACATAGGGACAGACAGGCAGCGGGACGACTTTGTTTTATACTATGTAGTGATAGTAAAGTGTGAAATCCAGAGATACGCAACGGACACGTTGGCGAAGTAGCTTCTTACACCTGCTTTAAATTTGTGGTCTTTACAAAGCTGAACGTTGGCAATTGTTTTTTTGTTTATTAAAACATCTCTTAACTTTTTAAATTTAAATTATAGTAATAATTTAAAAAAATATTGTAAGTGGTTCCACAATTGTATAACAACCTTCATTTAATTTGATAATAGTAAATTTAGGCAAAATTTTAACTAATTCATTGTTAAATCATTAAGTTATTATTTCTTCTACGTCTATGTCGACATTAAACATAGAAAGATTAAAGGGCAACCCATGAAGACGTATATTCATATGCATATATTTATTACAAAGAGAGATGATTAAATGAAATACATTTAGTAAAGCTACGGCATCTAATTACACCATAAGTATTAAATGTCAGGCGCGTTTTGTTCTCCGTTTGCGCGCGAAAAGGGCATCTCCGTGCCTTGCGTTCAAATACCTAACCTTGACTACTATTGGACGATAACAATAAGAGTAGGATTCTACTCTCAAATACTCCAATACGAGGCCTAACCTACGCTTAAAACACTACATGGCCGGTATCTTGACTTGCACTAACAAAAGCGGCAACACTTTTTTTCATTAACTTTCCGTTTTTTGTTTATTTTCTATATTCTATATTGCAAGGAAAAAAATTCACACGCGGCATTTGACACAAATTTTCAAGATCACTCATCCAATTACCTTATCCCAGTGACGTTAACTAATTATTTATTATTCGCAACACGAACACGTGACAAGCGGCGAACACGTTGCCACAAAAGCATGTGGCACTGTGCTTTTTCCATGTGATTTTCCCGAATCTTGTTAGTATTAACAAGAATTCGAACTAAAGATCTCGATTAATCAATTGCTTCTACATTTAATTGTATCAAAATTATAAATACCTTAACCGAACTAAATACGTGGACGCGTCCATAATTCAAAAAGCTTTATCGACACTACTGTGCACTATTTTACTTTAACTTTATCGTAGTATTTCTATCAAAACGTTTTTATATCCACATTCCACATGTATAAATACGTCGCAATACAAATTTGTAATGAAATGTCTTTGCCATGTCGTGCTCTTTGATGAAATCCTATTAGAAAAGAAAACACATAGAGGTGCGTGGAACCAGAGATAACGTCATTTCGACAGGCCGAAATGTAAAACCTAACTTATGTTTTAGTTTAAAAAAAAATAGCATTTTGTAATAATTGTAACGGCATTTGGCAACGAATTCTCGTGGTCGACCGTTGAGCAACGCTTTCAAAATTGTTACGTTTATTGTGTTACAAATTAACACGTAGGTGAATAGATGTAACAAGACGGAAAACTTGATATATGTGTGAAACGTGAAATGTAGAGGTTTTATGTTCGATCAAAGATGACACCTTAACCTCTTGCTCCTTTACATACAATACCTAAATGTAGTAGAAGTACACCACTACCGCTTTCTTATTATAATCTTTACAACATTGACTTAGTTATAATATTTCCAGTAATGGCTCGTGATAAGATGTTGTGTTTTTATTTCCAGTGAAGTAAAATAAAAGCCTCCCTGTTATTCTTGTACCTTTGTGTTTTCTCAAACTTGGTAATAAAGTATCTTTGATTTGATTTATTTACACCGCGTTTTCAACTATCTAAAAAATCAAGCAATTAGTTATTATCAGTTAATTATACTGTTTGAATTTAATAAAAACACACTATCAGTTAATTATACCGTTCGAATATAAAAAATCAATATCAATTTATGTGATCATTTTAAAAATATTTTCACACAATATAATATATCTGATTTAAAACCAAACGACTTACGACCTCGGAGATCATGTAAACAGTTAACTTGTTTTTGGGTCTTTAACCTGTACCGATCTTCATGCATCAGGCATTTGGCGTGAAGCCTATACATTACGTGACTTGTGACATAGTCGTAAATCAATCTGAACTTACTCAATCAAATACGTGCAGCGAGTACAAACGATGTAATGATACATAGTTTTGAAGTTTAAAAGAGCTTGCAACAAGCGTTGATTGACAAAAGGAATTACGACTTTGACTTTCTCGAATAAAAGCAGAAGATTTAGATTTAATACAAAATCAATCGTAGACTGAGCATGACAGCTCAGCGTCCGGGCGCTTGTTTTTAACCGACTTCAAAAGGAGGAGGTTCTCAATTCGATTGGTATATTTTTAGTTAAGTAAACTCGAGTAACCTGGATGTCGTTGCCATTGAAATTGTTAATTTCCATTTAACTGTCCAGCGTATGTCAAGGAAAACATCGTGCTACGCACTAATACTTCAGAACAGAATAGGTCTTTGCCCAGCAGCGGGACATACATAGGATGTTACTTAACTCAGGTTTATTTCAAATTCTAGACTTTCCAACCGATCGAAAATACAAGTACATTGAAAACAATTAGAAGTAGCATATCGCTCGTTTAATTAAAATGAGATCGTCCAGAAACTCTTATTGTAATCTTTAATAATTAATTATTATTTATGTAAAATTTTGTTATTCAATGTGTAACAGAACTGTAATCCCTCAAGATTTCTTATGTAAAAAGGACGAGTAGATGATATTCATTATTTGCTTTTGTTACACAAGCTGACAAACGGTTAATAAAATAGCTCACCCGATGTGCCGACTGGCTCATATATATATTTTTTAACTTTTATTTTCAACTTAGGTTTAATTATACAGTCATAAAGGCAGTAATCTATGTCGTAATCTAGCTCAGAAATTTAGACCCGTGTTTAATGCTTACATATTTTTATAATTACTTTGGTAAAATTTCTAATAATGTACAAACTTTCACGTTTTTACCTAGCATTATTATGGATTTCACTAGTCTGGGAACTGCGGTGATAAGAAACTCCGTGCTAACTATCAAGAGATATCAATGGACTTCCACAACTTTAAAAAGGTCCTAGTCATGCAATATCATTACTCCTAACTTAAAATCTTCGCCCGTATCGAACTGGGGCCCGATGGGTGAACACAAAACTCACGGTTGGGCTGAAAGCCGCCACAGTGGTGGTGAATGTAAATCGAGTGTTTATGCAAATACAACCTTTACAGAATAGGCAGATGCACATTACATATAAACGAAACGTCGCGAGAATACGAACGTACGGAAAGGTAACGAAGCTTGTTAATGTATTATTTTGAATGGTAGAAATGTCTTATATATACGAAAATACTACATGGTTCAAGTTCAGTTCAATTCAAAAGTCAGTTCGAGACTTTCCAGAATATGTTTTAAAAATACGCGATAAAATCATCGATACCTTCATTTAATAATGAAAAAATGCATAAAGTAGCATACACATATGACACTTGGGGAGCGTCAAGCAGGGAGATATATACTACAATATGATTAATTTCTTTTACCTAAAAATACGTTAACGCTTTTCAAATTCACTAGTGCTCGAAACGTCCTTGGGAAGGGGTGATCAATCAAGATTGCCTCTATTTTGTGCGATTTCCACTGCTTCCGTTTAAAAATATTAATTAGATATTCGGCACTAGAAAAACCCTATGCACAATATATTATTGTATGAAATATAGGTAATACACCAATCTTTGCGTCGAGGCGTCGGTAAATCTTTTTGTTATAAACATTGTCTTTCACCATTTATTGACAAATGATGAATATGATCGCGCCTTTGTTGACCCTAACTTTTCAGTGTTATATAAGATAAATGTTTTGGAATGTCTCCTGTTTATAGCAGTTTTGTTTATGCCGAAATCTTTAACTAACACCGCTAGAATTACGCCTACATTAAGTAACCTGAGTACAGAACTGTGATTAATGAAACGGTAATTATATTATTACAGTCGGGCGAAAGTGTTCTAGAAAGTATTCAATATTTATTACCTGTTAAATGTTATTAATTGACGACCGACACGTGTAATTTGCACACGAGTCACGTTTGATACATGAGGACTCCGCATATTTATACCTCGCATTCTTATGTTCATTCACTTTAAGTCAGAAGGCGATAAACAAAAAGGTGGCTCGCCCGGCTTAAATGGCGTAACGCCGACCATGGACATACCTCCTGTGGTTTGCAGTAGCTTTGCCAAGTATTTTGAAGGTTGTAACAGGTAACCTCACTCGCCAGACGAGAGAAAATATACTTCTACTTCACGCCGATCTTCTGTGACTCCATTAAACAAGCCTCCCTATCTGTGTATCGGAAGAAGCCGCCTCTGAGCTTGCATAGGCATTTGTAGTCCGTATGTAATATACCTTACAATATTTCTATATTTGCCCCTAATTAAACTATAGCAATAATAGAGCCAGCTTTGTTTTTCTCCTCCTCCTTGTTTTATATAATATTGATGGACGTGATCTGTTTCAATAAACTTGAGAACTACACAACTATCATACTCTACTCCCGAATCGTTTTTTATATCATGTAATCATATATATCTTCGGATAGCCCGTGGAGACCAAATTTGTCTACATTGACACCACAAAGGCATTGGTGTGGTTGACAAATCGGTGCCCCCAGACGGATTCCTACAGCAATGCGTCAGCTTTCATCGTCAATCAATGTGCCCAAGTTACTTGATGGTAAAGCGTGAAGCCAGTAACTCGATTCTTTAGATGAGACGCCTAGGAAACGGGCACGCTCTAAATTACTTTCTAAAGATTGAAACGTATCTCTCTGTATTCTCCGCACCAAAGGAACATCCCACTGTTTTCTTTGAAACGTACTTTTTCTTGTTTTAGTGTTGTTGTCGTTACAATTTCATGGCAAAACGGTCCATTTAGTATAAATACACACCTGTATGCGTGGACGTGAACGGGGCAGCCCGTTATAGGGTTGTACAGCAGTAGCACGCACGCCACCACATCTCCCTGCACCACGGCGCTCGTGATGCTGCCATGAGGTATGAAGTGTTTGATAGTTTGCTGCTTCCCCTTCGCCGTCACATTCTGGATGATCTTCAGGCCTTTGTGGGAGACCTGGCGAAATAGCCAATTACGTCGTTACTTTAAAAATTAATTCCTCTATACATATAATAAAAATGTAACTAATTGTTGTCCGTGTATGGCTGTCTTGGGGCTATTATCAACGCAATAGGACCCAAAACAATGATTGTTAAAAGTTTTGTCTGTTTATCTGTCTGTACGTTTGTGCGCGCTAATCTCAGAAAAGGCTTAACCGATCTGGGTGCAACCTTATTCACTAATGCATTGTAGTAAGCTTCACATTCATTGATAGTTTTATTAAAATCGGGTGATAAATAAAAATGTTATATCAACTTAAAGAACCACATTGAAGACGAAAAAATGCTATTTAATAACTACAGTCGAATTCGATGAAACTATAATTAACTGTATATTATAGTCAGGAAAATTATGATGATTGTAAGTTTATATAAAGTTAAAAAACCTTTTTTATACTGTTAGAATGACCTTGAACCTGATATTGGAACTTGATATTATAAAACTGAAGAGTTTGCTTCTTTAAATTCGTAATCTTAAGAATATATAGTCTACGTTCTAAGCAAAATATAAAATGTAGTACATGTGGGCGCAGTCGCGGGCGAAAAGCTATTACTTATGTCGTTCAGAGACGATTTTACAACTCTACTGTCAATATTCCTGTATCCAACACTCGATTATTAGACTAAAGATAATAATATTTTATTAAATAGCGGGTCCGATAACATTGACGAACAGTTATATTAAATAACCTCTTTATTATTATTATTGAGAAGAATTATTTTCATTGATGTCTGTTTTATCTGTCTAAATGATAAATGATATATGAAACTGAGATATTTCAGATTTGAAACGTAGTAATCACGTAAATACATAATCGACTAATGAATGCTTGATTTGTTCAACTCATAAATACTTTATTTGCTTTGGTCATGTCATAAATACTTGATTTGGTTACCTGTAGGGTAACTTTAAAGGGCTCCAAGTCCCTCGCTCGCTCCTCGAGAAGCCTTATGGCTGGCAAAGCGAATTCCTCGCCACGAAGTCCGCGCGATTCTTGAGCACCCAGAAACCACACGTAGTACGAGGCCTTCTTGATGTCCTTTTTTAATCGTAGTGCCATCTTGTAGGACTTCTATGTCATTGTTGGATATCTGTAACAACGATAAAGTAACCGTCAGATGAAATATAACATGTTTTTGAGTAAAGGAGTCGAGGAACATGGGTTCGATTACCACCCGAGACAAAGATTAGTATGACCTACAGACCTAACTGTTCTGGAAATGGGTCTGTAAAATGTGTCTACAACAAAGTAAGTGTTACAGCTTAGTTACGTCTGAGACTAGAAACTACGGATGATTCGAGGCCTGAACCCTCAGATTCAAATCCTTCTTGCAATTGAATTAATAAATTCCTTGTGCGAAAATGACCATTCCAGATTTTTCCCTGGCGTGAAACGTAATCGCTCTGTAATATTATATAGAACTACATATTATATATCTACACGTTGAGGGTTAAAACATGAAGTTCCAACGTAAAGAAGGAACAGATACCATACATTACTATCATTCTTCATTCTTTCTTTAATTGAAATCAGAAAAATGCAGCGCTGACAGCTGTTGTCTCCGCAATATTTCTAACAGCACGTAGCGTTTGCGAAATAAGGGCGGCGGCCTGCCGTCTAGATCGCTTAGTGTGGGCATTTGTTTACGTTTACGAATTCTCTCACGCGCTTGCCGCCGGCGCGGCTTCGGCCGTTCACGCGCCTTGACACAGTTTTTAATTGGCGAGGCGAAAAGCGCGCGAATCACTTATGTTTTAATACCATTAGCGTTTGGAAATCGCAGGCGAGATGCCTCGGTACGAGATACCAATGAATGAATACGCTTTTAAGGACGTGACATCTTCCCCGCAGATAGTTCGTGCTCAGTACAGAGTGGCACCGGTGGGTTCCGTAGGAGATCCAGTAGCCTCTCTCAACGTATGCCTTCTCTGTGGGTGAGCAACAAGGAGGTTTTAGTAGGTAGAAGCCCCACATAACCTAGTTGCTCCCAAGAGATAGGGTATCTTTTGAAGATTCGAAAAAAAGATACCATTGACTGCTTGTGGATCGTTGAGTGAATTGGGTAAAAAACGTGAAAGAAAATTGGTATGAAACATTTGAAATCTATTCTTCTTCTTCTTCTTCTTTTCTTTTTTGGCGGTTTTCAATGAATACGCCAATGAACACTTCTATATAATAATATTTATGTATAATAATATTTCTATGATGTCATAGTGACGTTGAAGATTAAAAATTAATAGCAGTGTTACATGACTAAATTTTTTCATATTATTTTAATATTACATTCGCATTTATTAAATAAAACTATTTTACGGGTTTTGTTGCGACCAACGTTCTCAGTCAGTCTCGTGGCCAAAAACTTTGCATAGTATTCAAAGCTTCTGAAAAGCAAGTTTTACGCGATAAATTCCGTATAAAAGTTTTTTTTAAATGTATAGTGTTCACGTAAGTTCAAGACATCGTTCTTGCATCCGGCATCCATAACATCTTCCGATACAATGAAGCAAGGAAACTTTGATTTGCAAGTAGTAAATTACGAATGTGAGAACTGAGCGTAAGCCATTGATTCTGTTGACTACAACTTTCACCGTCAGGTCATTTGCATATGAATATATGTTTAGGTACATACTTGCTTACTGTTATAATTCCTAGCTTCATGCATTCCAATAATGTTTTAATGGAATAATTTATTATGGTTAAATGTTTTAATGTGAATAATTGATTATGTTTTAAATATTTCAATGTGAATAATTGATTATGTTTTAAATATTTCAATGTAAATAATTTTATATCAAATTGACAATTGCATGCTGAAGTCAGCTGAATATGTTGCACCAAATTATTATAATTAAGATCACAATGTACTACCATATTCTGGCAATAAAGGCATTCATTCATTCAAAATAAACATAAATGGATCGCGAATCACGTCAAAATTTATATTTTCAGGTCGTATTTGAATACGTAAAGTGTAATGTCTTCAAAAGTATGTGACAACGCTATAACGGATTTCTGTAAGCCTTTAGCATTAAATAGCAAAGTTATAGAAACTGCGTATTACCCAAACTAATAAACATGATAGATAATCGTTCCGTATTCCTATTAATCGCGAATCATTTGAAATTGGTCGCGTAATATCGGTTGTTTCATGGCAATTTAATTCTAATCGCTTTGGTTATACAGCCCGTTTGGGCGTAAGCACAATGTTACGTGATGATGTGATTCCGTTTCCGTGTGTGTGCAATATGCATGATTTACAAAACGGCCAAAATACAAGTTGCAATGCGTTGCAAGGTAATTTGATTTGTTGAGTTTCTGCTTTTTATTGAGCATTGTTTCAATGCGATACTTTACGCACGCGCATCCGTAGTTGTCAAAAGAAGTTAAATGTTCCAAAACTTGTATATTACCCATTCGTGAGCATATTCGTTATGTACTATGAAAGTCATCTATAATATGTGGTCTTTATTATCTGGTGTTAATCTTTGTCGGTGAAATAAGTACCTACGATTGGTAAATTTCTTCCATAACCATAATCACTTTTGTGTACTCGGGTAAATACTGAAGCCATAAGCAACAAAAGCCTATTCATAAAATTAAACTTCATCAACGTAATAAGTTACTTTTAAGACTAACGCCCGGTTTCTGAAACACTGATCATCGTAGATGTCAACTAATCAACTGTCAAATGCTTTTCAAATTTCATTTGTGTAGCCAAAAGGATGGTTAAACTCTTTGAATTGATCATTCTGATCATTAAGAAGATCATTCAGGGCAATTCAGAGAGTTTAACCATCCTTTTGGCAACTAAAATGAAATTTGAAAAGCCATTTGACAGCTGATTAGTTGACATCTACGATGATCGGTGTTTCAGAAACCGGGCGTAAGACAAGAATATGTTGTTTTTGAAAAAAAATACCAATGATATTATATGCAATAGACATCACACTACCGCACCGAAACTGAGGCACTCAAATTACACCAATTGGTATAACTCTTTTCTTCTTCGTGGTGGTCTTCATTACTGAAGGTTGTGTCCGTCCTGAAAAATTATAAGAGAATTGGCGACGAGCTGCTTCCACGCCACTCTATCTTCGGCTTTCTTCAAGGCAGTGGAAACAGGAAACCCGGTTATAAGCTTCACTTGATCAGACCAACGGTCGCCCAGGTGGTCGTTTGCCATCCACTTCCCCAACTACAACCAGTTTTTCAAAATTATCTGGCTGCCTACGGGCGATGTGACCAAAACAATTTAGAATTCGTTGATAGCAAATTGTGGTGAGCCTAGTCTTAATATTTAGTTGGTCAAGAATGGACTTGTTGGTGCGTTTCGTTCTGTCCACGGTATGCGCAAAATTCTTCTCCAACACAACATTTCAAACGCTTCGATATTTTTCCGGTCCACTGCGCGAATTGACCAAGAAAAAGCCGTACAGAAATATCGCGAATACCAGCGTCTATCTCTTTCCGTATTATACGTTCTATATCATTTGTCACATTCACTTGTATATGTCATATAACGTAAAGCGGTACAATTTTTAAACGCCACGCGATACGGACATACGACAACTATATTATTAAACATCATTAGAAAATACTACTGTTAATATATCGCGTCAGATGCGGCATTTTAATGGAAAAACTCGTTGTAAATAAATAACTGCAGGGCCTCGAGCTCAGAAATGGCCCATCGTCGTCGGTAAAATGAACCGTTATATCGCTTGATGATATGCGAACACGATCTTACGTATGATAGACAACCGGTTAAGTGCGTAGCGACGTCAAAACGTCAAACGACACTTCGAATAATTTTAGTTCAATTAATCTCTATAAGGTATTATAGAGATTAATTGAACTGATTAATTGGAATTAGTATTGTTAGAAGCTCAAATGTTGGAGCTGGCAACACTGTATACCAGATATGACGTTATCTACTTGAGCCAAGGGACACATGGTCGCATGGAGCAGCGGTCACTGGGATTTCGGCCGCGTTCCCGGACGGTGATATAACCACTAGTGCTGCTTGTCCTTATAATAGTTGGTAATATTCAAGTTCAGTAATAGTTAAAATATTAGGATCAAGGTAAAAACGTTAGAACTCTTATACACTATAGTCCAATTTTTTTTATATGAAAAAGTGGCAAACTAACAGGTGGTTCAACCGATGTTAAGTGATAACCGCCGCCCAAGGACATATGCAACACACGTATGGTTGCAAATGCGTTGCCACCTATAAATAAACTAGGCCCTGGCTACCTCACTCACCAGACGAAACGCAGAAGTAACACTTCTACTTTACGCCGGTCTTCTGTGAGGTCGTGCTACTTACCCGGACGGACCTGCTCATTCGTGCAACAGTGAACACTGTTGCGTGGTCCTAGCACAGTTAAAATATAATAATGTGAATTAGCTAGTTGTTCTATAAGTTTTACAATTCAGTATCGTCTTGAAAGTCGCAACCAGTCGGCTACTTTACATACATTTTCTGTACATGTTGAGACAAATATTTTGCTTTGTAGTTTTTGCGTATTTATTTCTCTTATGCCACCTTTTTTAATTCAAAATCATTCAATGGGATACCGATACTTTGATTTTAGGACTATTACAATAAAATTAGACAAAAACTCTGATAAGCTTATGAGTAATCATCGTATCGGCTTAAATTATGGTGGGTTATATGTGGCTTAAACAAACAGGTGATCCAGTTTTAAGTTTTTCCTATCATCTAGTTTGTGTTACATACACAAACTAAGGTAAGTGTATTAAAAAAGTCAGGGAATTAAACATTAATATCATCACTTGATGAGCCACAATTTTCTTATTTAAAAGCTTTGCTTTTCATGAGGCTTTAAATGTCGATTATGGAAGTTAATAAAAATCAAAATTTCGAATATATGATATATTAAATGTGACTCATGATGTTTCATGTCCTATAAGTCCGAATTAAATTACATTAACTGTGATGTGCGTAGTTTAAAAGTTGCTTATAGCATATATGAATAATTAATGTTAGCTTTGAAACATTGAATTCACGTCAAATTCACGTCACGACGTAAACATAGTGGTTATATTCTCTTTGATTCACGTTAACCGCTTGACACTTGACAATACGTCATTGTCCAATTTTTTGCGTCATAATTGTCGGTGCATAACCACAGATAATAAAACAATAGGAAGATAATTGTTTCTTTAGCTGTCATCAGATTGTACAAAAGCGTTGTGTTTGCGTGTTTGATTGTTTTCGCACGGTGAATTCTCTAATTGAATCAGGCACCGCCATATTCCATACACGGTGTGATTAAGGGCTTCCTCGCTTTATTGTTCCGGGGGATAATAGCAATGTGAATGTGGTTTCTTGGTTACGTAAAGCATTTTACGTTGCATTCGTGTCTTAATGAATGAAAACTGGTCGCGGTGTAATGATAGTGGCGTACAATAATGAGTTTTTGAACTAGAAAAAGATGAAGTTACCTATCAATCTAGATAAAAATCACATAGCTACCTGAAACTAAATTTTGGATATGAAGGAAGGAACGCAAATGATTCTTGAACCCAACGTTTTTACTTGCAGAAAAACCCATGGGTTTTTTTGGCAAACGTTTTCGTAACAAATATTGGTGCGTTTCAAGTATGTTGCATATAAATTTGAAAGTTTGAATATTAAATTGCGTTACACTACGTTTAAGAGTGTTTATGTACTGCTTCATTTAACGCTACCGAACTTAAGAGCCTGAGCAATAAATACAGGCGCTACGGTAATATAAAAAAAAGCGGAACAATGGCGTTAGAAATTACTTTAACAGAAATATTTTCACATGGTCGGAAGCACTCGGAAAGAATGGAAAATGATTCCATGCGCCGAATATTATCAACAACACCGAAACTGTTCACCGACCATTGTACTGGGCTTTTGTCTCGACAATTGCGGTATAATTAAGAATTATGATTAACAATAACTTGGAGTGCTCACCGCTAAATATGAGGCTTGAATGGCGAATAAAACTCGCCGAATTTAGGTTATACGGTTACGAAGTTCTCATCATTTTGTTTGGTAGTTTACCATGTCGTTAAAAAATAATTTTTGCTTTTCTAAACGCATATTAACACCTATTGTTAAAAATTAGACGAGAAAATTGCCCTACACGCGTATGTAGTTTAAATTTCCGTATCAAATGTTAACTATGTACCCCTAAGTTCATGGTGTTTTTAGGATTTCGTGTTATTCGGTTACAACGGTCCCTCCTAGTACTATCACTTTTTCCGACTAGATAGATAGACAAGAATCTGTATTCAATGAAACTAGTTTACGGATTTTATCTCGTTTTTTATTTTGATTTGAAATCCTGACGTTTCGAACCCTTTCCAGCGTTCATGGTCACGGGACAGACTAAGTTGTTATACGTCTTGATGTCATAGTTAACCCCGGCTACCGTCAATTATTTTGTTTGTTTTTATTCCGATCCACGCAGAAAGAGCTTATGGTATCCTGAGGTCTGGCAGTGTTGGTGTGCTTGGATTTAATTTTATAAATTATGGGATCCAAGCAGATGATAAACTACAACCATCTTCTCTATTGAAATTAGGATGTTTCTTTATTTCAATAGCCTCGCGGATATTCCTTGGAAGGAATCGGTGTTCTTTTGCGGGGATTTTCGGTTGATCAAATCTAATGTAGTGCTTGGGGCGGTCTAAAATATGATCACAAACTGCAGACTTCTTCAACCGTCGGTGCTTCACGTCAGCTATGTGTTAATCGTCAGGTTTTAATTTGATCGTTTTGTTTGTCCTATATAAGAGAGCCCACAATCGCAGTCCGCGCTCCTGGATCTTGTAGAGGGATATTACACTTGACAGATGGTAAAAATTGACTTATCTTCTTAG
The DNA here is from genome assembly GCA_933534255.1 of Iphiclides podalirius. Lineage (NCBI taxonomy): Eukaryota > Metazoa > Arthropoda > Insecta > Lepidoptera > Papilionidae > Iphiclides > Iphiclides podalirius. The sequence goes on from OW152832.1 coordinate 6,710,881, forward strand.
GTGGCTTGAAATATGTTTTAATTGAAGCAAGCTTCAAGATATAGCCAATCTCATCAGTGACTCCTCTGACATACGAAAGTATTTGTTATACTTGCACTTTACGCTGGTCTTCTGCGAGGTCGTGGTACTTACCCGGACGGGCCTGCCCATTCGAGCAACAGCCGAGGCTGCTGCGTGACCCTACAACCATTTCATTTAATATGTATAATATTCGCGTAAAATAAATAAGCAAGAAACAAGAATCTGATTAATGAGAAAAAATGAATAACTAAAGATCACCCAAAAGTAACAAGAATTTACGGCATTACACATCCTATAGTATAATTAAGTTTGTAAGAAATACTCACATATCGAGTCCTACTCTAAGTGGATTTCCTACAACATACTCACAAACTCTCGATGATCTACAACCCAAAATTAGGCAAGTAACAAGGATTTACAGCATTATACATCGTATCGATATCGAGTCCGCGTAGGAATCGATATCGTTATATCTATGTCACTGGACTTAGATAATTCTTGTGGGAGAATCGGAAGAAAGAGCTGCGCCGAAGAAGCCTATAACTTAACAAATGCAGCAGCCCAACTATCATACAGACCGAACGTTTCACTTTAGATTTCCTATCACACATTGCTGTCAATATACCCCATGTATACGTGCGTTTATATAATTTGTCTTGTGCGAAGTAGTCGCCCCGGGCGCTGATAAAGAACAGGTCTGGACGAGGTTAATTAAGAATTATGCATGAACTATAACTCAAAGCACTGACAATTCGATTTCTGTGCGGGCTGTTGATGACTGCTCATACCGAAATTTCACCGATGTCCATACAATCACAATTCCTATTCGTAAAGCATCATTATATTTATGATACAAACGAAATTGTTACTTTAATGATTCATTTAATTCCATATAAACGATAAATCACCCAATAGGTTAAGTTAATTCTCCATGATGCCAGGTGAAATGTAGGTATTGTGAAATGTAAGAATTTTTGCTTTGTGATAGTTAAAATAGTGAGTTCTAACCAACTTGCTTCGGCGTTTCCCGGTGGAGGGGTCAATGCCCCGACACTTGCGGTAGGAGCGAATTTAAAAACAATTGACGAAATATACCGTTGCAGACGCCTTTTTGCTGCACGTTCCCGTCGCGTCAAGGCCGCCTTGGCCGGGCCATGACGTCCGAATTTCAAAGAATGAGATACGAAGCGTTTTGTTAATTTTACAGTTAAGGGATGGATTCATTTTATAGCCTTTGACTTTAATAATTCAGTTGTGAATGAATGGCGACGTTGCTGTGTTACTTAATTATTACAAACAGGGCAGAGATATCAAATTTACTTTTAATGTACGAATAGACTGGTTTCTTTACGGGGTTCCAAACTTGAAAATAGATGTTTTACCATACCCATATCAAAACAGCTACATATTTTAGTCGAATGCCTCACGATGCTTTATTATATTACTCATTTAAGTTTACCTTATTTATGTGCGATGACGACTGTCCAAATAGGTTCTTGATTTTGGAATTGGAAAAAGGAACACTAAAAGTCTCTCTTTATGACAACACTAGCATACAGTTTTAAGAGATGAAATATAAAGACGTAAACTTAGCTTAGTCCGAAGAATTTATCCAGGGCTCCGCGTGTAATTGGTGCACTTGATAACCGCCGTGTGCGTCATAAAACACGTTATCTCTACCCATGCTCGTCGTTTATTGCCATACTCTTATCTCTATAATTCATCTAGACTCCAGACTGGTCGCGTATCGACACAATCTCGCAAACCCGCTAGTCGAGACTAAATAATACGAAGTTAACTTCCCCGCGGTTCAGCTAATGAGCATGGTTTAACGTGAACGGAATTCCAGGTGGCATCAGCTTTTCGAAACTGAGCAATATGGAGACGTCGGTCCTAACGACTGACGAACAATCTCTTAATTGTTGAATTGCAAGAGGTTAACTTGATATATGAAATTAATACATAGAATTTGAGAAAGTTGTATTAGCCATTACCTTATGTAATATATTTTTACTTTAACTGGAGTATGCATACGTAGAAACAAAAGAAACAACCTTCAAAAGAAACATTAATACATGACATAGGTAACGGTAGTGCTTCTCCAAATAACTGACTGTTCCTACTTGGTATCCCTTAATACGCACACAAATATAGTTAACACGAGTGTAAAACAATGCCTTTACCTAAGCAACGATGTTTGAGACGACACGGCATATAGACGTATGTATATATAATCTAATCTCTTACCATCCTAAATGTTTAAAAGATAAAAAAATTGTGGTTTACTGTACTTGTTTAAACTAAATTGTAAAAAACTTGTAAAGGCCGTTACTTTTAAGTTAACAGAATTCAAACGTACGGTACGTTACAATATTACACGACGAATCAATATATTGAAGGTGTATGGAAAGGGGGTGACCTTTCGTAAACACTCTGAATGACATTTGATGATGGCTCGAAATGATGCAGAGCGGTATTCAAAGTTCAGAGAACAAAGGCCTTTAGCATTAACACAGACCGAATGTCCTCGATAGAACTCGATATCCATTATGGCCGATCCAGACAATACGAAATAGATAGGATGAAAAAAGTATACCAATATTGGCACGGGCATGTAGGTTACTTAAAATATAACAGCAGAAAAACATAACACATTAAGCAATGAGTACCTACTCCACAAAATACTGCTAATTGTTATTCAACGATATTTCATTAAATAACAATTAACAGTATTTTACGGAATAAATGTTTTAAGATTGGCTTTTCAATTCCTGGCGTGAAAGAAAATCATTGAATGATTTTAAACAAAATAATTTAAAAAATTTCACCACAGTGAAGGACGAGTATAGTAAAGGTAATCCTTTTAGCAACTTAAATAACATTTGAAAAGCCAATTAGATAACTTCTACGGTGATCAGTGTTTCAGAAATCGGGCGTAAGGATATTTAAATATGAATTTAACAGATGAATAGTCGAGAAAAAAAATTTTTATCGGGTCTGCTAGGAATTACATTTTTTTAATGTATCTATTAAACATTTAAATTTCATCTTGAGAACGGATTAGCGCTAAAATTAAAAAATAATCGAGGATAGAATAAATTCTCCAAAGACTTGATTCCATTTTTAAGAAATGGTTAGCGTTACCTATCAAACGATCAGCAACTGATAAGAGGTAGTGGAAGTTAAACACAGATGTCCAATATATATGAAAAGACAAAAATATATCGTACTTATATGTCAACAAAATAAATAATGAAGAATTTTTGCGGAATAAATATGAATAAGTACACTTTGTATGCAAACAAGTACACCAATTAGGTACTTAGCTCGTGCACAAGAAACGCAAATTCTTAGTCAGTTTTCGCCTGGATTCGTATCAATTTGGTATCATTATGCTCATTAAGTCTAATGCGCGGTACCATCAGAAATCCGAAAGCATAATAACGGAGATGGTTTGGATTCATTCTTTAGTGCGTGTGGCCGAATTGACCTAATAAAGACTTGTAGATGATTTAAAAAATCCAGCCAAGTGCGAGTAGGACTCACACATGAAGTGTTCCCTACCATTATCTATAAAAATAGCAAAAAAAATCTGTCTGTTGTATGGGAACCCCCTTAAATATTTTTAATCTGTTTTTTTAGTATTATTTGTAATAGCGACAATAGAAATTCATCATCTGTGAAACCTTCAACTATCTAACTAACACGGTTCGTGAAATAAAGACTAGTGACAGACAGGAACCCTAAGCACAATGGGCGAGATTCTTGCCGGTTTTTCTCTGAACAAATTTAATATAATGAACCGGTAATTTTTTGACTTTCAATCAGAACTTAAAACAAGCCTATATTGAAAAGAGAAATTTCGACTTTGCCTTTAGCTCGCTTCGCTCTAGTGTCTGGTGTAACTTTTTGCGTTTCGAGGTCGAAGTTGCACGCGTGCATTCGCGTTTCCCGCTTAGGAGAACTAATAATCGTGAAATTGCAAAATGAGGTGCTTGATCCGCGCGCACCGTTAGCCGACCAGCCGCGGCCCACCGTTACTGTCGCTATTAACTGTTATGTAACAACTACTCCGATAACCTTGGCGGCTGTGCTCATCCAATACCGTCGTGACACTAAGGTGTCTTTACAGTTGGTGTATGATGATATACGATGACCCCGTGGAACGGTTGTCAAGGCTTCGGCACCGGGGGCCGGGTACTAATAGTTGTCCCGTGTGGGAATCGAACCCACGACCCCTTGCAAACTGCGCCACGAAGTCATCATTTTTATTTCTTCTTAAAAAGTAACTTCATATGATTCCCCTAAAAGTGGTTTATTCTTACTTTATTAAGTAATAGATTATTATATCATAACATGTTTTGGATATATAGTTCGATGATACACTCCCAGATATAATAATATAAAAAGGAGTTAGTTGGAGCAAATACTTTTCCTGTGTTCTGAGTGCAAATCATTCTTCGACACGCAACGTTGACACTTATAGTTTTGTAACTGCCAACGAAGTCTCCGCTATTGTCTATGTAAGTATTTATTGCCATAATAAATGTTACACAATGACGAACATACCAGGAAATTAATAAATGTAAACTGAGATTGAATTTTGAAAGACCCGTGTATTTTTGTATGTCATGGGCCTTTCAAAATTCAATTTCAAGAAATTTATATATCCGAATTCCACCACAAAACTTTTAACTTTTGGCGCAACCGCGAAACACAATCTTTGTCAGCGAAAAAACAAATTGTGGGTTTTCATTGTTAACATTTTATTTTTAACGATGCTTTGAACTTTGAACTTTTGAACAACTTAAAGTACATTAAAAGAGAAAATTACTGTTGTCGAAAAATCAATATAACTTTTTCAAAGTTGCTAAATATGAAGAAGGAACTTGTACAATGTAATCACGTAATTGCTAATTCAAATTATACTCTCCGTTAGCAAGGATTGCGTTAAGTTGGATAGTAAACATATAGAACGAGGATGCGAGTCCAAGGCGGTCGACATAACTGACGTGTTTCAAGTATACTGATCCCACTAGCTGCAATTATCTATTTAATATAGCAGCTGAACACGCAGAAACGCGAAAAACGTTACTGCGTTACTGAACGTCGACAATTATGTGTTAGAATGAAACTATATAAATGAAGAATGCAAGGGAAGAACATAAAAGGGAAGATAGTTCAGAGTGTAACATCTAATGTGGCATATATCTTTGATCTATTATGATACATGTATATTGAGGATCTAAAATTATAATAGAAAGTGAAAATAAAAAATATACATGTAGGGCCGTAAAACTAAATTTCATTTTTAATTGAGAGAGCTCTTATATACATTAATGATAAGTTCTTTATGAAAGACACTAAAAATCTTGTATGTCATTTTAGCGTTACTACCCGTAACTTGTACTCAACCACCAAAGGTTAGCTGGAAGAAAATGCTATTTAGCATTAAGTTCGCCTTTGTACAAACATCTAGTACAATAAAGAATATACAAACAAACAAATACAAACAAACAATGATCATATGAGAGAAATAATGAATAATCTTTACATTTAATATAGCTTATATAAACCTGGTAGTTCAAAAGTTTTGCTTTTTATTAGTTGAGTAGATAGTAACGGTATCATAGCAGCTTGGGACAATTGAAAGGGACGAAAAAATTGAAACTGCAATTACGAATTTAGGAATATATAAACCCGACTGCAATAGTAACGAAAATATCGAATAAAAATCAATCCCAGCTATGGTCTAAACATAATTTACTCATAAATATAGCTGTTTTCTGTGATATAAAAAATCAAATAACATATCTAAAATTTATTGAGCAGATGAATAGTGTTCAGGAATCGTTATTTATTTTGAAATATTTTACGATTCAAATTTCTTTGAATGAAAAACAGTACAGGAGTGTTTGCTGGATCGTAATACAATTATTAATAGAAATAAAAAGAATCACCATAACTTTAAGAACAACATTGAAAAATTAAAATATATTAAACTATGAAAACTATGAAATGCCAATAAAGCTAAATGTTACAAGCTGTTAACTTCAGTCGAGCGCGTTGATGTTTTTTATACGGCGGAACAAAATGAAAGTAGGAAACTGGGGGAAAATCGGAAATTAATAAGCCATTTTTCCACCGCACTAGATAGTATTTTTTATTTTCAAAGATTCTGTTAGCGGATATGATTTATTCCTCGGTGAAGTTACCGTTCCACATTTTTAGTGCGACGTACGATATGAACTGTACTGTCGAACACTTTAATGCACGCTTCTAATTGCACAACATTCTAACACCACCGTATTATTTAAATAATGTGAAGGAATAGAAGCCTTCCTTATCTCACTGCTAGATCTCACTCACTGTCACCTGTCTCAGAAATACGTCTCGTGTCTTTTACTATACTTCTTTTCAAAAACAAGTACTTCAATTTAAGAAACGGCGCCCTTATAGAGTGCAAAAAAATTGTTGTGTAAAATAGAGTTTATTTCTGAAAAGACGATTGTGAAGATAAACTTGAATAGTAAAACGTAATCTAAATACAAAATTTGATTACCGTTTCCGGGATACACGACCCTTATGTACTTATTACTTAAAAACTTACTCATTTAAAGTAAAAAAAAAAATAGTCATTCACTTCTGCTATTGCATGAATAGTATTCATTTGGTTAAGTGCCACAGCCTTACAAACAATGACGCAAAATGGAAGATATGTCATTTTGCCCAGTGAGTGAAATAATTAGGATCCACTCTTAAAGTCCGCTTTGTTTTAAGTTTCCACATTGGGATGGTGTAAATTGGTGATTACCAATGATTTTCAGCGTCCAATACATATGAGATGCTCGCTAGTTGTCTTTCATCGAAGAAATGTACCTAGTTTTAGGCATCATGCTGCGTGGGGTAGGTTTGGTACTTACAATTTAATTAATATAACCGTGATAGCATAGTTTCCGGACACTCGCTTTTCATTCAACATACTTAAACAGTCCAAGTACAATTCCTGGTGTCGGCACCGTTGAAATTTAAATTTGTAATTTAAAGTGCTGATTTATAACGTGCTCAACATTGAACGAAAACCTCGTGACAAAACCAGCATATTTTAATAATAAAAAAAAAAATATCTTCACAGATATATGAAGTCGCGATCCGTGGTGACATACCCTAATACCCTCTGTACAGAGGAGACCTTTGTCCAGCAGGGGGAGATATGCAGGCTGTTAATTTACTTTTCTTTCCCCTTTCTTAATTGCATTGTCAACTCTTAATTGTATTAATTAAGCTTAAAACTCAAAATATAATAAATAACGTATAATGTAAATAAATGTCTCATCTTTGAATGACCAATGACTTAGTTCTTTACAGTTTTCAGTGGTTGTATAGCCTTTGTTTAATAACGATATTGATGATATTAGATTTCAGTGTTAGGTAGATGTTAAAATTCTCGTCAGTAATAAATACGCTAAACAGTAAGCAAGCGTTTCTTTTTCATGTGATGAGTGTCATACATTATATTATTTGGAAAGAATGGTTATAGGAAGCATTGAGACAACATCACTGCTTACCAGATTTGACGATAGTCAAGTTAGTTTTAAATTAGACGAGATCGAATTAAGGTTAGTATGTAAAAAAAACCTATGTATACTTGTTACCAATTGGAAAGATCCCTCAAACACTACTTTCTGGTTCTCGCCCACAGACCGTTTTTGTTGCAATTTACCGCTCGGAAAAGCTCACGCAATGTTGTTGCGGCATCAACATCAATTTAAGTTATCACACGCTGACAAGTATGCAAGTCATGGATGCAGATTTTCTTAGGGTGAAACTATTTACTTAAGTGTGCTTAACAAAGTCTTTGTTCCATTTGTTGTTGCTTTTATATAAAAAATAAATGATTTTATTGCTAAATATAAAGAACTTTTCCAAATTTATAATCATACAAAGTAATTACAATATACATATTTTTTATTTACACGTAAGAAACCGTAAAAATCATTAGCCAATCATTATTGCCAAGCACAGCAGATTTCGAGGAAAATAAAGGTAATAAATGTAATTGAAGCTACGTAATACAATGAATATTTTGAAGGAGTACATTTTAGTAAAAACGTCTTGAACTTTATGGATTAAACTCTTATATACTTTTTCATCTTAACGTGTTAAATGTCTAAATTCTTCTACGTTTAAACACCGTATATAGAAATAAAAATGGTGTTGTGTAATTTAAACTTTATTATTTAAAATATATATATATATTCAAAGTTGGCCAGTGGTAATAAATAAGGATTAAAGTTTCGTTTCAAACGGCAACGAACCTTATGGGTTTGTCGGAGCATTTGTCATCTGGGTCAAGTTTGCAAAAGACTGACAATTATCAGGTCACTACCGCACATGGATAGTGCCCGTTACATTGCTAAGGCGCCGAAGGTAAACTGGTACCGGTAAAAAGCAGTTGGACCATTGCGGTGTACATTTCGCTTAGTTACACAGCGTTCTCTCGTGAACCGTATTTCTTTTGTTTTGATAATAAAAACCATTCGGAGCGTATCTTAATAACACTTACATATTCCTTTTGATTTTCGTATACGATAACTGATATAGCCGTGATGGCTCAGAGTCCGGGCGCTCGCCTTTAATTCAATATACTCGAGCAACTTGAGTTCGATCCCCGGTGCCGGCACCAATGAAGTTTTTAACTTTAAGTGCTGACTTATCACGTGTTCCGCGGTGAAGGAAAACATCGTGAGGAAACCTGCATATTTTCGAAATAATAACAAAAAATATATATTTTTCGACGATATGTGAAGTCCGCCAATCCGCAGTGGGGCCGTGTGGTAGACTATGCCCTGATACCCTCTGTATAGAGGAGGCCTTTGTACAGCAGTGGGACATGTATAGGCTGTTTACTTTTACTTTATACGATACCTGGTGTTATAAGATAATAAATCACGTATGTATGTTTTCTCCGTGAAGCTGTTATTTTACGAATAAATATACAATTTTGAGAAAACATATGTAATTATAGCAAGGTATTCAGCACAAAGCTTTTCTCCTATATTTCATTTGTAAATTTTTATATATGATTTAATTAAGAGCTATTATTTTAATTGTTTCTTATTAGTGTCTTTTATTTTCTATGTACTATACTTTTGTCGCTATTTAAGTTCGTATTATTTTTAAATTGTTATTCAAAAGGGGTTTTATAAGAGGTGTATAAGTAAAGTTAGTTAAACTGCAATCACTGGTGATTAATGACATGCATGACTCCACTTCGAAGCGTTAAACATTTTAATGCGATGATCATTTATAGGAGAAAGTATTAAGTGCGTGCAGTTATGCATTTAATTTAGCGTTAACACAAGTTTCGTTGGCTAAACGATTAGTCAGTAATTTACACGTGTGTATGCAAAATAGGGTGGTAACGAACAAAACACGAATATTAAACAAAATGGCGACTACTCGTATATATTCCGATTATTCGATACACAACTTCTTGAAAGTTATCGTACTTCAATGTAATCCCAAGTGCGTCGTAACTGCAACATTTAAACGGCATATAACATTTGAGAGAGCATTTTTAAAAGTCATTCTTCACTAACATGTATTTTAAGGAAATTTGTAAAATTAAATTGAAACGTCGACGATGTCAAGGTATGTATAAATTTTAATGCGGTAAAGGAAACATAAAGCTTATTAAATATGTGTTCCGCTCTTGACTGTAATCAGAAATAATCTACGACGTTATCATGGAGGTCGATGACCGGATGATAAACTATCATTAACATACAGACATACTTACGAACATGCTAATGGAACACAAAGCATGAAATAAAATGGAGCATAGTTGTGCGCAATCATTGAATCCATTTATTAGGCTCTTAAAAGTACTCTATTCTTCTTGGTATAAGATTGGACTTAATAAATCAAAGTTAACTTATCTGAGATTGGCAAGGCAGCTACAATTTAATGCCTAGTCTTCTATAACACATGATTGTATTTGAATTTTAAACAATAAACAATTCTCGTCCTGCTTTCAAGATCACAGAATCATAGATAAGTAGAAACAAAGACAAAGATAACGGGAGGTAATATAAAAACAGAACTGCATTCAACGAAGTTGAGACACACGCTTGTTCGAGTAAATTGCACGGATTAAACATATTTGCCAGACGTTTCGAAATGAACAAGCAACAACTCGTTAAAAACACAATAAAGTAGCCGAATTCAAAGTTTACACGCAATTTCGTTACTGGCCACAGATCAAGTCAGAGTAGTATTGTGAAATTAACTCTGCTGACACGCCTTGTAATGCTAGCAAAAAACTCTCATTTTGTAAAGTTCTCGGCGTTCTGATTCGATACGATTTTGTTTTAATCTAAACACTTCAATCTGATCTACAAAAAAAATATAAACAATTATCATATTGCATTGGTGTAAAGAAATGAAAAGAAAAATCTCATAGTTGAAAAACATATGACTGTTTTTAATAAAATGCCTAAATTTAATGAACATTTTTGATACTGGTAACAAAAACTGCCGTAGATCATACAACGAAGAGACTTTTCAACTGATTATTTTTGTAAGTTTCATAATTTGACCTATCTGTCTATATAAACTGTATCAATAATCTTATTTAGATAAAGAAAAATTTCAAGCTCACACAATACGTTAATAGAAAGGAATATATATATTGTTAAAATTCCAAGTACACCAAGACCACACAATATTTTAATTTATTGTATAACCGCATTGTTATATGATAACCGTATATTGAAAAAAAGTAAAGACACAAAGGCTACGTGCAAGCAATTTCGAATTATAAACGGGATCGGAGATTAGTCTGAATGAAGGAGAAGCTGATGATATGATTACAGTACGTTTACAGCAAATACAACCAAGATACGTGTATATTTTCTGTTTAAAAAAAGTAATTTGCGACGAGACTTAGAATAACACGTAAGAAATTTGATCACATTTGCGTAATTCATCATCCCTTCCAACGTATTTACTAAATACATAATTGACTGAAATTTTTATCTAATAAACCGTCTAAAGTTGAGAATTGAAAATATAATCGAAATTTCACCCAATACCATATTTCTCGTTAAAAATTTTTGTCACTATTAACGATGAAAGTTTTGTCAATTTAAAATCGCTAGCAGAACGCTGTAGACGGCAAAAATTCAGATAAAAGCTGCCCGGGCAACGTAAAAACTATCCAAGTGAAAGTTTCCGATTGTAAATTTTGACACTACTGTTACATTTGAGACCTTAGGCTCAAATCACCACGGTCGCCAAGTGTAATATTACTTTTTACGTTTCATATTATGTTCCTTTCAATAATGACGCGTTGAGTGTTCCGGCAATAAATAAAACTAGTTGACCGTTGATCGAAGCCATCACAGCCGAGAAATGTTTATGTTTCATTTTAGTGATGGGCGGCGAAAGTTCATAATGATTTTTTCCGTTGGTTATTATTTTCGTATAGCTGATTTCGAAGTTTCGAAAAATTATTTAACCAAAAACCTAACAGTTTGGTTAAATTATTTTTCGAAACTTTCAAATTATTATCGGATGTTTGATTAACATTATTTTGCATAAAAAGCGTGATCGTATCTTTATAAATTTATCGACAATAATGTTACATATTGAAAATATATGCCATATCCAGTTTCCTTCAAATCAGCTGCTCTATGTCATTGTTTACCTTATATATAACATCTACGGAGGTTTTTAAATATGTTAACGTAATAATCAAAGGGGAATACACGTGCATGACTTTCCATTTAATGAAGCACGCACGATCTCACTCGTAGTTTTTTAATCGGATTCTTTCCTCAACCCTCAGGCGTTTCGGGTACGGTGTTAACCAGTCAACAAAGACCTATCATTATCCAACTTTATTTCATTTTTTGAATGAACGCATTGTGAAACGAGACAGTCCATGCTCGTTGGTGAGTAAAAGCGAAAGTGCTTACGCAAGAAGGGTCCACTGTTATTAAACATCGGATCGCTAGTGATGGCAGGTCCGTCCGGAAAGTAAAGTCCGGAACTGTTATAATTCTGCGTTTCGTCTGCTGAGTGAGGAAACCGGGGCACACTTTATTAAAATATGGCAATGCATATGCAACCCTATGGGTCTTGCAAATGTCAATGGGCGGCGGTTATCACTTAAAATAAGGTAAACCGTTAGCTCGCTTACCACCTTCTAATATAAAAAAAAAAAAAAAATAATGTATGGCGTTGACTGTCCTTACTAAATGCACTCTTCTGTTTTCAGATACTATACTCACGGGTCGGACGACCAAGTATTGTTCGGTAGAAACTTATATACAAATTATGAAAACTATTAGATTGCTTTATAGGCAGTTCTATAATTCATCCGCCATTAGCAGACCTAAAATTATGTAATTTTTACTACCATAATAACAAATTGCAATTATAATTACAAATATAATTGCAATTAATCGTTCACTAATAAACACAATAACGCCGTTTATCCTGCACCGACGAACCGTTTCCGATTAAGGGAAACGAATTAAATTATCTAAAACACAGAATCAAGTTATATGTCTGAACAGCTTTATCTAATTCAAGGTCCGACTATCGTCGGTTTCCTGCGAATAAATCTAGCTCTTGTACAAGTCTAGACCGGTCTAGGGCCCGGCCTGGGTAACGGTACGACGGACTTTTAATATATATATGGCGTATAGTGGCACAAGAATCCTGCTTGGTTTCCTGCTAGACAAGTGTTTTTAATTGGAAATAATTCGTGTGTTATTATTATGTACTTACTCGAGTACTTTGTGCCGCTACATGTTGTCCACTACGAAAGGCCACTCAAAGAAAAAAACTGATAATTAAAATAAAAAAAAAATAAAAAAACTTATTATTATAAGAAAAAAACTTATTTATGTAATGGTTTTACCGCAATTTTCAACTTTTGGAGTTATTTAGAATAAAAATTTGTCCCGTTGCCTATACAACTGCGTATTTATAACAATAATAAATCTTTCTTTGGAAAAATTTAAATGTACTAGAAGATTCGACAGACGTTGTCCTGAACACAAGTCGTAAATCCGACAGTAGTTTATAATAAAAAAAAAAAAAAAACAAGTAAAATATTTTTGCAGTTGACCGAATTGTGAATCTAAAGTCTAAACCATTCTCAAATCCACTTGAACACACAAAAAATTTCATCAAAATTGATCCAGCCGCTTAGCAGGCGATATACAAACGAAAGTACAAAACATGTACAAACGAAGTAATCATCATAGAACAATAACATCTACATTAGTGCCGAAACTGTGGCGAAAAAAACTGTGACGTAGCTATTGTACTTGTATTTTAAAGGACTCATTTAACAATGAAATAACTGTTCTAGACAAGTTCAAAGATACGGTTCGTCTTAAAATATTCTGTATATACGTGTCACAACAACAGTGTCTTGAATATTAGTAGAATACTATAGTCAGAGGATGACAACTAGTTTACTAGTTGAATTTATATTTATAAATTACAGGATCGCAAAGTAATGGAATGACCCAAACGTATTCTCTATTGCAATCACCTTTCTTTATTTCAATTTTGATACATTTTACTTTAAACATGAATGTATACCTATGTATTGCAAACAATTAATATAGACTTAAAATAATCATAGGTCTCGAATTTGTTCCAGGTAGAGTATCAAGACTTCAACCAAATCTTATACCCGTAGTGTAATTTATACACATATTTTAGTCTTTTTACTCATCGTGACCTAATATATCTCTACAGTTATCTCAGAAATTATAAAAATAGTTAAATGTTCGAATGCTTTCAATTAAAAGTTTTAGATGCCTTATATTAATTAATGCGTACATTGCACATTAAATGAAACTATTTTAACGTATTCATGGCGTTTATTTTAAATCCTGACGTTTCGAATGTTTTGTAGCATTCATAGTCAAGGTAAAAAAAAATAATGAAATTTTAGGAACGTGTTATTTTTCAACTATTAATATAGCTTACGGAAATATATTTTTTTATTTGTTATGGAAAAAAGTTAACAATTACAGTCATATTAATAATACGTATAGTTCCTGGTCTTATTTCACCTTCACGCACGTCCGTTCACTTATCATCATTTAAGGCAAATCGTTATGAATTATTCAATAGAATGAACGCTCATGTTGATCGTTACTTGTGAAGAAAACTTCGTTCTACGCATGAACCTTGCTCTAATGTTGAATATTAAACAGCTTATAGATCAGTGGTAATGTATAAAAACTATATACCTATGTATCTTTTGTCCGTTTTCACTATCACCTTTTAAGATTTAAAACTCAAAAAGATATTAGAGAAAAAAAAGTCAAAAAGATATTAGATAAAAAGATATTCAATTATAATTGCTTTTCTTCTTTTTCCGTCTTTTTCATATGTTTCTTCACGGCTTTAAATTTATTTTTGTTTTTAATAGTTAAAATAAGTGTAAGTAAATAAATATAATCATAATAATACTATAAGTAACGTTTCAATGTGAAATTTATTGATTGCGTGCCCAATATTGTTCCTCGAGGCACTGAAACACGCGCACCGGTCATGAACAATGGACGTGATTTGACTTTTTTTTTTTTTTATTGCTTTCAGTCCCGAGACTATTAAAGCTTCATCGGACGCATCGGACGCAGATTTGACTTTTAGTTTTTGCTTCTATTAACGCAACAGAAAACTTTTTATTGCAGACGTTTGACTCTACCGTATAGAAAAATATAGAAGATTATTTCTAGCAGATGTTAACACTTTATCATATACACGATTGCGGATAATTTCATTAAAAAATAATGAAATTTTGCGCTTAAAATGGAATTTTATGAAAATTATTTTCGGATTAGTGTGAGATATGATTATGTCATAATTTTATTAGTGTGAAAATCAAAACTATGCATATAAAATAAGAAGATCATAGTTCCCTTACAAGTCAAAATTATCTGTTATTTATGTTCATGTTCTCGATGTTCATCTCGATGTGCATTCGCGCTTATCTAAGGAATTTGTGATTTGTACGACAACATGATTGTATGTCTATAACAATATTTCATCAGTTGTATGAGGTAGCCGGAGGTAATCACTTAACATTAGGTGAACCACACGTTCACTTACCACCCTATAACATTAAAAAGAAAATACGATTTAAAAATAATTAAAAAACATTAATTAGAGGGAAGTACTCATAGTCTATTAAAAAGAAAATACAATTTAAGAATAAATAAATCCTAGTTTACATGTACTCATAGTTTACAATGACATATGAATGCAGACAATTTTTAAAGTTATTCGTAAGTTAAAATAATTTTAACGTATAAACATCTCGACGTCATTAAACTGTGCCAATAATTTATAAAGCACTTATTCTGGAATGTACCTCTGAAGTTCGCCATAATTATTGCTTAGTGCGCAGTTTATCAGTATCAGAGGGGATACATTCGTCGCGGGAATTATGTTGCCTTCTCTTTCGTACGACAGACCAAATCGCTTTCTGCCTCGCTCACACAACACTGTGTTTAACGACGAGTGACCTTGTTTTTTTTGATATTTGGTATTTGTTTTACGCGACAACTCGATTTTGCACTCCGTACATGCGCAGAATTATCAGAAGCAACTTTACTCGGCAACCCATTCACATAATATCCAATCTGATGTATTTTTATAGCGACTTCAAAAAAGGAAAGATTCGATCGGTTGCATTTGTGACCGAGAAATCCGTCATTTATGAAAACATTTTAAAAATAATTTTTGTGTTGTGTTCGGTTGAGCTCCCATGTGGTCCCATAATATTAATACCGTTATTCGGCCTTGGAATCGGTAGATGCATCAGGGAACTGCTTAAAATGAAATAGAAAATGTATAGTGAGTGAGATATTTGATGTTGGTTTTGTTTCTTTCCAATAAAAGTGTACTTGTTACCACGATTGGGAATGGCCGTAACAAAAAATGGGCGTATGTGAAAGATACCACACACATGTAGCTTTCACATATGGCTACACTTATGTGTAAGTGAATTAAGTATTTGTTAAATTTTAGATGTTTCACCGTGTTGATTCCAGTTACCGATTCCCTGCGTTTTCGTACACTTTAGGCATACTTGGAAAAAGGAAGGTTGCTGCACAATATGGTTGGTGCACATAATGTCGCTCCTACGAAGGGTGAGTTTCCTTAGGACCATGACAACCTGGGTGCTACGGAGTTCGAACCTGTGTTTTCCGAGTAATATAACACGCGTCTTGTGTCTCTAGGCGCATTCGCCGAAAATTCATGGGTAGCGCCAAACATTTCTGGACAACTAATCTAAGAAAAATTCATCATTAAATTAGAATTGTTTAATATTGCTTTGCAGTTTGCTTATCTTATCTTTGCTTATCAATTTGCAGCTACAAATTATTCAATTAAAATAATATATTATGTGCTAGAAACGTTGCGGAAGATTATACGAGAAATGCTTGTGCAATTGCCCCAGTTAGCTAATCATCGAGTCTTTCTACGTCTGCGACATTCTTCTACGTTTCTTTTATGAAGACTTTTACTCAATGTTTAAAACACGTACTAAATATTTAAAACGTGAATTATTGATTGTTCTGCTTTTTATGTAAGTTACAAAAATGTCGAAGAAAAAAAACGCAATCGAAAAATTACGAAGAAATTACAAAATATACGTGTATCGAGTATAAACTGGACGTGCGCATTTTTACTTAGTGTTTCGATCCAGTTTATATTTCTGATAAATTTGAAAATGAACAAAGTTTACAAAAATTTGGTGAGAACCATTTACTTTAGTAAGTAGGCCACGAGCGCGTGAAAACGACGTCTATAAAGAACTTAACAACAGCACAATGGGGCTAAGTGCTTATATATAACTAGATGGTTTACGCAATTTAGGAGCGTCTGATTGAATTAATCAAATGATAACTAACCTAAATTGATCATTTCATGTTTATTACTGGTTGAATTAATATTTCTTGATTCCTCGTACTACTTTATTCGTTATTTAAATTACTTCGGATCTCAATTCGGGTATATATTTTTATTGTTTATTACCTCGGAACTCCGTCATTTATAAATCGGCTTTAAAAATTCTTTGGGTTTAGCTCCCTCTTGTTTCAATGTTAATTGCATTGGTATAGAACTTTGAAATCTGGAGATAGATCAGAGAACTCCTCAAAAATCAAAAAGAAAAAAAATATATATAATAAGACGACGAACAAGATGAGAAGCAGAAGAATTATTTGTAAGTCGATCCGCGACTAACGACCGGTTTCTGAAACACTGATCATCGTAGAAGTCAACTAATCAGCTGTCAAATGGCTTTTCAAATGTTATTTAAGTTGCCAAAAGGTTGTTTAAACTCTCTGAATCGATCAGAATGATCTTCTTAATAATCAAAATTCACGCTTCGTGGAAAACTAATCCTTCTATAGTTCCCTCCATTTCCCGCTTGGCTTTCCATTTACTCACCACTACATAGATACTGGTAGAAACTTTTTACGTACCTATAATGATAAAAAAAATATGTCAAATAGGATATTCTCTAAATAATTTATGTAGCAAACTTCCAAATAAGGCAATGACTATATTTTTCTGCCGATATATAAAAAAGATTATAAGCTTAAGTGAACATGATTAATAGTATATAAACAAGTCGAATTTTGGTTACTGCGTTTGGTCATCAAAAATTTAAGTTTTTTTTCAAAATATCCTCAAAGGTTGGCTTATACTAATTGTTTTTATACACTGCAAGAATTCATTGATTATAAAATAAATTAGTGATTTGTTAAAATGACTGGATTTTCTATTATTATTATGGGACATTCAGTAATGTTATTATCATTTATTATTGTAAAAAATAAATATTCTGACTACTTTTGTTCATTTGGTTTATAGCATGTATAATTTATATGATGATTGTATTAATTATATTTTTTGTGAAATATTTGCATGCCGAGGAGACGAAATATATATGTACCTTTATATCTGAAGTGGAAAACTTAATTTACCATATTTCTGAAAATAAAAATGATTTAATTTTGCTAAAGCCCGCCACATTTTCCGCGGCACGCGCTTCGTGTTAAATACCAAATGTCGCTATAACGCATACATAAACAAAGATTTTGTCCTTGCCTCTCGACACAAATACCTATCTCAGTCGGTCATACAATTTGCATTCGCTTGCCTCACTGTTGTTTCGTTAAACATCGTGACCTCAAAGTGATGGAACGCGAGAGAAAATCTCGCTTTGGTGCTGCCTGTTATCTCTAATGGACACCTTGTTCTATTAGCATAATAAGAAGATAGACGTTTAGTATTGGATGTAGGAATAACTGGTTGGGATTCAGTATCAAGGTCAATGGACCGCGCGGCCAGAAACCTCGACTTGTGCCGCTAGTAAAAAGAACGAGATTATAGTTAGAACATGCTCTAAATCAATAGTTTGAACATGAACTTAATGAAAAAAGTAAATACGATAGTCAGAACGCGATGTCCTATGAACTGGCTTGCAAACTGTCCGGTAAAAAGTCCATAAATATAATTGTAAGATAATAGAAAGATATTTCAGGACTCATCTACACAACCTTATCTATTCTCGAACTAACCAAAGCTTGTACAATTCCTATTAGGTACCCGATCAACATGCTTAAACATGATTTTATTATGTAAATTTATACATTAATACATTACAGATTTCAATATAAACAATTAGAAAGTAAAAAACAAACATTATTTTTCCAACAGTAGGGGTTGAACCAACGACTTCTAGCGTATTATAAGATTGGTTCTCTATACACTCAGTGTAATATGGGTGTATCACTGCCATAAAGCTGGCTGGAGTGAATTAGGTGGAGTAATTTATCCCCTACTTGGTGGTGCTATGATGGGGCTCGGAACATACTAAATTTGAATACAGTAATACATTTCTACGTCTAAGCTTATAGAGCAAAAGAAGAAAGATGCTTAAATAAAATACTAGTACAGTTAAAGTAATTAAAACAATAGCGAAAACGTATTACTGAAGGAGCAACGAAAAGATAGTTCAAGCAAAACATTTCAGTTCTTCATGAAAAGTAATACTCATCATTTTTAACCTAAAAACTGGCTAATGCTTGAAAACTATCTCATCTGATGGTAAGTGAGATGTGATCTTAGATGATAAGCTCCTCATTCTTCGTGTCAGTTATTTTAATGTAATGGTTATTTTAATACATTTAAGTGATGCAAGATATCCTTCGGTTTTTAAGATTACAAATAATCGTTTAATTAAGTCATGCTATCGCCACACTAACATCGTGTTGCGGCTTGATCCTCATGTGCATTAGAAAGTCGTCACGAAATCTAACACACACGAAGATGTTAACACGTTCACTCTTTGATATGTTTACGTTAAACCATCATGGAAAATTCTCGTAGAAGAACAAGACGAGAATTTTTATTTGATATTTTTATTCTTGATTTCATAATTAATTTTTTTTTATGCTAAAAGTTGTCAAACGAGCAGACGGTTCACCTGATGGTAAGTGAATACCTGTGGCATCTGCCACACCCGACGGTTACAAATGCGTTGACAACCTTTTGAAAATTGGGCTCGGTTCCTTACTCACCAGACGAAACGCGAAAGTATTTGTCATACTTCCACTTTACGCCGATCTTCTGTGAGGTCGTGGTACTTACCCGGACGGGCCTGCCCATTCGTGCAACAGCCGAGGCTGCTGCGTGGCCCTACCACCATAAAAGCGTATCCGAAGCGGTTGTCAAATTTTATTAATTTTTCTAATAACATACATATTTGTATTATCTAATCTGCAATTTGGATTTTATATTAATCTTAGATTGTTATATCGTAACTTCTTTATAACCACTTTTCTGATATTTAAGCTAAAAAACAAGTTCTTTTGGGTGTGTTTTTAATATTCAAACGCACTCTGCGTGAACAATTTTGAGTTAAAAATATGTATGTATAATGTTCTAAAGAAATAACTGTACGTAGAGCACGTTGAGAGCTTCTCCAATATTTGAACATCTCTTATCTCAATCCTGGGACACCGTCTACTTAAAGCACAAACGCCCTTAAGTGCACCCGAGTTGAAGTAGGTACTTACGAAATATACACCGTGTAACGGAATCTTATAAAAGAAAGTATTCCTTAAGCATTTCAACAAATAATAACAGTTGCCTTTAATCCAGAGTAACCGGCAGGTAATAACGATCATGATAAATGAATATAAATATGCTCTCTTTGAATTTTACCGCTTTTATTACTTTTACCGATCCCTGGAGTGATAACCAGTACGCGACAACAACCACATATTTCCTAAATTGTTTTAATCATTTCATCTTTTCCTTACTGTTGAAGCAAACTTTTATCATTCTATTATGTTACATTTATATAACTGTGGTAAGACCACGCAACAGTTCGCTCTTGCACGAATGGGCAGGACCGTCCGGGGAAGTACCACGACCTTACAGAAAACCGGCGTGAAATGGAAGTGTTATAATTCTGCGTTTCGTCTGGTGAGTGGGGTAACCTGGGACAACTTAATTAAAAGTTGGCAACGCATCAGCATCCCTACGTGTGTTGTAAATGTCGATGGAGAGCGATTATCACTTAACATCAGTTGATCTCGCTTGCCATCTTCTTACATAAAAAAAGTCAGCTAAAAATCGAGGCAATGTTAAAATTATTACAATAGAGTTAAAATTATTAGGGGTTCCGCATCTAGTTTGGACACAATATTTGTATTAAAAAAGCAAGCGCTACGGGCAGTCTAAGGCTTGGGTCCACGTGAGTCTTCTCTTCCTTCGCTATTAATATTCGAGAATATCATTGTAAGTAATAATATACATGATTTTACAAAAAAAAATATAAAAAATCCATTCTGTCGAAATATTAGCAAACACCATTATTGTAAAAGCTACGTCAACAAGCTACAAAAAATGTCAACTGATTTTAGTGACGAAGCAGTTGTTGATGGTTGACGCATTAAACATCTCTATTCACTCTTCGGCTTCATATTGCGATTACTGTGTAGATTTACCTAACCACGTCGGAGTTGAGTTGCAACGCCGTAACAGTGATATGTGAATAACTTTACTTAGCCACGATTCGCTAACTGCTCACAGGCATTTCCTTTATAACCGCCATATTTGCTCCGACGGTAGTTCGAAATCACGGTAACCGTTACAAATGCCTCCACACAAAAATGCTATTGAAATGAAAAAGAATACGATACACTTTAAAAAAAAGCCCTTAAATTGCCCTTACTTTCGGATAACATTATTCTATGTTGTAAGAACGTTTTACAAACATAAATTTTACGCGGAAAAACACCCAGATGCGAAAACTATCTGTGGGTCACACAAATATTTGTCCCAGGAGTCGACCCTATGAATCCCGACGCCGAAGGCAATACTTTGGCTAGTGCGCGACGGAGTCATCGATACATACAACATGTTTTCAAGGAATGAGAGCATTCATCTTCAAATAAATAGTAAGTAACCGGTCAATATAATATATGAATCTAAGACAAAGGAAAGGATAACACTTTTGTAATTGTTTTTTCTATTTGCAATATGGCTCTTTTTAATTTTGCATCTAATGACATGGAAAGAGATTTATAATGCTGTCCACATTTCAACGAACTTGTGCACTTGGCTGGGATTTGAACTCAAATAAACTAATTTAAACAAGATTTTTATTTCTTTGTATAAATGTAACCATGTTTATCTTTCTATAAATAAGCCTTTCTTTGTTTTAATTAACCAATTCGATTGATTCAAATTATTGTATATCCAATACAAAAATAGACAGGGCTCTGGAGAGAGACCTCTGTTGACTGCCTTAGAAATGAGTAATGACTTCTCAGTATACGAAGTAAATTCAGCGGAAAATTTATTATATAATGTAAAAATATAAATTAATAATATAAACATATATTCATCGTTCGTTGTACGTTTGAAACATGCATTCATACCCGTTTTCCCTGTTAGGTAATGTCCAATTGAATTCCGCAGGCGGATGAAAGTCAATTAGCATTAGCGATATATCTCAAATAAAACTCTCTCCGTAACGTGACTTCAGCTTTGAGTTCGCTTCGCGTGTTCGTTATAACCGGGAAATCTATCTATATATTAACACGTGAAGCAAAAACGTTGTATCCCCTTTTTACGAAAATTGCGCGGACGGAGGAGTATGAAATTTCCCACAGTTATAGTTTGTATAGAGATGGAGTGCATATTGCCATTTTTTTCTACAAATTATGCAAAAAAAAATACATTACAGCAATAAAAAGAAATATTACGTAAACTATCATTTATAATGGTTGAATTTCGACCACTGGGCGACCACTAGTATAAATAATTGCGTGAAAATAACAAACAAATATGTAGTTGATTAATAAACTGAGTTCTAACATTTTCACAAAATAAGTTCTTGTCACATCTGTAAGTTCAAAACGATCTTCTTACAAATTTTTCTCAGATGGAGGGACTTTTAAATGATCCTGAATTCTGGAGCTTCCCCTTTCGGAACAAGTGCGTTTTGAAACAAAAGTAAAAACTAGGCCATGGCGGCTCCCTTATACTGACCCGCGTTTGTACAGAACACTTTGCTATAATAACAATTAATTGGTAATTTTCAGTGACATTATAAAAGTAAAAAGTAAAGTATCAGCCTATACATATCCCACTGCTGAGCAAAGGCCGCCGTGATATATATTTTTTTTATTTCGGCCCAATTTCCAAAAAGGTTGTTAACGCATCTGCAAACCCTCGGTGGTAACAGATGTCCATGGGCGGCGCTATTGACTTAACATCAGGTGAACCGTCCGCTCGTTTGGCAACTTTTCACAATAAAAAAGGAAAAAAAGATGGATACCGTATACGAACTTTTATAGGTTTATAATTGTAGATTCAGATTTCCTTAAGAATTGTAGAGGAAATATTATATTTCCTCTACTCTGCTAAGAGGAATAAGCCCGACAGCAGAATGCTTAGTTCCATTTCTACAAGCTCGAGACTTAAGACCCATTTACACGGTGCAAGTTTCTTGCCTGTTGTATACAATTTAATTGAAGCAATAAATGAGTTGCATGGTCTAGACAACAAATGGTCTAACCAATTTCTGCGCGCAATTTATTGCATTCAATTATTGCTCTTGTATGTACAAGAAAATGGCATCCTGTAAATGGGCCTTAAGAGTTGCAGATAATGATATAAATGAATTAACTCTCTCAACGTTACTCACAAATGGTTGTTATAAATTTCATAAAAGAGTTGTAAAGTATTACGTGGCCAAATAAAAACTGTTACTGTAATTGCCAGTTAAAAATAACGAGAAAGTATAAATATAAATTATAAAAGTTTCATAAATGTGAATATGTAATAGACATTCCACTTTCAAAGTTAATATTCTAATTCCAACACTATTCGTCATCATTCGTAGCTACATTTATAAAGAAAGCATATATTATGTTTTTTTATAACAAGCATATTTTCATGTTAATATTTTATGTGTTATAAATATATAATATTTAAAGTTATAATAGAACTAATACTTTCTTATAAACTTAAACGAATATAGTATTTCAATATCTTATTTTCTCAATAAAAAGTTTGGTATATAACATTTCTCTTGATTTTAAATTGTAACATATCGATATAAGCTATCTTAAAAGACCAATATTAAGAAACTAAAATCTAAAGGTATACAAATCCTAGGGATTTGTATACCTTTAGATTTTATATATAGATACCAGGAGGTTATTGACCTCCGCCTGTCAAATCGAAGGCATTTTGATGCAGAGACGACAATCCACTTATTCTAGTCAAATTTGTATCATTGGCTTAAGCCATTAAAAAAATTAACTAGCCATTAAAAATCTAAGAGAACTGTTAAAAATCAATTTAGGCAATGGAGCTTATTGTAAAAAATTCAACACAACAGATATTTTTTCCTTTTTCATAAAACAACATTTCATCACAATAACGACAATAAGTACATCCATTTCATGATACCCCTCATCATCATCATCATCATTTCAGCCTGTTTGAGTCCACTGCTGAACGTAGGCCTCCCCCACAGACTGCCATGAAGTACGATCCTGAGCCACCTGCATCCATCGACTTCCCGCACATTTGCACAGGTCGTCACTCCATCTAGTGGGGGGTCGTCCTACACTGCGATGGCCAGTACGAGGCTGCCACTCGAGAACCTTTCTTCCCCAACTGTTATCGGTTCTACGAGTTATATGGCCGGCCCATCGCCACTTCAGCTTGCTAATGCTCTGAGCTATATCGGTTATCTTAGTTCTACTGCGGATATCTTCGTTACGAACTCTATCACACATTGATTGAAGACTAAAGTCTTCAATCAATGTGTGTTGCCAGTCATGACCTACGGAACCGAGACATGATACCCCTAAATTAAGTAAATTATTCTACATAACATTTTCTAGAATCTTACATCAACAGTGATTCAGAAGATTCTGCCACTCAAAGATTGGTTCAAAATTATTAACGAAATGGAGCTCGGGTGCCTTTATTTGGTTTTTATTATTATAGCGAAATTATAATGATGTTAACGCTTAGGAGTCTGAAGTTACGTCACAATGTAATATCAAACTGTCCGGTGCAGCGGAAAAACCCCTAAAAGCAGATAAGAAGAGCAATTAGCCGGCATGATGTCATCGTGCCATATCCTGCGAATTAAGTCGTTCAAAGGATTTTGAGTGTGGCGTAATACGGCGGACGAGTATTCAGCATAGAAAGAAAAAAGCAAATTGAACAAGATTCCATTTCAAATGGCCGATTTTTACGTAAGTTTTCACAACATGCATACGAGAAAAATGTATTTTCGCGGGATCCCTTAAACGTGAACCGGAGACTATCATCCTATGAAAATTATAACTTTTCAAGGTAATAATAATACATCAGAAACAATTTTTTAAACTATTTCCCTGACCATGTCAGTAAGATAAAGTTCTATGACACAAAATACTACATTAGAATCAGAAACAGGAGAGTTAGGTAAGTTAGAAACTTCGTTACTTGTTGAAACAGTAAATAACATTAGATGTCGCATATACTCAGGGTACAAAATTTGTCATAATTTGCCATTTATAAACTATCGGAAGCCGGCGAAATTGTTATCGTGACACGATCAACGACATATGACCACAAACCGCAGTCCGTTTTCGTAACCGTGGCGAAGTAAAGAGGTCTGTGTGTGGCGAAAGATTCAAAGCATTTCTTCACGTCGTACATTCGAATATTACTAATAGAATATATTTTCCGCAAATACCGTAATGCTTATGCAAATGTTCTAGAATATATACTTGTCTAGATGACATATAACCGTAGCAAACGGCGCAAACCGTAGCAAATAAAGTCTACTAAAATCTATTGACTCGCTTCTCACCTATGTTAGTGTTGTTTAAATTACTTATGGATAACGTGCGCACGAAAAATAATTAATTATGCCGGTTTGCGCAGTCAAATTGTGTCGAAATTATATGGAAACCATATGATAACACCAAGACCATTTTTCATTCGTAAGTTTAGTAATTTGACAAGTGTTGTCAGTTTATAAGTAGTGAGATTCGTGGAAATTTATTATATTTTATTTTATTAGTAAAACTTACAGCAAATTAGGTACTTATTTTAAAACAATATTGTAACATATATAAAGAGCCAATTACAATTTTCCATCTTTAGTACATAATTATGTTTAAAAAAAAAAGTCGAGCAAGTGATGAAAGAAAAAAAAATAATAAAAAATAAATAAAAAAATAGAAAAAACTTAGTACATAAATCAAATTCAATTCTTAGTAATTAGTTAACCATTTTTAGGAAAAATATTGCTCTGTTAAAGTTTTTTTAGCCACAGTTGGAGAAGTAAAGAATGGGTCGATATTTCGTGCATTAATAAATTTAGCAGTCCTAATCATAAAATAATTGCACCTGTAATTCGTATGAGCTCTGGGTATATAAGAAAGTTTGCGGTTCCTCGTGTTTGCTATAGGTACATTTATAGTGATGTCTGATAACAGCTCGTGAGAGTTAATTGAACCGTTGCAGAGTTTCAGGTAAAAACATACGTCACTAATATCAGGCCGAACAGACAAAGGAAGAAAATGGTACCTATGGTACCTATGGTACCTATCATTGTAGTCACGTGAATTATTATGCACTCTGTAATCAAGGTATCTTAAAAATCTTTTCGGGATACCCTCAATACGAGACTTGTAAATCTCATATTGTGGATTCCAGACCTGCGAGGCATATTCGAGTATAGGTCGTACAAATGAGCAGTAAAGAATTTTTATTGTTTTGATATTTCTAAAAACAGAAGAACAGCGAATAATGAAACCCATAGCTTTGTATGCTCTGGATGTAATATAAGATATGTGCTTGTCAAAGATGAGTTTTGAATCGTGAATTAGCCCCAGATCGCACGCCTCATATACTCTAGCAATAGACGTTCCCATTAAGTTATATCCTCCGTCAATAATATTGCTTTTCCTTGTAAACGACATAAAGAAGCATTTAGTGATATTAAGATCTAGTTTGTTTTTGTTACAATACATTACAAGTCTTTGTAGATCTGATGGAAGCAGTAATGTGTCCTCCTTACTAGTGATGACTTTAAGTACTTTCATATCATCAGCGTAAGGGAGTACTTTAGAGTGCATAAAACACCTCTCTATGTCGTTCACAAAAATGGTAAAGAGCAGAGGTCCTAACATGGACCCTTGAGGAACTCCTGAGGAAATAGGTAACCATGCCGACATGTGTCCATTCAGTACAACTGCTTGTGACCTGTTGTCAATATATGAGGCGAACCAACGTAGTAGGTCTCCATGTATTCCTGCTATTGCCAATTTGTTCAAAAGTATTTGATGATCTATTCGGTCAAAGCATTTACTGTAATCCGTATAGATACAATCTACTTGGAACCCATTGTCCATACCCTCAGTTATGTAGTTGTTCGAAAGTAGTAAATTTGTAACAGTCGACTTGTTTTTTAGAAATCCATGTTGAGCATCACTTAATATGGGGGAAATAGAGCTGTAAGCCTGTTTATGTATTATTTTTTCCAATACTTTAGCAAACAGACATAGTTTTGAGATAGGTCTATAATTGTCTATTTTTGTAGTGTCCCCTTTTTTATGTACAGGTGTGATGTATGCCTCTTTCCAAATTTTGGGCACAATGCCTTCGGATATTGAGCGGCGATATAGGACGAAAAGAGGCTCTGAAAGTTCGGCAGCGCAACTAACTACGAGTATGAAGTGAGGAGGTATAAGATCAGAAAAAAAAAATAAATATAATAAATATCATTACATCATCTTTCGATCTGAACATTATAATTTAAAAAATTACAAAATTTATTTGATCAGTAAATTATTCCTCACCTCCACAAAATAAATGCAACGCATGACGTCTGGTACTAAATAGAATTTTTGTTAGTTCTTTCTTTTATAGAAACTTTTAAATTGTTTATAGTGCTAATCTTTGCACTTAAGATTGATTTTCTACATATTTTAATCTTTCTTTTATTTTTAGATTTCCTACGGATTCCGTACTGGCAAATTGCTGCAGATACATTATACAGCGTATTTGAAATGAAGAACAGTGGAAACTTCATAATTTATAAAAAAAAAAAATTTCAAATAAGACATCACCATATTTGTAAATCAGATTTATAAACATATAAATACAATCAGTTTTGTACTATAAATTCCAATTGTTTTTTTTATTGTATTATTTGTCGTTACTAAAATAAATAATACTACTACAAAATAACTACATGATTCAACCTATTTTGTTTAACTTTCGTCTTATTAAATAATAAAGAAAAGGTAAGTTAGTAATTTGGAGCAGGCATCCCTATCCGCACACCTTTTTTTACAATAAGTATACGAGCACACACATATCACGCAAATGGAGACAGTTTGAGCGCGTGCTTTGTTAGCATTGTTCCATCTAGACAAGTATAAATAATCAAAGGTAGAGATCGGCGATAAATATTAGGTCAGACAACGTTCCACGTATGAAAATATTTTTTATTATGCGCCAAGCATCGACGAAAAAGTAGTTAATTTTTGCTTTTAAATGTTAGCTTTCGAAGCGCCGTTACCGGAAAGAAAGTTAAGGGCAATGAAATCGATGTTTTTTCGAAGCCAAAAAAACTTGTTACATAACTAAAAATTTGGAAGGTTAAACGATTTAAGTTTAACAATTCAAATTTTGATTTTAATGCATGGATACGCAGTACTTATTTTGATTCAGATGGTCATATTTACAATTTTTTTAAAACAGGCATTTACTCTTTCGAATTACCGAAATAGCTCAGTACCCGGATGATCACTTTTAATTTAGTACACTCGAGCAAGCAAAGTTAAATTCCCGGTGCGGTCACCAATCGTGCTTTGAAAATTAAGTTAGCTTTAAGAATTAAATTTGCTAAGATGGTAAAGTCGCAGTAAAGAAAATTGAGTGCAAGCTGTTTAGAGAAATAAAGAAAAATGGTAGACATGTATGGCCTTAATTACTTGTCCCTACGTTATGTGCTTGATAGTGTTATAGTCTGTGACCAACTGCTAATTTGGACGTCATAGTGCCGTGTAAGCGATGCAAATTTGCGGCGTATTAAACGAATATAGCCGATGACTTAAGCGGAATGCAACCGGTCACTCAACCGCCTCACCTTGAGTGGAGGGCGACGGATCGGCTAAACAATGGCGCGTTCTCTAGGCCGGTTCGGACTTTCGATCTAGCCCGTAGGTCCGAACGTGGGGTTATGACGTCAGAGAAAAGTGCGGCCGTCAAATAGGCTTTTGTCCATAACATTTAGAACTAGCAGCTTTGTCACTTTATGCTGATATACGCGACTCCATCTGTGTTGCTTATTTTATTAACAAGACCACGCGACCTCATATCGGATTGGCAGACTGCACATATCTTCGAATTACATACTTTTTATCTGTTTTTTGTCAGTGTACAGGTTCTTAAGATTTTTTTCTTCACCGCTGAGCACGTCATAGACAACACTTAAAATTGCAATTGACGATTTCATTCGTGCCGGTACTGGGTTTTGAATTAATCTCAGTTTATTGAACGAAAAGCGAGCGCTCGAGTTATGACGCCTTTAATAGTTAAGATTAAATGAAAATATCACAATATATATTTCAGATAAGGATTGAAACATATCCAGTAGTTTCTCGTGATGCGCGCACAACATCAGACCTCTATCATTTCATTTATATTGATGTGCAAATGTTTATATTTCTCAATTAGCTACCGGATACGAAAGAGTTTAATTGTTGCTGAGTACCGTTCCAAATGTCTCACGTCCTGTTTTCACAATTAATAACTATAATCGTTGTGTAGGTTAGTGCTCACCGGCCATAGGCCGCTTGTACTAGTCTCAGCCTACCTCTCGGGGAACAAAACCTTATTACAAAGCGACCTAGATACGCTACTCAACTTAGGCCCCTCCGTGATAATTGCAGGCGATCTAAACTGCAAACACGGCTCATGGGACATCCACAGCATCCCAAATAAGTTATTCGAACACGCCATCCATTGAAATTTCCTCTTTTTAATTGAAACGCTTAGGAATTCAGTCATATTAAATATTGTTTAACCTGATTTTATAGAACTTTTAGGTGTTTTTAATTCTTGATAATATCTTGATGGGTAGAAAGTTGAATTCTGCTTTTACGTCGATGCTTTTCTGCTGTTACAATTTAAAATGAACAAAGTATGTACAATTTTTTTTTAATTCCACAAGATTAATGAATCACTGTTGTTTAAAAAGTACAAATGCAAAAAATAAATTCCGTGGAAATCATGGCAGTCAGATAATTATTTTATTAATATTGATTGAAACAAGTTTATTAGATACATCTGCGTAAAAAACAATACATTAGTGAAATGTATCACAATAAATAATTGAAAAAGTATATGTATATATAATTCATCAAGAAATATTGTAAATATTGTAAAATTCTATTTGCATTTGAAGTTCGGAGATTTTATATTACAGTTGGAACACATTCACATATGCAACTCGGACTGTAGATATTGTTTCAAAGAACGAGTTCTAAATTTTAGCGATTTGCATTTATACCAAATGTCCGCATACCCGACGAAGGTCGTCAAAGTCGTGATATTTTTATGTAAATAGAACGAAACATATCACGTCTTCGTTAAACACGAATACACACGTCGCATAAGCTAAATTGTTCCAGACGTAGAAAAAAAGACTCATAATCAAACATTTAAATAATTTTTTTACAACTAGATATTTTACCCACTAGATGGCAACGAGTGGCGACCTGTACAAATGTGCGGGAAGTCAACGGATGCAGGTGGTTTTGGATCGTGCTTCGTGGCAGTCTGTGGATGAGGCCTATGTTCAGCAGTGGACTCAAACAGATTGAAATGATGATGATGATGATGATGATGAACTACATATTTTCGTAAGATGGCAAAAATAGAACTGCTTACCAAATGATTATCTCAATAGTGCCTAATGGTTATCTATTAACTTAAGCAATACCAGAGGATGAAAGTGCTTTGCCGACTTTTTAGAAAGTCCCCTGAGATCCTAGTAACATGAAATGTCTTGAGAAGCGGAAAACGTTATCAAGAGCGAAAAATGGAAAGGGTTGCAAACTATTAGAGTGGCGTTTATGGTACTTATAAATAATGTTACGTTAAAGGATCTATGGAAACAATGTATTGATCAGTTTAACAATGTACTGACAAGCTATAGTTGTTTCCACAGTCCTCATACGGTTCACTGTCAAGTTGTGGTTGACCGTTCCTC
This sequence comes from Iphiclides podalirius, assembly GCA_933534255.1. Lineage (NCBI taxonomy): Eukaryota > Metazoa > Arthropoda > Insecta > Lepidoptera > Papilionidae > Iphiclides > Iphiclides podalirius. The sequence continues at coordinate 6,741,767 of OW152832.1, forward strand.
AGTCCTCAGTTCTCGATTCCGAATTCCGAAATCCATTTCGTACGAGCTTAAAACAAATAAAGAAGCACAAAAATACAATTCAAGAGTGAAAGCGGTCGCGCAAGATGCATTTGTATCAATTGGCTGTGACCAGTTTCAGCTTTACGCGAATTCATTTTGCCGATCGGGTCGAGTATGAATGGAAAGTGGTGAAATTCTTCCGTGTTCGCGATTTTCAATACTAAAAACGTCTTTTCTTATGCGTCGTAAGGGAATCATCTTTTAAAACTTAATAATGAATGCTTACGACCAAGTTCGGTAGAATTTAACTTGTTTGAGAAATTAGATTTGCTATTTTTTTAGTATCATGACGGCTAATATCGTATACGAATATTAAATATTAACTTGTAATGTACAAAAGCAAAGTGGTAAAAAATGATAAAATCCCATGGATGCCTATATATGATTGGTACGAATTAAATTTACAATAATTATTAGAATATACAGTACATTTATTGTTAGCGTGTATTGATAGAAATAATTAATGTTCCTCTAAAATTATAAAATTCTGCAATGTTACTTAGTTCACCAGAGAATAAAACCTATTAATTTGCAGGAACGTGAGAATTACCCTAGGTAGTCACAACGCCCAACACAGTTGTGACATTGTTTTCAATATTGCATAGCGACGCGGATAGAAAGCTGCGTTGACACATGTATGCACTTCCCTGCATTACTCATGCAAGGAAATAGTAATGCCGGTGACTTTGTTATGTGATATTCACACTAATGACTATCGCATGACATTATTGGCAAGAAAGAAAATGTGCGAAAATGAAATCGGGAAATGTACATATGGAAGGTACAACTCATTAACGCCAATATTTGTAGTGAGTCCAAAACTCTATATAAATTAAGCTATATTGACAAAAATCCTTTTTAAAGGTATAATTCTTTTTGCTCGTTTATAAAATTTTTAACGATGCGCACAGCGACATGATTAAGTTGGTTACAAAACGACCGACTTCACGGTATTACCATGGCAACAAATAATAATTTCCCTTTAAATCCAAGTGAGTCGTTATCAATGACATTCAATGTATTTTTCACAAACAAAGAGACTAGCACAGGGGATAAAATTTTTAATTGTTTTTCTTTTGTTGCACTAAAGAAGATAATTTCTTACGTGCAACACACATCAAGTTTTTATTTCAGATTGTTCACATGTTTGATATGTAGGTAAAATCGAAACAGACCATTTTGTATGATTGTTTATGCTTTATACGCTTCATACTACCGCGAAAGAAACATAGCTAGGTCTGCACAAATTAATGTAGGACAAAGACAAGTTACCGCGCAAAAGTGAAGAATACGTTGCTAATTCATCACTTTAGTGGCATTCGCTTTACGCTTAACCGATCGAATTCCTTTATTTCTTTTGACTCTGTATTGGCGAGTACATTCTTTCGAATGGCAAAGGTCATCGAAAAATGGCAATTGAACGTCGTGTGAACGACGAAATGTGGAAGGCGCTCTATTGATAGCCTTGGACGGATAACTTGTTTAACAGACAGGACGCGCTTTGAGGTTATCTAGGAGCATCTATCAAAGAGTTTCCCTCTCACTATATTACAATATACTACAAGCGGCGAAGATGTTATATGGTTGTTGGAAAAGTTAATTACTTATATGTCAAAAGGTCTTGTGAGCAACTTGCTAATGAACTATATCTCTAATAGTATACATAATGAATGGTTAGACGCGTCTCGGCCAAAAAAAAAAAACGATATTACGACGGTGCCGGTTTCGAAGGAATAGCTGTGATAACTAATTGTCCGGCTCGCTTTTCAATATTTTCGACCAACCTGAGTTCGATCCCCAAATCCAAATTGTTGATATGTAAAATCTGCCAAATCGCAGTGGGGTCACGTGGTGGACTATACCCTAATACCTATGTACCTGCTTGTTCTTAATAAGTTTGACACTAACGAAACTATTTCACTTTAACCACAAAAAAGAACTGAAACAAAGAGGTCATATGTAATCCAAACAGAAATAGGAAGTGAGTGCATTTAGTGCGTGTATACAAAGCAACGGTTTCCTCGTCCACGTTAATTTATATAATTAGCAATTGTATAACAAAGGTTACGCGCGTTACGCTGTAAGCCAGCGAACGTAAAATACGAATCGTATATTTACGCATTATTAATATAAAGTATAATCCGCAAATGATAAACAGAAACGGAACGGAAAGCAAACTTGAATCTTATACTAAACTTTATCGTTATTGATAAATATAACTATACAATAAATATAATATACATATTTCGGCGCGTATGGAAAAAATTGATAGTAAAATTTTTACGATGACGTGATCCGAAAGCGACCAACTTCACGGTATCACCATGACAACCAACAACAAATTTTTGACGTTTAGCTATGGTTGTAATTATAAATTTTTTTCGTAGATAAATGACCGAAAACTTTCGCTTGTGCGGGATTCGAACCTGCGTCTTCTGATGACGTCACGGCGCTAAAATCTAGTTAATTAAACCGTTATCAACTACATCTAATATCTTTAACAAACAAAGAGTACTGGCATAGGCGATAATTTACTATATTGATTATGAATCTATTAAATAACAGTTAGTAATGAATAGAATTATATGGAAGATTGATATTGTAATAATAAAAATTTTATAATTACACTAAAATGCTTTAACAGAAGGCATTGTGTATCACATCAAACGACGTCATGTGTCGTTACCAAATAGTTCGCCAGTTCGGTGTTACCAGCAAATGCAATGGAAGGAGCCACCGTGCCGTGTTCCGGCGAGGGCGCGTCTGAGCCATCTCAGTCACAGCCCAGCCTGGCTTTCGCCGCCAAGGTGGCGAGGTCAAGCCATCGCGAGGGGCAGAAATGACTGGCTTAGCGGACCCCATTTCACCGTTGGAAGCTGGCATTACAAATAATCGATGGCTGTCTATACGATCGTGCATCGTAGCCGACAACAACTACTACCTGCGTCCCTTAACACTCGAATAATAATAAGAGGAATAAACAAATTACTAAGTTTTCCTTCTTCTAAGATTTTTCAGTATTTCAATCTCTCTATCCTTATCACGTATGAATACCTGTGTGTATAGGTACCTTAGTCAATTTAGTGTACAGTTAAAGTTATTAGTCTTTATTTAAATAAATGAAACTCTAAATAAATGAAACTCCGGTACTTGATTTAAGTATAATGTAAATGTTTACAACCCAAAACAAATACAGCAAATATTACTAAACACGCGAAGCAATAATCAATTTAACGAAAAAAACTATTGTGGTTATTTCAAGATTTTATTTTAAAAACGATTGTTCCGTGAGGCATTTCGGCATTTCCGTGTTCATTTTCTGCAAGTTTATAAAAAGATTTATGGGAATAATATAATAGTATGACTATCCTCATTCTGTTAAGCAGTTTGACATCATTGTCATTAAACGAAAAGAATATTTTATTATTAAATAAACTTTCAATATTGTATCTTTTGTGGTTATAGACATAAACATTAATAGATAAAATACTGCAAAATTTATTTATTTTTTCTAATGCGTCTATAATGTATACGTTTCAGTGCATATGTATCATCTGTTGTAGGTACTATGTAATTTTTGCCGATGAAATGTTAGAAAATTATTTTTTAATGGATGTAAGCCATCATCACAATCATCATCGTGCCCTTATCCCACCTAGGTAAGCTCGATATACATATCATCACATAAAAATCATCGCTATCTTTATGATAATTGACAACCATTATCGCATACGCTGGGCTATTATAATTACTGCGTTGTACATTTACTCCCCCCTAAATCCAAAATTTTGGTATAATGCACGCGGTAGAGGAATCTTGGGCATTTCGTTGTCCCTTTCCACCAGAAAGACCCTACGATATGCACTCGCATTGTATCTAGCCAGTGACATACAATGCGTAATAATGACTATGGTAGGGCCACGCGTAGTCTTATCTGTTGCACGAATCTGCAGGCTCATCTGGAATAGGCCCGAGTTAAGGGCAAGTGTTATACTTCTGCATTTTGCTTCATGAGTGAGGTATCCGATACCTACTTTAGCAAAAAAAAAACAGCAACACACTATAATTGTTGCAGATTTCCATGAGCAGCCGTAAACATTTAGCATCAGGTAAACCATCAGCGCTCTTGCTCTAGCGTTTGCTCAGCCAACTTCTTGCAAAAAAATATCAGTCGAAAAGGCAACCACTGTTCTAAACGAACTCAGAATTGGGTGGAACCCATTGCCCCAGTCAATAAAAATCTGACACGGTCCACTCACGACGCTCCAGCCGTAAGCAATTCATTGTATTGCGCAACCAGTTACATCGATTTGCCGGAAGAATCGATTCATTGTAATTGGCAACTCGATACAGATAGTAAAGTTGGAGTGCCCAGCAAATCGGTCGCTCGGATTCCTATGGGCCGGCGAAAATAAAAAGCAAGCCTTATTATTTACGCCCAGTGTTTGTAATCAAAACTTTTTTTTAGATGACTACATGGCGCAGTTGCCAAGATATTCTCTTCGGTGAAGTTCGTTCTCATGTGGGAATCGATCCCCGATTTGTGTGACCCACAGATAATTGTTTATTATCTGGGTGTTTGTCAACGTAAAATTAATGTATGTGATGTCCTTACACACATGTTAATGTTATCGTACAGTAAGAACACTTTCTTCTTTTTAATTAAAATAAAAAAAACCGTAATTTCTTACAATATAAATTACTAAACACCTCCATGTCGCCGGCCATATTGTAAAATATTTACATAATAATTTCCTGTACATTTTTAAATAAGACTTTTTTCCGAATTTTGTCACGTTAATAATATCCCGTGACCGGTAAATAGTTTAACAAATATGCCTGAACAAAAGACACGATTAATCAAACAACTTTTATCGTACCTAAAATGTAAAAACATACAAAGAATGTGTTACGATTTTTTTTTAAAAACACGTACAGTTCCGATCATATCTAGAGCACCTGAAATAAAAATATGCACAGGTTACCATTTGTGTTGCGCGTTATTAAAAATATGATATTATTGCATGATGTTGATAATATAATGCGTGACACAATAACGTAAATTCTTGTACATACTCCGAGGTAAGCAAAGAGAAATACAATTCTGAATATCTTATAAAATCGATTCACCTTACATCCTGCTTCCTAAATAACAATTTAAGCAAGATTATCCTTCGAAGTGGCATTCCGACACCGTTCCGTCTAAACAGTATTTTTGCCTCCAAAAAAAAGCGAGGCAAAAACCACAAAGAAAAACTCGAAGACGACGCAAAAAAAAAAAACGAAACACGAAGCACGTGATTGGAAATTGAACCTGCGCCATTAACGTGCCAGACACACCTACCCGTTAAAAAATTCAATGGTACAGTCGAGGCGTGAAATGTTCAATTCTTCTTTAACATTTAACCTACCATGTTTGACTCTAATAAAATATTCTATTAAAATTACTTTGCTTGAATACCTTCTTTTTATTTGCACGTGTATGACATATTTGTACTTTTTTCTAAAAGTATTTTAACACTTAAAAGTAGTGCAATTATAACATTTTAAAAGGTCGTTTACAAAATACAAAATTTAAAAACAAGGAGCAATTAGTTTTGTAGATATACATTTACTCATAAACATTTTTGTTTGATATAGAGATTTTGTAGACAAAGTCTAAATTAAAATATTAATCATATCCAATTAGGTTTTGAAACATACATTTTAAATTTATAGTTTATACGCGCGAATATAACAACACATAAATAACAAATTAGGCTTCGACTGTACAAGAATGTTATGATCGAAACTAAACTCGTTTGAAAGGTACATGCTTTTGTGGAATGTCTGATGAGCGATAAAGGGAACTTGAGTATAGTTTAAGTAAAACATAAATTTGAGCCTTTTTTCGAAAAATAAATGTTTTGCCTTATACTTTGATATCCAATCCAACAATTTATTACTAACGACGTAAAAAATAATTTAGGTGACACTACGAATTCGAGCAATCGGATACTTAATATGATATAGCTTCTGAATAAAGTGTTTTAAACACCGTTTTCATTACCAACCTTTAAAAAATATTTTTTTCATTTTTGTGGCGCTCTATTAAAATCTAAAACAATGAAAGAACTGAAATAACTGTTATACCTGTTGGCAGTTAATATTAAATTTTTAATTATCAACAAACTATAATTAAAACAGACAATAGCACCCATAAAAATATTATTAATAAATAAAATTATCCCTCATTTCGTGATTTATAAAATTTTCAGTATAGAAACATTTTGTTTTTGATTATTAGTAAAATACTGCAAGATAAAGAAAATAATGTGCCAAATCATACACAGTTGCTTATTACGGTAATGGATCGGTGCTTTCGATTACGCTTAGAACTCGTTATAGCTTAAATAGCGACAAGTAATCAGTGAAATTACTATAATCATGACTACATCGGTCTCCTTGTGAAGTGTCCACAGTAATAACCGCGACTGCTTTAATACGTGCTAATCTATCATTAAGCTATGCCTGAGAGTGTGTCACATTAGCCAGTGTCCATTTTTTATTATATATGTCGCCGCAGCGATTATTTGGCTTTTAAGTTAATTTAAAATCGTAATACAGAATATCAATGTTTATATTTAGAAAACAAGTTTGTTAATTCATAAATTTAGTTTTAATTATTACAAGAAATGATTATTCTCAACTACATGATTAAAAGTTATATTTACTAGAAAATCAATAACTACTAATCCTCATCTTAATTTAGTAAATAAATACTACCTTAATTTAAACATTTAATTTATAAGTAACAGTTTTGTCTCACTAATACAGTCTCAATACGATTCCGTATTTCAACCATTTGAATGTCCATACTGTTGTTTATTTGTGAAATTGCTTAAATAACTTTTGAATAGTTTTAAAACATTACTATAAAACTATGGAACTTTTATAACAATTTATTCGTTAATAACAACTTTAATTCATTTATAATAGTTTCATAAAGTTGTAAAAATACTGTGCGATTATAACGCCACCTGGCGATTCAGTGGCGTTGACATTGTAAACTGTGGTACCTAAAGTGCTTTGAGTGGAGAGCTCACTTCGAAGCTGACTTTTGAAGAGAAAACATTGTAAGTAAAATCTGTGTCAGTTCAATAAAATAATTATTATTTTTGTACTTTGTTTATTTGTTACTTTTTGCCCTAACCCTTATGTTTAAAGTATTGATGTAATCACTTCGTTTATAAGAATTTAATAAAGTATTTGGTTGTGTAGTTTGTAAATAAAACTTGCTTAAGTATATTGGAACTGATGACTTTAGGGTCAGCAGTTCTGTTTCCTTTTTTTTAATAACTTTGAAGTGAAATTTCCGATATCAGAAGTGGGATACGTAACTACCTACATTTTTTCTGTCCGTGATAATTTTTATTTTCAGATTCGTTCTACGATTAATCGAATTTAACTTCGTGCCACAATGAACGGACAACAACATAACGTTTCGACAACACCATGTGCGATGTATCCATCATGCACACCAGGCGATTCCGAAGCAAGTGCCGCCAGCAACTTGCCTGTGGCACCTCAACAACAACAACAGGGCGGTAACGTACCACCTGATTTTTATTTACATATGATTTCTATGATGCAAAGTATGAGTGAACGGCTCTCAAAGCAACCTGAAAGGATTAAAATTACCGACGTATTTTTGCCTTCATACGATCCGGACGGTAACGTCGGTGTTCGCGAGTGGTGTACCCACATTTCCACGGCAATGACTAATTATGATCTCTGTGATTATGATATCCGTATGAAAGTGGCTAGCCTTCTAAAAGGTCGTGCTAAAATGTGGGCTGATAACTGGCTTGTCACAACTTCTACTTGGGATGAGCTGCGTCAGAATATTATTACTACATTTGAACCTGAAAATCGTTATTCACGGGATGTGTTAAGATTTAGGGAACATAACTATGACCCTTCTAAGGACATTGCAGAGTTTTTATCTAAATCATGGATTTTGTGGAGACGTATTACCAAAGATAAGCTCTCGATAATAACGATGCAGTCGAAGCTGTAATAGGAACAATTAGTGACGAACGTCTCAGGATAGAATTAATGAATGCCAGAGCTTCCTCAGTGCCTGAATTAATTTCTGTTGCCTCATCCATTCGAGTGAAGCGCTCTGTTCAGCAAAATTTCGGTCAACCCCAATCTAAACGGTTAAAATACGCTATCGATAACCGTAATGTTCCATATTGTAACTTGTGTAAAAAGTCTGGTCACGCTTACCGTGATTGTCGCTATAAGAATACACAAATAGATTTAGATAAGCGGACAACCGAGAAAAACTTCTGCCGCACCAGCGACATCCGTTCCTAGGCATAGTGATATTAGGATTTGCTCATTCTGCTCGAAGCCCGGACATACATTTGATACGTGTTACCGCCGCGAAAAACATATCACGTCCAATGTCAATTCGGTAATTAGCAACAAGTCAATTTTGAATAATATGCGTATGCGGATAGGAGGTGTTACAATTGATACCGTCTTTGATAGTGGGGCCGAATGCTCCGTTATGCGAGAACATATCGCGAATAAATTACCGGGAAATAGGCGACAAATAGTAAATTATTTGCGAGGTATAGGTCCTTTTCCGGTGATATCTACTAGCATGCTGACGACGATATGCGTTATTGATAATATTAGTGTAGAAATTGAATTCCATATTTTGCCGGACTACGATTTGACATCTGATGTATTGATAGGTGCCAATTTATTAACCGGAACAGGATTAAGCGTAATTGTGACTCAAAACACCGCGATCTTGTGTTTCTCGCCCCGCATTATGCACGTTAGGTCGAAATCAGATTTATTTCACGGACTTAATCATGACTTAAGGAACGACGAAGAGATTGATCAACTGCTTACGTTGCTTAATAAGTACTCCGATACCTTCACGCGTGGCTTTTCACAAACTCGTGTTAAGACGGGCCAGTTGGAAATCCGTTTAAAAAATCCGAATAAGTTTGTCGAGCGTAGGCCCTATAGGCTAAGTCGAGTTGAACGTGAGAGAGTTAAAGAGATTGTTACAGAGCTTATTGACAACGATATAGTACAAGAGAGTAAATCCCCTTATTCGAGCCCGATCATTTTGGTGAAAAAGAAAAATGGCGATGACCGCATGTGTGTGGACTATAGGGAGTTAAACGCGAACACTATACGTGATCATTACCCTCTACCATTGATCGCTGACCAAATCGATCAGTTGGCTGGTGGGAAATACTACACGACTCTTGACATGGCATCGGGATTTCATCAGATTCCGATCGCGGCAGATTCAATTGAAAAAACTGCTTTTGTTACTCCGGATGGTTTGTTCGAGTATAAGACCATGCCGTTCGGTTTGTGCAACGCTCCTTCTGTGTATCAAAGATGCATAAATCGCGCTTTAGGCCCTCTTTTGAACCCAGGCAGTGCGGACGTAGCTCATAATGATAGTGTAGCTCAAGTTTATATAGATGACGTCATTAGCAAATGTCGTGATTTTTCATCAGGAATTGTATACCTAGAAAGAGTACTAATGGCACTACGTAAGTCGGGGTTTTCGGTTAACATAGACAAATGTCTTTTCTTTAAACAATCCATTGAATATCTAGGAAACGTCATAGAAAACGGTCAAGTTCGTCCGAGTCCGAAGAAGATCGAAGCGTTGGTGAAAGCCCCTGTACCGACTAATGTTAAACAGGTTAGGCAATTTAACGGCCTGGCAGGCTACTTCCGGCGCTTTATACCTAATTTCGCGAGAACTATGGCTCCGCTGTATCAATTGACTAAGCAAGGCACTAGGTGGCAATGGACTCATATTCACGAAGAAGCACGTCAAAAGATCATCCATCATTTAACTTCTTCGCCGGTACTTACGATATTTCAAGAAGGGGAACCAATTGAACTTTTCACTGATGCGAGCTGCCTTGGTTTCGGTGCAATACTCGTTCAAATCATTGATGGACGACAACACGTGGTAGGTTATTTCAGCATGCGTACGACTGACATTGAAAGCAGATATCATTCTTATGAGCTCGAGACTCTGGCAGTGGTTCGAGCAATCAAGCACTTTAGGCATTTTCTTTATGGACGTCAGTTCAGGGTGATTACCGATTGTAACGCGCTCAAAGCTTCCAAGCATAAGAGGGACCTGCTACCCCGTATTCATAGATGGTGGTCTTATCTACAAAATTTCGAATTCGAAATAGAGTACAGGAAAGGCGAGCGAATGCAACATGCAGATTTCCTTAGTAGAAATCCAGACCCCTTGACTGTTAACGTAATGTCTAAAAATTTGGATTGGTTAAATATTGAACAACGACGCGACAGTCAGTTAAGGCCTATTATAGATGCTCTACATAATGGTGAACAGGTCCCCGGATATCATCTCGAAGGTAATGTTCTTAAATTTGAGAGACAAGAAGCTATCTTAGGTACACAAAAGTTGATTGTCGTGCCAAAGTCTTTCCAATGGAGCCTCATCAATACCTTTCACTGTTCTCTCAAACATCCAGGCTGGGAGAAGACACTTCATAAAATTAGAGAAACATATTACTTTGACAAAATGACTAGCACCGTTAAAGAATTCGTTGATAACTGTGTGGTTTGTAGAACATCAAAACAAACTTCTGGAGCAGCACAGGTACAATTACATCCTGTCCCCAAACCAACAGTGCCGTTCCAAGTTATACACATGGATATAACGGGTAGACTAGGCACCTCTGAAGAACAAGAGTATGTTGTGGTTACAGTGGACGCTTTTACAAAGTACGTATTACTTCGCTACACTAATGACAAAAGCCAATACAGCACTCTTGCAGCCCTAAAGCAGGTGGTTCACCTGTTTGGAGCTCCAGGGCAAGTCATCGTAGATGGTGGGCGTGAATTTTTAGGTGAATACAAAAGTTACTGTGACAGGTTTGGTATAGAAATACACTCTATATCGCCAGGCATTTGCAGAGCCAACGGACAAGTGGAGCGAGTGATGGCAACATTAAAAAATGGACTTATCATGATAAAGAACTATGAGACTCCAAACTGGCACACTGCACTAGAAAGTCTACAACTCGCACTTAACTGCACCGTTCATAAAACTATAGGTGCATCTCCACTGACTCTATTAACTCGACGTCAAAACTGTGTCCCTTCCGAGTTGCTTAACTTAGTGGACCTCGAAAATGAACAGATTGACATCGAAGCGCTTGAACGACACGTTCAACGAAAAATTACTGACTCTTCCACTAAAGATAAAGCAAGATTTGACAGAGGTCGTGCTAAAATCCACCGTTTTCAACGAGGCGACTTCGTCTTAATAAAGAACAACCCCAGAAATCAGACTTCCCTCGATCTAAAATTTAGTGTTCCTTATGAAGTTCACAGGGTTCTTGAAAATGATCGCTATCTCGTGAAGAAAGTGCTCGGGCATCATGGGCGAGCTCGTAAGGTAGCACATGATCAGCTACGGCGCGCTCCTCAACCGGGAGATACTGCCCAGGCGGCCGTGTCGCCACCAGACAACGGGGAAACTGCATCCGCCACCGTTACGGCGGCTGTAGTACCGTTACACCACCAGAATCTCGAGTAATGTAGAATTTTGGAAGTCCGGTGAGGATATTTCATTTTAATTTATTAATAAATTTAATCAGTACAGATATCAGGCTGTAAAAAGAAAATTTAAAAAAAAAAAAAAAAACAAAAAAAAAAAAAAAAAATAAAAAAGAAAAAAAAAAAAAAAAAAAAAAATAAAAGGAATTATAAAAAGAATTATAAAATAAAAGATGCTATTGGCGTGTGGAGCCGTCCAATAAGCCACTGATTGCCTGTCCCGAAAGAATTATGGTCCCCTGTGTACCACGGCGTACAAGACCGCCCAGAGCACAGCATCGACCTGACCAATTATCCTTTAGAGCCTCTGTTCTACACAGCATCGACCTCTCATCCACCTATCCTTCCCTATCGCGACAGTTGATAACGATCTTATTACAGTCGTTACATTGTCTCATGTGAACTGTACTTTCGAATGAAATTACACATGTACAAAAAGTCATGTTTGGTCTGTGGTCACGTGGAGTGGGCAGCCAATGATAATAAATGCACTTATTGTTCCCAAAGTCAAGGTCTGTATGTACTTTGAAAGTATCTACCCAGACTTACAATAAAATTTTCAGAATTACAGATGGAACAAGAGCGATGCAGGGCACGCATCGCATATCAGTATGGCCGTGTCGCCGCAGCGATTATTTGGCTTTTAAGTTAATTTAAAATCGTAATACAGAATATCAATGTTTATATTTAGAAAACAAGTTTGTTAATTCATAAATTTAGTTTTAATTATTACAAGAAATGATTATTCTCAACTACATGATTAAAAGTTATATTTACTAGAAAATCAATAACTACACATCCTCATCTTAATTTAGTAAATAAATACTACCTTAATTTAAACATTTAATTTATAAGTACAGTTTTGTCTCACTAATACAGTCTCAATACGAGTTGTTACTGGTAGGTAGGATTTTAACGACCGGCCGCCACGTCCTTTTTTTATGTGAAAAGTTGCCAAGCGAGCAGACAGTTCACCTGATGTTAAGTGAATACCGCCGCCCATGGACATCTGCTACACCCGAGGGTTCCAGATGCGTTGACAACCTTTTGAAAATTGGGCAAAATTAGGCAACGAATACCCAGATCGGAAGCAATTATTTGCGGGTCACGCGCGAATGTAGGACTGGAATGTGGGAATCGAACCCAACTCCCGGTGTCAATAGCAACTGCGGCCCTGAATCGACAGCCTAACTGTGATAGGGCCACGCTGCAGTCTTCAAAATTACACGAATGGGCAGGTCCAATCGGGGGAGTACCACGACCACAAAAGACCGGGGCGAAGTGGAAGAGTTCAGTCACTTCTGCGGTTTCGTCTGATGAGTGAGCGGGGCCTATTTTGGTAAAAGGTGAACAGCCATCTGCAATCCTACGGGTGTTGCAAATGTCCATTTCCCGATTATCACTTAACACGAGGTGAACAGCCAGCTTGCGTGCCACCTTCTCACATAAAAAATAAGCAATCATGGATCTTAAAACGTGTTGATAAAACAATCGAACAACTTTTTTCCGCTGAAAAGGGTTCGAATCTCTGCCTTCCAGATGACGCATCCAGACGCTCTAGTCATTAATCTAAGCGGTCGATATCCTCATCGCGTTAAAATCTCAATATCTTATCTTATCGTTTTATGGCATTAATAGCAAAGCTCTGCGTCATGATGATCAATTTTATCTACATATGTTTTCTGCATAAGTTTTACAATTTTATCCACATATTTTTTTCTAAATAGCCGAGGCTTTTGAAATGCTAACATTTTTTAATTACCAATTTACGGTTCATGTGACAGAGAGTTGAAGTTATAAATACCTGTCACAGATTAGGCGAATTGATGCGTAATATTTGAATCAGGATGGCGGCGAAACTAGAGTTTAGAGCGAACAGGATTTATCGTAAGGTCAAGATCGTTTTAAAATATTTTGAACGGAACACGGTGAAAGTGTTCCTCGTATACATATTTCAACTCTCACCTATCACGGTATCATCAGATATTGACATATCCTAGTAAATTAATAGCAACAAGCTAACCCCTCGCCTCTAACCCCTCGCGTCTTTTACTCTTTGCGGGGGACAAATAGTGATTGTCCACAAAGATTTAAATGTGCCTAATAAGGATGGTCAACGACCCGTACACATGCCCAAATGTACTTTAGCCACCTAAGCTTTATTTTTGTAAAGCTGTGGTGGATATAGAGACCGTGGTAAAAAAAGCGAGTTTAGCGACGTTAATATACTGGATGCACATGCATGAATAATGAAATACATGTTTAGGAGGAGCGCACTGTAATCGCTTAGCGATACAAAAACCGGCCAAGTGCGAGTCGGATTCGCACTCGAAGGGTTCAAAAATCATTTCTGTTGTATGGGAGCCCCACTTAACTGTTTTTTTAGTATTTGTTGCTAAACAGTAACAGAAATACATCATGTGTAAAAATTTCAACTCTCACCTATCACGGTTCATCAGATATTGACAGACGGACAGATGGACAGATGGACGGACAGACGGACAGATGGATGGATAGACAGACAGACAAACAACAGACAGCGGAGTCTTAGTAATATGGACCATATTACTAAGACTCCGCTTTTTACTCTTTGGGTACGGAACCCTAAAAATATTTGACAAGTTATAACTCGTGCGGAGAAAATTACTCTCTTATTTTTTTACTGTTTTTATAACAATGAATCAATATGTTAAATTAGTGTAATCAAAACCCTAATTATGTACTTGTCGCGAATGATTATAACAGCAATTACATGCACCTAAGTGAGCTTTATTCAGAAACGTCGTACCGAACGTAATCAGAAATAGCTTCCTTCCGCTCACTTTCGAGAGCCGTTAAATGCAGAGGCTGCCGCTTCCTGACAATTATTCCAGTGCCCCGTAGAGGCGGGCGAAGATGACAAATGAATACGACGTATTGAAATTCTAGGCGCACCGCGCGTGGAAATCTTGGCAGTGAAGCAGACGGAGAGATATCGGGTGGCGACGGGGCGCATACTATGTTAAGCGGCTTTCTTGTTTTGATATGATAACAGTGAGTTCGTTCACGCATTCCTTGTCGTTTGTAATAGAGTGAATTTCTAAAATCCAGAAAGCTTTAATTTTAATGCGGTGTACGAGTATTTTGGACGACGAATCGTGATCTTAGAATGCTACTTCAAACTCTTGTCTGTAATAGTTTTCCAAAATACCATTTGTTTGCCTAATTATTCCGATGTATTATATTTTACCACTCACAGTGTCAGTGACACTGACAAATATCGTTTCAGTCAGTACAATATAAGTAAATACAAGTTGTATTGGCATCATCATGACAGTAATAATTTAAAGATGTTTCTGTTTGTCTGTTTCATATATGATAGCCCTGTATTATAAATTTATCTTAGCCTGAGCATAACTATCATTCCGTTTTACAACTTTTAAAATATTTAAATAATTTATGGTACATAAATAATATAACATTCATCAAGGACAGTTCGATATGTCCCGTTGTCTTCTTTAACATTAAAACTAACTAGTTTAAATGGTGTATTCCCAGTACACTAGAGTGGACAATACATAATACATGAGCAGCGGAAAGATTTCATATTCGTCGTGGACGTACACGGAGTGAATAGTAAGGAATTTTCCATTTTCTTTCGCGATTTCAAAATCCAAGTAATTTAGATCACGGCATTCCCACGTTTAACAGTTAATATATTCCGAGCGCACGCGCTTGATGGAAATTGTATTCAACAATCACTAGTACAACGAACTTCTTGCGAATATCACTACTAAAGTGACAGTTACTCACGTGGAGGACATTATAGTTACATATTTTCATATTAGTTTTCTAATTTTTAGTTCATAAAATGATTGTATGTACTTTATTTTAAATATATGAATATTATATACTTATTTATACGTATCAATAAATCGGACTACGACATGAACAGACTAAACCTGTGGTAAAGATTTATAAGAATGTTTCACCGTCTTGCGTGAAGATGTCAGAGCAAGAAAAATTTGCGTCGATATGGTGGATAAATAGATCGGTGCAGGTTTTATTTATAAAATAGAAAAACAGTACTTCGCTGCAAGTATACCACATCCTCTGAATGTTTAATTTGTTCCTGTGGCAAGACAAATTTTCTTTGGCATGTATAATAATGGCTTCTTTTAAACAATTTTGAAGAATTATCCTCATTACGAGAGTATAAAAGCTACACCAAACAAGGAGCTATACACTAAACAAGAGTCGAACTTATCTTTTAATCCAACCGATAAGAATACTCAGATATTACGATGCAGGAAGATTTCGCTTAAGGTACTATGTTAAAACATTAATGATTTTTATAAAATTTTATAAATAAATTTTCATAACAAAAAATATTTTAAAACTGTAATGACACTCAAAATATAATTGGAGGATATTTATGAAATAAATCCAATATAAATCGAATAGGTATTTTGATTATAAGATTTTAAAAGAAAATTACAATCATACAACATGAAATGAAAGTCTATTGAATAAGATTAATATACAGGGAGAATTTTCTAAGTGTATCCATTTTTTTTAATTATATTCTAGACATAAATAATGTTATATAAAAAGTGATAAATATTTAAAATCACTCGTAATTAACTAATGACATTCATTTGAACTTACCTCAAAAAGTGCGTGATTTATGGGCAACTGATTTATTTTACGCGCGACCATTCATAACTAACATGCACACAAGTTCGTTTCAAAAGTATACGACGCATTTATGAATAACTACCGCATTGTCAACAAGTTCTGTTTTTTAGGGAATAGAATGGCAATTTTTTTGGAAAAACACATACAGTCACACTTTTAGTCATTCGTACTAAAAGAGCGATATTTTGATAAACGTCTTGCAACGGCCTCCTTTAACGGTTCAAGTTAGAGGGCGGACAAATCAATGGCATACTTATCTCATAAAATAACAAAACTTTGTGGCAAAATAACAAGGAATGTAATTAATTCCTGTGGTAGAACAGGCAGAGAGGCTTTGGCGTTGGGGGTCGTGGGTTCAAAAACTATTTGTGTGACCCACAGATAGTTTTTTCGGATCTGGGTGTTTGTCCGCGTGAAATTTATGTTTGTAAAACGTCCTTACAACATAGGGTAATTGTATTCAATGTTTTTAAAAAAAAGAAAAGAACAACAACGGCTACACCGGAACAATTGTCTGTGGGTCACATGGATACTTGCGGTAATCGAACCCGCGACTCATGACCACGACGCCGAAGCCAATAGCAACTGCGCCACCGACTCATCATGGTTTACAGCATAACTTGTTGAGAAATATCCTAAATGGCTTTTAGGGTTCCGTACCCAAAGGGTAAAACGGGACCCTATTACTAAGACTCCGCTGTCTGTCTGTCTGTCCGTCTGTCACCAAGCTGTATCTTATGAACCGTGATAGTAAGAACGTATAAATTTTCACAAATTATTTATTTCTGTTGCCTCTATAACAACAAATACTAAAAAACAATAAAAAGATGTTTAAGTGGAGCTCCCATACGACAGACATGATTTTTTTTGCCGTTTTATAGATAATGAAAAACCATTCGTGCCAGTTCGTCTCGCACTTGGCCGTGCAAGTTGTGCCCCATGCTACGCGATTTGGTACGTGCATTCTGTGGTTTCCTGAAGACAACTTTCCCCAGTGTTTGCATTTCACACGTTTTCAAAGCAACTATGTAAACGGTTTGCGCGTCAAATCATGACATAACAAGTAAGAATACCGGATGATGATTTTTCAAGTAGTCAAAATCAATGCTTTAACTTTTAATTTTATACCTTCGTAATACGCACACACATACAACTTATATGTAATCATCTAAATCACATATAAGATCATTGACAAGTGACAAAAAATAATTTAAATATCTATCTTTATTATCTTATATACGGAACAATTTAATTAAGATAAATGAATACTATAGACTTCTCTAAATTAACAGGTTTCCATAAAATTCCTATATTTAAGCCTAATTTTTCATTCATAATATAAAACTAAAAAAATTACAATATTAAATCTAACTAAATTACATGTTATCTAATAAAACCTAGTGCCAAGAACGCTGAATTACTATTCATGAATTACTATTCTTAACCATTAAGTGTCACAAGACACGGCCATAAGCCTAATTTTGCATTAAAATGTTTAGATATATGAAAGACATGAATAAAAAATTTATTATTTTCAATATAAAATGTACCCTCTGCACAGAGGATGCCTTTGCCCAGCAGTGGGACATGTAAAGCCTAATACTATACTTTTTACTTTTTTTATATAAAATGTGATTGGCCCAAAATCCCAAGGGGCCAGAAAAGCAGTACAAATGTTGATGATTTTATTAAAAAAATTAACATACATAATTTGACAATTGATACACGCTATTTTATACTTCAGGTATTAATTAATTGAATTCGTGGATGGTTTATCCTTCTTCGAGGCGTGCTCATGCGCAGTATCAAGGGACACCGGTGCGATCCATAGGAGATCCCGGAGTCCCTCAAAATGTACAGTAAACCTGTCATATGCGAATTCACGGGGTACTTTTTGAGATTTCCCCCCAATACATAAAAAAGTATTAATTGGTGAGCGAATATTATATTTTATTTGATTGATTTTCATAGCGTAAAACGAAGGTCTTACTGTTTTATAACTTTCAAATCTATTCCATACTACGTAAGAAAAATTAAGAACATTAACACCTTAACCTTTTGCAATCCTGCATAACTTACGTGTTTATAACATTTTCGTTTAATATATTCGCAATGAAATATATATCTAGACTAATGTGTCAATAATCTTACCAAATGATGTTGCGAATGATGGACCAGGAAATCTGTAAAATAAATTAGATTGGTTATAAAACATAAATGAAATGTCACAAGACGAGACGGGCAAGGTCGTTCGGACGTATCGTTACCAACGGATCTGGTTAGATAGGTGGATAAGAATGTTAATTGCAAAAAGTCGCAACCACCGTGTTATTTATTACCGTTGACTTCATAGAGTTTTACAACAGAATTTGCCTGTTTATTTTAAAATTTCAACATAATCTAAAATGTTGGTGTATATTAAAGATTTATTTGAATGAAAAGA
The DNA here is from genome assembly GCA_933534255.1 of Iphiclides podalirius. NCBI lineage: Eukaryota > Metazoa > Arthropoda > Insecta > Lepidoptera > Papilionidae > Iphiclides > Iphiclides podalirius. The sequence goes on from OW152832.1 coordinate 6,760,578, forward strand.
ACAGACAATGTTGTAATATAATAAGTTTCGTTTTGGGAATGGACGATACTCGATCAAAGGCTGCTGTGTGCAATAAAAATTCAATATCCGAAACCCTTATTTTAAATGTTAATTAGTTTTTTGTGAATTTTTTTTTGTGTAATTGCAAAGATCATATATAAGTTTTATAACAAAACTATTTTTTTCGCAATAATTCAAAAGTTATTTCAAAATAAAAATTAAGTTTTGGATCCAGTACGAAGATACGCCGACCAAACCCGAGAGCGTGTGACGTCATAATGTTAGTTTTCACTAATTGCAGTTGATAGAAAAATAATAAATATAGTGTTTTGATCTATTTAATTTTGTTGTCATTAGAAATTTAAATTGTTTATATTGCTAATCTTTGCACTTAAGATTGAACATTAAAATATTTGTTGTCATTGTTAAATATTTAAATTAATATTAAAAATGTCGAACCTAAAAAGTTATCGTTCTTGTTTTGTACCATTATGTACGAATACCACAAAAACAACTCCTGATAAAATGTTTTTAAATGTTCCCCAAGATGACAAACGTCGAAATAAATGGTTTCAAGCAGAGCACCGTAATAATCCCAAATCAAAATCGTTTTTTTTTTTTTTGTTGTGAAAATCATTTCGATGTAAGTATTTCTTAATACCATTGTTATTAATTATTATTTATCTAAGTATACAAATCAAATAATTATTTGATAAATCAAGTAAAGTTCAGTGAATATTTTTTTAACTGGACTCCAAATCATAACCTTTAAAATCATACCATTAATTTATTTATTGATAATTTAAAGTGCTTAAATAATAAATTCATGTATCTTACTACCTTGATGCCTTGGCACCTCGAACTTCAGCAGAATTAAACCGAACGTAATTTAAAAAAAAATCGGTGATCATAAATATATCATCAGGGATATTATCAGACTTTGCCTTAATAAATCCTTTATCACACATAGCTAATCGGAACCAACTAACAACTCGTATTACAACAATAAATTTTCAATATTATTGTCTAGTCACGTGTAATAGCCGTAAACGCTGTACTGTTATTAAATAGCTATAACATTATGACGTCACAACTATGGTGACCAATCATGGCGCGTTTATAGTCACGTGATTTTTATTTAAATTTCATCAATTTTTAATTGTTTATTAATTGAAAAAATTTTTTTTTGAAGTTTTTTGCATTAAATATCAATATTATTAATAATAAAGTTTTAAAATACATAAATAAAATCAATATTTTTTTTTAAAAACCCAATTGTTTTCAAAAGAAAATAAAAAAGCTTGTATCTAATTTTTTTTTTATTACTATGTGAAAATCTCCTGCCGTACAGCCTGTCTAACATTACTTATCTTGAATGAAAATACTTCAAAATGTATAAAGTAAAGTAACTAAGGTATATTTGGAAACATCACAATTGGGCTTTGGCAACAACACCGCTTTGACATTATGACATGGCTTGGGCAACAACACCGCTTTGACATTAAATTGAAATTCGTTCCCGCGCCGCGTCGCGTTTGATTTTAGGCGACTACATATTATAAATTACAAGCAATTCAAGCAACAGTCATTGGTTGCTTTTGCGTGATAAAAAGCAAAATGGACTTAGCGGGACTTACGCCGCGGAAGAATCACAACACAAGTCAAAAGAACGAACCCAGGGCTCCGTCGGAATCGCAGGTGAAAGCAGATAGACGCGATCTACTCACGGGTCTGAACGCCGGTTGGCGATTATTGGCCATTGCGTGTTTCGGGTGGCAGCGCGACATTCCTGCATACTTTAACAGCCTCCGTTAAAGATGTGTATTTCCAAGATCACAAATAGTTTATAGAAAGAGAAAATATGATATTGTTTGGACATAATTATGTAAGCTGTCCCCAAAGATTTTTATTGTCATATCGAGCTATTAAAGACATTAAGATAGAAAACTGATGTTCATGATTAATGCTTTGTGTGAAAGGGGTTGGGTAGAAAGTCCCAATGACCGCCGCAACCTAAAATATCTGTTGTTGTAGTAAGTCCATTTATTTTATACATGGCCAATTATAGCGTATAATTCGGTGTGGGGAATATTGTAATGGAGCTCTCATGTGTTGCCTGTGTTCCCAGGTGTGTTCCCAATATTTTCTTGGCATTAAAAGACATACGCAATTGGTTCAACGCAAAATCTGTAAAATAACGGGCTGATTTTACCAACGAACAATAAGCCACGAACTTATATTTCTCATCTCAGAGCAATCGCCGAACCAATAAAACGAAATTCGGCAGCACTTTTTATTTATGGGTTTAGTATAAGAAAACTTATTTTTATATATTTAATAGCTTCGTTTTTTAAATATATTAACTTTATTTCCAGTACAAGGACACATTGCGGTCACTGTATTGACATTAACACTTCAAAACGTTTTATGTTCGATTTTTTTTCATTAATTTTGGGTTTGTTTGTGACACATCGGCAGACATTAACTAAGCAGTAAGATCTATGCGTTTGTTTCTTAAATATGAATGGGTATAGGAATGAGTATAAGAAACCTAATGAAAATAATACTAATTTTTTAATAAATATCTTTTTCTTCCATTTGCACTTTGCAATCTACTTTTCACAATGAATGGCTTGACTGGTAGAGAATGTCATTAGGCATTAAGCTTATCGTTACTCTTAGCTGAAGGTGTAGAAATAAAGGATAAATAAATAAACTTTCGACTGTTGCAGGACCACGCAGTAGTATTTGCTGTTGCACGAATGGGCAAGCTCGTATATGTACCACGAGCAGACAGAAGACCGGTGTGTAATACAAGTGTACAACTTCTGCGTTTCATCTAGTAAGTGAGATAACCAGGGTACACTTTATTACAGGTGGCAACGCATCTGCAACACACGTAAGGTAGGTCTATGAGTAACGGTTATTATTTAATATCATGTGACGGTAATCTCCAGTAGCTAGAAATAAATTGAGATGAATGCTGAATAGTCCCAAAATGGCTGCTATTCTCTGAAGTTTTGGCATTATGTTGAAACACGAATAAGATCTGACAACTTCTGTTGCAAAGCTTACTCACTGCTTTAAGTTGAAATGACTTGCTTAGGTAGTTTTCCAAAGAGAATTCAATAATAAAAAAGAATTTTGTCTGTTAAAGATCCTCTGTCTTATGTAAAATCGATGCTAACCAAATGCGGCAGCGAGATATCCGAAAGCGATTAGACTACATTTCAGGATTTCGTAATCGAAGAAAGCTTCATCCAAGTATTCGACGATGCTTTTGAGTACTTACGTAATAGACTTGCTGCAGTTGTTAAACAACATGCACGTATTTCAAAAGCACCAAAATAAATATTGCTCAAGTAAAAATGTCCTAACATGCTTATTATTTTTATAAAAACTTGCGTAATTTCAGTTTTTGTGAATGAAAAAGAATATAAGTAGATATGTTGCAATGTAGGTACTTCTTTGTTCTGGAATAGTTCGCGTAATTACCGCTATAATTAACGAAAAATTGAATAATTAAATGAGAAGCATATAAGTGTAATAGACGTGTTAAGGAGCTTTCGAGCTCAGGGTAGAAATAGGTTTTAATATACCGTCTGAGATCGTGTTGTATGAAAATAAGCCGCAAGTAAACTTTCATAAAAATTCTCGTGTATACTAAGTCACTGTAATTTTATATATATTATGTAGGTAATTTGCAACTAAATACGTAAATTACAGTAATTTACGTATTTAATTGCAAATTATTTGTAGACTAAAAGAGGCAGTGTGTGAAAGAGATAACTACGAAGTTGAAGTCAGCCGATTTTCTCTTTCCAACGAAATATTACACTATTTATCGCCGACTACGATACTGAAGTTTGGTAAGGATCTCTAGTGTCGTAGAACATTATGGAACAGGAGGTAGGGTGGAAGTTATATGTCATTTGGATACTTGTTTCTATTCCTCGGACAACTAATGACTTCCCATTCCGCCAGAAGCGCATTAAATGCTTAGTAATTATTAACGGCGTTCTAATTTACATAAGCCATTATTAACACAGAGGCTCTCCATCACTATATATCTCCTTTCAACACATTAACTGATGCAATTTAACTATCTTGCTCTTTAGTATCTTATTCGTTCCATCTGTATTTCACGTATCTTAAATTTCATTACCTATTTTTAATGTAATGTAGAGGTATTTGTTATTACTTCCGTATTATTGCAAAGTGCTATAAGAATTATAATGGTCACTTAATGCGAGTTTTGTATTCTCTACTAGTAATCCCTGTATGAACTTTTTTTTTATATTTAAAAATCGATGGAAGTCTTTACTTAGTCTGTAACAAATCCATCTATAACAAATCAGTACATTTAAGTCCAATAAGTGAAAATTGCGTCGATATTAGTGTATGTGTGAATTTTTGTATTTCTGTGGAGATTATGATGTTTTTTGCAATTATTGTTATAAATATTACGGTTAGGTGTGTAAATAAAGTTATGCAAGACGACAAAAATAACAATTAAAACATCAAAAAGTGATATAGTCATAAGACAACATATCAAGTAACTCTGTAAGCAAACATAAAATACATAATCCGTCGATTAACATTGTTGGAAAACTAACAACAGTCGCTGTTGTCTGTTACTACACTGTTTATTCAATTGTAAACCGGCGTAGCCTTGCCCGCTCGGACCTGCCCAGCGATAATTCTATATTTAGCATGGTCGAGCAATCACCTCAAACGCTGCCAACGATTCGACATCGCTTAGATGCTCAACAAGTCCTAGGCTCGCTCTAATCGGAGCTTTTGCGTCTTAGTGAGTGAAAGCCAATGAGTTTCTCAATTCAAATAACAGGTTTATTTCATGATTTCTTGTATTTACGCGAATAGGTACTACACATGGGTAAATACAACTTGTATATTCTGAACTATTTGGAAGGTCTGGAATTTAACAAAAAAAATAAAACGGGATGCTTTTATTACGTGAAATTTTGGAAATCGATTAGGTTGTTCATCGCATTTACAATTTGATTGCTGGCAGATGCGATGATTATACAGCATTAAACTGTAGAATGATATGCGGTAAACAGTTTTATTCAATTTAAAATTCCAAGGAAATATATACTAATATCATCGTTATATGTTCCCTGTAAGACAACGGCAAAATTCAATGCTTCGTCATTAGATATAACTACAATAAATATTGGTGTCAAAAAGCAAATCGAAGCCACCACTTCTTTGTTTAAAAATTAAAAAAATATTTAAACAAAAAAACTAAATAAGTTTTGTTCGAGATTTAACATTTAGTGAGACACAACTAATATTTGGTAATCAATTATTTTTTTAATTCTATGCTCGTGTTTTGAAGTTAGGCTGCGCAATCTTGAGTTGGCAATTGTGACTTGTTAATTATTCAACGATCGTTAGCCGAATTTCATTAAAATTTTGTATAATGGCGGTAACGTGACAGACATTAAGTAACTGTACGCATAATGTTTCCATATTAATAGTACTAAACTACTTAAATTTATTTTGCTTATATTTACAGTAACAGCATAAATTAGTTAAAACTTATAAACATTTGACTGTGAAATTATACGAAAAACAGGAATAATTATACGAAAAATCTGTACCTACTTATAGGAAATAAATGAAACAAGGACGTATCTGCAAGCGAGCCTATATATCATTCACGACGATACACTAATCGTTTCACATTGTTTCTATCACACTCGTGAAATATAAAAGCCTCTTTTAATCTGAGTCACTAATCACTATACATATTAATTATATGAGAGACAAAATTTATAAGCTTTGATATATTAAAATACTCTGGAAGATTAAGTGCGCACCTGGCCTTACCAATGCGTGCTGTGGGTTCGACACAAATACATAGTTAGATCTACTCTGGATGTGCTCTCGCTTATATTTCCATGTCCATAAATTCGTTTTTTTTTTTAAATAAAGAAAATACAAACATTAATAACAAATTTACGCTGCTCTCATAACCGCCAAGGGCACAAATTTTAAACGTCGAACTGTTTCGCGTTCAATCATTTGGAATAATATGCTCATCGAATTGAAATGACATAATTTGTGTCAATCGAGTGACACGGGAAGCAAAATCCACCTCGAAGATTTCGCGTAAAAGAAAGACCATCGGCATAGGCGTATATATCAGGGGGGCCGGTTGGGTCGACGACCTATTACTTTTTTAATGCATACGAGTAGCGTTCGATTTATTTTTTTTTTGTAGTAAAGGCCCAGGCCCATCCCGAAAAATAACCTTAGATACGCCAGTGAGCATCGGGAGTCATAATGACCTGTGGAAGTTGCGAAAGGCGCGTCAGTCGAACAATAGCCGCTACAAGTGCAGAGACTTATCTCGTTTCACTTGTGCCGCGTTGCGTAACACCTCGCGTGATTAATTCCGTGTCCGGCCGCGGAAGAGCGTCGCCGTGTCGCAACTTGGACGGACGCAAAAAGGGTACTTTTAGCGCTCGATGGGCGAGACGCACGAATCGCTAAATGGCGCCTTTTGTTATTTTTTTTTTCGCCATGCCAATATCACCGGAGTCTCGAAACGTAACGAATGGGGGTTTTCAACGAGCATCACTACATAGTGTAAAACAAAGTCGTAAGTAAAAACTACGCAACGGATCTTGATGCGGGTTTTTTATTACATAGAGTGATTCAAGAAGAAGATTTTTATGTATAGTACATTGCACCCGTGCCATGCCGGGATCGCTAGTTCAATAATATATCGAGGATTGTGACATAGCGGTGGTATAAAAAATATTGTTTTAAAGTATTATCAAAATTAACAATACTGTTATTAAAGAAATACAGACATTTTGTCAGTCTCTCAATGTGGCGTCAGAATAAGAATTTCCTTATTTAGCGTAGCCATGGAACAACTTAATGACTCAGGTTACCTTAAATATTGCTATTTACATAATATTAAATATTAGACAGTAAATAATAAACAGCGGTATTTTGCAGAAACTAGAATCAAATACTGTAATAAGTTTCAACAATGATTAGTACTATAACGAATAAACAAATAAGAGATATTATTCATTCATAAATATAAAGTACCTGGAGGACCGAGCTCTGCTCGGTTTGTTTTTTTTTTTTTTTTTGGTAAATCGTGTATTTTGGAAATTACATTTAGATACAAATTACTAAGTAATGAAATATGCATAATATGTTTCGATCTTACCGACGTAATAATAAGAAAATATGAACTGGTGTTTTTCACAAAATAAAGAACTTTAAAAAAAAAGGGAAAAAAATAACAAAATAACAAATCGACAAAAAATAAAAGATAAATAAAACAATGATCTGGAATCGAAAAAAAAGTAAAAAAAAAGTGTGTAAATGATCGTGATACGAACCACGGACTTCTGTTTCGTGACTGTTTGTTAGCGGCCGCCCGATTACCGACCGAGCTATTATAACATTTTTTTTTCGGTGAAATTTACCGTCGTATTCGAATAATATTCATTCCCTGAAAACTGGGATAAAACGACATTTTCTTAAAATGAAACCTAGTCAGATCGATTTTTCGCCAGCGAATCTACGCACATACTAAATTTCATGAAAATCGCTGGAGCCATTTCCGAGATTCCAATTATATATATATAATTGGAATCTCATATGTAGGATTAATTATTTAATAGTTGAGTAAAAGATGATTTTTGAACGAAGTATTGTGTGAATGAGAAGGATGGATGACGTAAAAGGGGTGAAAATAGTAACAATATACTCAAAATAAAGATTTTATTTATCCTACGCCTACAAAATTCTCGTCCGGGATAACGGGCTTAAAGTGATTTTTGGGTATTTTAATAACGAGAGAAAGTGATCACGTACGCCAGCCGCCATTACGTGTTACAAAGGAAGCGTATTAATTGTCACTTTAAAATAACGACGATAATATTTACGACGGTTAAAGATGATGGAGAGCAATAACGTCGATGGTAAATATAATCCATTCTTCCTGATGGATTCCCTACCTAAGTTTACGGGGGATGATATGACGTATTTCTCTGCAAAATGGACGCAGGATATTGAAGACAACGCAGATATTTTCGGATGGAACCAACTACAACGGCTAATTATCGCGCGGAGGTGCTTGGCTGGTACTGCACAATTATGGCTGAAGACGGAAAAAGCATTTAAAACTTATGATGAATTTAGAACGGCTCTGATGAAGGAGTTTCCTGATACTATAAATTCCAAACAAATGCTTGAAATGATGAGTAATCGGAAAAAGCAGGCTAATGAAACGGTTTATCAATACATGCTTGTCATGAAAGAATTGGGAAAAAGGGCTAAGTTTGCAGACTACGTCACCATACAGTATATAGTCGATGGCATAAACGACTACGAATCAAACAAATTATTATTCTATGGTGTTACATCCTATTCAGTGCTCAAGGAGAAAATAGCATTGTATGAAAGTTACAAACAGAAAACCAAGAAGAGTACTATAAGCAAAAGAGAAGTAACAGTAATGAAGCCGATGGCACAACGGGAAACTGGAGGACAGACATTCCAACGTTGTTACAAGTGCGGTGAGAAAGGGCATCTGTCGAGTTCCTGTCAAAGAGGTGTAAAATGTTTTAGGTGTAATGAGTTCGGTCACATAGGCGCAGAATGTAAGAAAACGGAACCTGTAATAACACAAATGCATGCAAAGCGGGATCGACGATCGATGTTCATTCAATATCCCACGCTGACATCAGAGGGCGCTAGTTCCGCTAACGTGGACGTGAATGAAGCAGGTGAACGTGAACGAAATGTAATGAGTTGCGATCCGAAGGAAAGAGCGAGTGCCTGCATATCAAATGTTTGTGACAGTAAGGGGATTCAGTGTCAACTTCAAAAACGTCAGTCTGTATTTAATGTAGATAAAGGTGATGCGATAATTAATAGAAGCATAAAAAATGTAAAAATAGGTAATTTCGTGACGAACTGTTTAATTGATACGGGTAATGATTTAAACTTAATAACTTTAAATTTCTTTTCTAAATTAAATATTGGATATACACCTGTCAGAATGTTGCTTACCGGGTTGGGTTTTTCACAAGTATTTTCAATCGGTAAATTCGACACGGAATTAATTATCGACGATCACCATTACAATATTAATTTTTATATTGTACCAACTAATGTAATGCCACATGATGTAATATTAGGTCAACCATTCTTAGTAAATACTGTTACGGTTATAGACAAAGGTGCCGTTGAAATTAGGCCTCCATGTTACGATAGTTTATATCAAAATGCTATATGTCTTTTTTCCAGTAATGATGACCAATGTAGTGCGGTAAAAGATATTATAAATGATTACGTACCTTTGAAGACCAAAGATGCACCCATTAGGCTGAAAATTGTTCTAAAAGATGATATTCCAGTTACACAACGGCCTAGAAGATTAGCTTTAACCGAAGAACTATTAGTGAAGCAGCAAGTTGATGATTGGTTGAAGATGGGCATCATTCGTCCTAGTTATTCTGAGTATGCAAGTACCTTAGTATTGACAAAGAAAAAAGATGGCAGTGTACGAGTTTGCGTAGATTATCGAAAGATAAATCAGAAAATGGTGAAAGACGAACATCCATTACCTGTAATCGACGACCTTATTGACAAATTGAGTAGAGTGAATGTGTATAGCACACTCGATTTAAAAAATGGCTTTTTCCACTTACCAATTGAAGAAGAGTCGGTGAAGTATACATCATTTGTAACGAGTAACCCTGAAGGCCAGTATGAATTTTTAAGAGCACCGTTTGGTCTTTCTATCAGTCCTAAATACTTAACAAGATACATTAACATCATATTTGCGGATTTTATAAGAACGGGAGTGGTTTTGATATTTATTGACGATATAATTATACTTTCAAAAGATGAAAAAGAGGGAATTGAACGACTTAAAGCTTTGCTGAAGGTGGCAACGGAGTATGGGCTCGAAATAAATTGGAAGAAGTCACAAATACTACAAAGATCTGTTGAATTCTTAGGCTACCATATTTCCAAAGGAACGATAAGACCATTTAGTGAGAAAACAAAGGCTGTTATGACCTTTCCAGTGCCTAAAAATTTGAAAGAACTGCACAGCTTCATAGGATTAACTTCGTACTTCAGGAAGTTTATTCAAAATTATGCTTTAATAGCGAAGCCATTAAGTGATTTATTGAAAAAAGGTGAGTTTAAGTTTGAGGATGTTCAAAGACAATTTTTTGACGAATTAAAGTCAAAATTATGTTGTGAACCAGTGTTGAAAATATTTGATGTTCATTTGGAAACTGAATTACATACGGATGCTTCTATGCATGGATATGTAGCTATTTTAATGCAAAGAGACCCTAATGATGGTTGTCAACATCCTGTTCACTACATGAGCAGAAAGACTACAGAAGTTCAACAAAAGTGTTGCAGTTACGAGTTAGAAGCTTTAGCTGTTATTGAAGCCGTGAAGAAATTCAGAAGATATCTTATAGGAATACCCTTTAAAATTGTCACTGATTGTGAAGCCTTTCAAAAAACCTTGAACAAAAAGGATGCATCTGCAAAAGTAGCACGATGGATACTATACTTACAGGATTTTCAGTATTCTATAGAACATAGAACAGGAGACAAGATGCAACATGTTGACGCATTGAGCAGAAACATTTGTTTTGTTGATGTTGAGTTACATGCGAGAATAAAGAAGGCACAAGAAGAAGATGAAGGGTTAAAGATTATCACAAAACTATTAGAAAAGAATGGATATGAAGATTATTTTTTAGAGAATGATGTTATCTATAAAGGATCGGAGAAGAAATTGGTATTACCTGATATGATGGATATGGAATTGATTAAAAAAAGCCCATGGAATTGGACATTTCGGGAAGAAGAAGATTAAGGATATAATAGAAAAAGATTATTACATTACAAAACTAGACAGTAAAATCGATAAGATTGTTTCTACCTGTGTACCCTGTTTATTAGCGAGTAGAAAGTCTGGTAAGAAAAATGCTTTTTAAATCCAATTGATAAAGGAGAATTACCACTGGATACTTTACATTGTGATCATTTAGGGCCATTAGATGCAACTAAGAAAATGTATAACTACATACTTACTGTAATTGATGGATATACAAAGTTCATCTGGATTTATCCTGTTAAGACTGTGGCAGCAAAGGAAACCGTAGAAAAGTTAAAGTTGCACCAGAAAGATTATGGTAACCCACGGAGAATCATTACTGACCGAGGAGTAGCTTTTACAGGGAATGAATTTCAAGAGTACTGTCAAGAGGAAGGCATTAAATATATCACTATTGCAACTGGAACGCGGAAATGGTCAAGTTGAAAGGGTGAACAGAGTTATTATTTCTACTTTAACAAAGATGTGTATAGAAGAACCAGGCCATTGGTATAAGCATGTGAGTAAGCTTCAAAGAGTCATTAATAGCACATATCAACGATCAATTAACACAACACCTTTTGAATTGTTAACGGGAGTGAAACTTAAGCTGAAAGAAGATTTATCTATTATGGAATACTTAGAAGAGGAAAGCAGAATCGAATTTATGATTAGAAGAGATGAAACAAGAAGAGAGGCTAAGGCACAAATATTAAAGATCCAAGAAGAGAATAGAAAGACATATAACAAAAGACGTAAAGAAGGAGAGAAGTACAAGCAAGGTGATCTAGTTGCTATACAACGTGTACAGTTTGGAACTGCGTTAAAATTAAAACCAAAATTCTACGGACCATATCGAATCACAAAGGAGTTGGGAAGGGGTAGGTATGAGGTAGAGAAAATAGACAGAGGTAAAGAAGGGCCGATAAGAACTACATCAGCTTCAGATTATATGAAGCGATGGCCTTGATACAAATTGTTTTTTTTTTTTTTGACTGATTAAGTAATTGTTTTTGTAATTTTGTATTTTTTAAACGTCTACTAAAACTGCCTAAACTACCTGTGGTTGTAAAGGAATAAGCTAATTAGTGTTGTTATTTTTTGTTGTATGTTTAAACACTTATGTCTATGAAGAAGGAAAAAAAATGTTAAGTACTTAGTATAACTGTGGTAAAGTAGCTTCAGTCTGAGGCCAGACTGATTTTCAGAATGGCCGAGTTGTAGGATTAATTATTTAATAGTTGAGTAAAAGATGATTTTTGAACGAAGTATTGTGTGAATGAGAAGGATGGATGACGTAAAAGGGATTGAGGGACTTTTCGCAACGACGCCACGAACGAGTAACGTGTATCTGTGTCTTAAAATGTATTAATTTAAATAAAGATGAAAATAGTAACAATATACTCAAAATAAAGATTTTATTTATCTTACGCCTACATATATATATATATACAAGAATTGCTCGTTTAAAGGATAAGAGATAAAGTAATATTTCTTGACACATTTTACACACCGTTTTCTTCCCCCGAACGAAGAAAATCTTCTTCAATGGATACTACGTAAGTTATAAATATACTTAAACAATTGTTTCTCTTGTAAACAAATACATATTATATTTCATACATATTATAGTTCATCACACAATATTTTTCCAGACGTGTGGATTGAACCACTCGATAATAGAGAATCTTTATTAGAAAATTAATTTGTAACACATATTGTTTATGATTGTGTATGTAATTACCACTTCGAATAATACGATGAAAGAAATAAAAACTCAGAGTAGCCAGTTATCAATGTGAAGACTATTGTGGACCAAGCGACCAGGTCCGAGTCAGCAGTACCGGTTAGTGCAACAACCCTATCCCCGTGGGTGTCTTCGGGAAACGTCGAGATCTAGTTAAGGGCACGCCCACGCGAGGAACTGAAAAGTTGTCGACGCTTTTAGCTAATCTACACTGAATATTTATACTATTATAAAACAAAGTCACTCGGTCTATATCTCGAGCGGTCCTATTTACAATTGTATTTTGTATTGGAATACGGTATCCCCTCCGAATTTACTAACAATTTGGTTACGGTAAGAAACAAATTTCGCACTATATACTACCATTATTTAGTGTGAAATATTTTTCTCCATAGCACTACTATGGGACCTTGGGCAGAACTACGAGGCGAAATAGCTTCTCGAGCTAAATCAGAATTCTTGTATTGCAACCCAACAAAAGATTTAACCTTCCAAAAAAAAATTGCTATTGACAAACGCCATATTCAATGTAAAATAGATTTCATTTAAAGTTCAACAAACTTGACATATGTAGAAGAGTAAATTCTTATGGACGAATACATTTATTTGAACCTCCAGTGAATAAACGACATGATGCTTTGTGACTTGTATTCACATGTAAAGTCAACTTCATGCCGTTAACATTAGGTTCAAATTCGAATGGAATGACTGTTGTGTAAACTGTATTTATAACGCAATTATAATGAAATTAAAGAAATAAGACGATTGTGAAGGCCTATGGGTGGTCTTTGATAGTACACTTGACTTGTAACGTAATATTTATAGTAGTGACATCCATTTCAAAATTCTAGTCACATGCTATTTACAAATTTCTTTGTAATGGAATTGAGTCCATTTTGTCATCGCATAGAGCATTCATTCAATTATTAATAATATCAGTTTCGGGATCAATATTTTGTTACGGACTTTAAACAGATATTATTTATTAATATTAAAACAATTTTATATAATCTTAATAAAACAACTCGTGTAAAACGTCATATATGTTATCAAGTATATACTAAAAGTTTTAATAGCACATATTACACACGTTTTACATGTTCCTAAAATATTTGTATATTATGATGTAAAAACAGTAAAAGTAGTCGCGAAACCCGTTGATGTCTTTTGTACCAATCAACATTATTGTTTCAGAAAGTTCATAAATATTTCATATTTTTCCAAATTGCTGTGTTTTATTTTGTCTCGATATATTTGAACTACACACATTCAAGAAGTTATTGTTTAACTGTAACAATGAAGAATGAAATAGCCCAGAATACATTTGTCACGAAGACTAATCTTAAATCTACCTTTTTCAATATATTTTAAAATATAATTTGATAGTTTTAAGTATTTAACCAAAGGTTTCAACAACCTCATCTAGTGACGAAATATTTTGTTTGGTTATTTCGAAATTCGCATAGAATTTCATAAAAACATACGAAGTTCGAGTACTAATGATATAATCTAGGTTGCCCGTAGCACCTTATCGAGTTATTGGTATATTTGGCCGATTGTTTGGTGGCAAGCTTCGGTGGCGGTACGTAATGTTATTGTTTATCGCCGTCGCGGACGCAGAGGTAAACAAACAAAACACAATCGCTGTTTGTTGTTAGCGGACTCATAATTGAGGCGGACCAAAACAATGACTAATGAAAAACTGCGTTATCAGCGAACAACAACATTCCGAAATTCTATTCATCCCAACGAAGGGCTTGTTTCTGTTATATATAACACAACATACAAAAAACAAAACAGATCAAATATTTACTATACATTTCATTATTATATACATTTTATACTCGATCTTGATGAGTTACCTGATGAATCTCTGGAGTCTAAGTTCCAATAGCAACGAAATTAATATGGGAGCTAAGCCAAACCCAGAAAAACATTTTTTTTAAATCTGTCTATAAATGGTGGAGATCTGAGATAACAAACATAAAAAAAAATTCAACCGAATTGAAAACCTCATTTTTTAGAGTCGGTTGAAAAACCTTTCTTATACGAACGAGTGGTCATTGTATAACTTCATTTCTTAGTTTTTTGAGTTGAAGTAAAATTCGTACGTAATCCATACCTACATGAAGTTTGAACTTTGAACGTCAGTAGGAACATATCTGCAGAAAAAAATCAATAGTAGACTAATAACATTTGGAAAAGGATGACTATGGAATAGCTTTTCTATATTTAGATACCTAATTTTGTGCATTTTAAATAAAACTAAGATTAAGTTAGAAGTTTTAGGACTAAAATATACATAGAACTAATACAATTTAAATTCTGATATATTCATAAATAAATAATTCTTTGATTATTTATTCAACAATATAGCAAAATTTATTTATTTGAAATTATGGTCAGTCATTTATGAAAATGTTTATTACGTTATGTTTCTTTTTTGGAAAGTTATATTTTAGAATATTCGAAACTGTTTAGATAAAGCAATGGCAAAATAATCGCATATTAAGAATGAGTTCTGCGCGATAAAGCAAATTTATATTGTTGATAAATTTTGCTAACGATGACGGTATATACAAAACTGAGCGGTGCAAAACGCCGTTTCGAACGTAAGCTGGCTTTAAATAATGCGCTGCGGAACGGAAATAAGTTAGATAATTTATAAATGAAACACAGAACATGATTTAATCGATTTCATAATATACTTTAATATTGGATTGCATTACATACGGTTGAATTAAAATACTTTCTAATATGCGTGAATCAATCACTACCTATATCGCACATTATGTACCGACATGGCGTGGTCGAATCACATAAATTTGGCCTAGGAGAACATTGCGCCAACCTTCCACGGTAATTCGATATTGCGTGAACGTCGCATCGAGGCGGCTCTACCTGCGAATCGATACCGACAAGAGGAAAGTGTTAGCACGTTCGGAACTATAACATCTCCTGATAGAGCGCAATTAACGGCTATCGCCACTCACCGATGGATTCGTTAAACGTCACGCGAAAATCCCGTCACACACAGTTTCTTAAAGCACTACTGCTATCCTGCTAGCGAAACTTTCAAAAACACTGTCCTTGCGACTGAGATCGCGCTAAGCGCTGCGGCAGCGAGAAGCTAGATTTCTAAATGCAATCTGAACGTCCCGTGGAAGTCGATAAACGCGATCTCACACCACGCTGAATTCAACACCAATTAGTAGTAATTATTTTACAGTTGATCGTCGCGGCCGTGCGCACAATGCGTCTTACTGAGACGGCGGTTCGCGGTTCACTGAAGGAAGAGAAGTGAGAAGAGACACGTCACTCGCTGCGCCCGCGCCGAGCTCACCTTTACTTAGCTATACGTTGCCGGGTACAGTTTGATACTTTAAGAAAATTTAAAAGGGTTTTTTTTAAGTTCATATTTTCTAATAAATTAATTGAAATTATAAATAACAAATAAGAAACTTTAAAAATGAATTTTAATTTCTACCCAAATTAAAGGATTTCAAATAATTTATTTAACTACCATTTTAATTTTATTAAATTTCGTACTTTTAAGACCAATTTAAAATACAAATTAAACTTTAGGTATTGATAATAATAAAAATTATGCATATGTAATACGCTTTTAAGCTAAGCTCAATAAAGCGATCTTTATCAACTTCGTTTGGCTTAAAAGGCTTGAACCTAATAGAAATAAACGGTTTACGGAAGCGAACATAATATACAGAACATATAACACTAACACCACATATTCACGTTAACTATCAAAATCAATTAATCCACACGCAGCACTGCCATCTCGTGGCACGGCCTCGATATTCGGACAAACACACATACGCAGTTATAGGCGATCCATCTAACAAATTCACACTAATGAATGCGTCTTAATAAATTTCTTTGCAAAATACAAGCGAATGTAAGATATTACAAAGGATCTCTACATTGGTTTATTTGATTATATTCTTAAACATCTTCAAGCGAATTTAAACATTGTTCAAAGCAAGAATGCGATCATAAAATAAAATATTTGAGTATATTTAGTATCAATGTACTAAAATTCATAATTAATTTTAAATCTTATCTTAAAAATTAAGCAAATAAAGTAGATAAATCTTGCAGTCCCTCTTGTTTCCTCTGATCTCAATGCCTTGATACTTTCACTTAAAACAACTTACAACCTGCTGCGATTTGACGTCGTACCTATAACATTTTTAAATCTTCAGCAAGTGGGACGCTATCACTTAATCGTGATTACTATAACTTAAATATTGTATAACGAGTCTTTTAATAGCGTTTTAATTAATGATAGAGATTTAAATCTCGTAGTAGATTGCTAGCATAAAATTGTGATTTGAATTTATAACTTAAATTTTTTGCATCAACTTATTTACTAGTTGATGAATGTATGAGAATATATATTTTCGGTATTATCGGCATAAGACACCAAGTCTGACATGATTAAACTTTTTATTGCTGAACAATTTAACATACAACGGCCATCTTTATATGATCCTTCACTTTCGATATTATCGAAATTTTTTATTATAGATCGCCAACGGGAATTAACAATGAGCTTTTTATTATACACTACTTAGTTGAAACTTATTATTTCCTATATTTTATACAATTCACACAATGTGTTTATATATTATAGCCTATGTGTTATTCGGATGTGTAAGCTATATTATTGTAAAGTTTCATTAAATTCCATTGACTACTTTTTGTGTCAAAGAGTAACAAACGTCCATCCATGCATACAATCTTTCACCTTTACAATATTAGTAAGGATTTTCATATAACATAACATTTAAAAAAAATTAAGCTTTTTAAAGTACAACAGTAAGCAACTTTGAAGTACATCAAATCCATCCTTTTGTTACATCCCACAATTTTATATGTAATAAAATCTAGGTGTGAGATTTTCTTGTGTAATAAAAAATATTCCAAACAAAATTAACGAAGGAGCGACTCCCAATTTTTCCAATTGTATATTCAGGAAACCTGATATTTTATGGTCAAGAAATTACATGCAGACTTGGCCAGTCGAAGTACAAGTCATGTTTTAAATCAACCAAGATACGCTATTCAAGTAATGCCTGACTTAGAAAATGTATGCCTGTAATCAGCTCAATCGTTCCAATTCTATATCGGCCATTTTTGATTTCACCACCAGTTTTTTCCTATAAAAGTTACAGTCTATACACGTCCCATGCTGGGCAAAGGCCTCCTCTATACAGAGGGTATCAGGGCATTGTCCGCCACGCGGCCCCACTGCCGATTGGCGGACTTCACATATCTTCGAAATATTTTTTTTTGTTATTATTTCCAAAATATGCAGGTTTCCTCACGATGTTTTCCTTCACTGTGGAGCACATGATAAGTCAGCACTTAAAGTTAAAAACTTCATTGGTGTCGGCACCGGGGATCGAACTCAGGTTGCTCGAGTATATTGAATTAAAGGCGAGCGCCCGGACACTGAGCTATCACGGCTCTTCTTCTTTTTTCCTATATTTTGAAGTATTTTTTCAGAACTACACAATCAAGAGCATACACAATCAGATTATTTTCTAATGGTTTTTTATAATTTAGTTTTTTTTTTTTTATTTCTATTTTCGTGGATTGTTATCAGTGCCTGGACAAGCGCTGCATCAATCAAGCATGCTTTTGATTTTAAGCGTTTTAAGAATCTATAATATAACAATATATATTCAGGTGTAACACTCGTAGGTATGTAGTTCATTTCTGTTGTGCAATTATTGATGTTATGTATGTAGTCGCCAACTTGGGCGATTAATCTTGATAAAATTACCGGAACCTCGGCGTGAAATTTTATTCCACTATACAGTTCTTGATCATTGT
This sequence comes from Iphiclides podalirius, assembly GCA_933534255.1. Classification (NCBI taxonomy): domain Eukaryota; kingdom Metazoa; phylum Arthropoda; class Insecta; order Lepidoptera; family Papilionidae; genus Iphiclides; species Iphiclides podalirius. Next base: position 6,779,090 of record OW152832.1, read on the forward strand.
ACGAAATACAAATAATAATAATGGAAAGTCAATCCTGAATTATTTATGAGACTGCAGTATATATACATATATATATATGTATTAATTGCCTATTATTATTGTTAAAGTTTTAGTTTTTAAAATTACTGTTAATAAAAATTTAGTTCTGTTTACATTTTTCTCACACTAGTTTATAGATATTAATTTATTTTATTAGGGTATATGTTTATGTTAAGCAAGCTGTGTCACCTATTATTGTTGGAATATTTACGATTTTTTAACACTTGTTTAATTAACTTGCATGCTTAATGTGGCCAATGTTGGCGAACCTTAAGAAAATAAATAAATAAATAATGAATAATAATTATCAAACAGTGACATTATCTCAGACAGGTTGGTAAAATTTACGGGGACTTTGTGGAAGAACTCTGACACAGTGTCCGAAATGTTGGGAATTAAAATCTGGATAAAATTCGGGAAATAGTTTTATTTAATGTGTTGGAATCAATGTTGCATAATAGCCTCACTTTGGTTCGAAACCAGTTCTTAATTTAATTATGCTTTCGTAAAAAATCTTAATTGCTCAAACCAGAACACAATATCGCTCATAGGGCTTGCGGTAATTTAAAAATTGTGCATAAATTATAAATTCTAGCGTTTCCACTTTTTCTGCAAGTCAATGTCTATCAGACAAGTTTAATCGATCTTATGTCTTTAATATATCTGGAAAATATCCTATGATATATAATGCGATATAGGTACGCGCACACTGAAATTGGAGACTGGACTACTTCCAGTAAAATATCCATGAACACTGTAACACTAATGAGGAGCTAATTCGGATCGTAAGGAATTAATGATAACACCATACTGTATCGGGGCACCACATAATATCAGGTTATTTTTATGGAAGCGTGAAAACGGGCTCATCTGATAATAATTAAGTTAAATATTTATGTGATAATTTTCAAGCGAGCATGTGGTTCACCAGATGTTAAGTAATTACCGCCCATGGTCACATACCACAAGACTTGAGGGTTTGCAAACCTTTAAAACAAGTCGTATCCGGGCTAATGACGAAGGTAGACGAAGGTGGACACAGGTCTTCTGTGAGACTGTGGTACTTCCCTACTGTGATGACGGTGTGACGTCTATCAAAAATATTTCGATTATATGTGAAGTCCGCAAATCCGCAGCGGGGTCGCGTACGGTCGGTAGGTGGACTATGCCCTTGTACCCTCTGTGTAGAGGCCTTTGCCCAGCAGTGGGACATATATAGGTTGTTACTTACTTAAGCTACTAACAACTTAAAATGAAATTTTTATCTCTGTGATTCATCATTCATTAGCTATATCATCAGATCGTTTTGCATATACAGAATCGATGACATCAAATCAATATCAGAGTATGAAATCAATATCGAACTATGGTAGAGCAAATAACAACTTAAGCAATACAGGCATAGACTGCAGGGCCAATTGAACAATCTATAAAATATTAGGCAATAAATTAATTATGCATTAAGATCTCATTAAATTTCACTACGATTCCCGTTGTTAATTAAGCAAATTATACATAAGTGATTTTGGTGTCGCAAGATTTGAAAAGCTAAATGACAATGTAAAGGTTTGTGTTAGATGGCGCTATAAAAATTAGAAAAAGAATGTTTATTACCAGCTAAAAATAGTTTGTTTTTATTTTACATTATAGAAATGTACTATTTTAACAGGCGGTTCACCTGATGTTAAGTGAATACCGCCGCCCATGGACATTTGCTACACCCGAGGGTTACAGATGCGCTGACAACCTTTTGAAAATTGGCGTCTGGCTACCTCACTCGCCAGACGAAACGCGAAAGTATTTGTCATACTTCCACTTTACGGCGGTCTTCTGTGAAGTCGTGGTACTTACCCGGACGAGCCTGCCCATTCGTGCAACAGCCAAGGCTGCTGCGTGGCCCTACCACAGTTGAATTCTTATGCGTCAACTGAAAATAAACCTAGTGTTCTTATTAAAAGTAAAGTGAAGTAACAGAACAGCCTATAATAGTCCGACTGCTGAGCAAAGACCTGTACAGAGCATCATAGTCCATAGTCCATCACGCGATCCTACTGCGGATTGACAGATTTCACATAACTTCCAAATATTTTTTTATTATTATTTCCAAAATATGCAGGTTTTCTCTCGATGTTCTCGTTCGCCGCTGAGCATGTCATAATTCAGCACTTGACAATTACATTGGTGCTTGCACTAAGGGTGCACGTGTATATTGAATTAAAAGCGAGCGACCGCACACTGAGCTATACGGCTCAATTATAATTTTATTATTTTATATATTAGTTAGTACTTATTTTTTTTAGTTATTTTTCTATAAATTCTCGGAAATACAGTGCCGTTTTATATAAACTAGAAAGGTACTAAGACAACAAAATAACGAAATCCGTTCACATTTGATTTCGTTTTATATTTTTTAGCTTGATCAGGTGCATGCAGCCACTTTCACCAACGCACAAACATTTGATAAGAATGCGCTACATCCGATAACCTACATAGCGGCACTAAAATTTTCGATATATGCTTGCCATACGTCGTAACATTAAACAGTAATCGTGCCTGGGTTATCTTGAAAATTTTATTTTAAATCGGACATTAAATCCTCATTTGCACACCCAAAAGGTGCTGCACTCACAACTTTTTCCATTCAAAGATGTTCATTTTTAATTGGCGGTATTGTTTCTTAGTTTTATAATTTTCTACACACTATCATACTTTTATAGGAGATTAGCTAGAGAACAAACGATTAAATTAATGCGCCTCTTAGTCGTATCGATCCGGAAGTTTCGCTTTTTTTATGTTTCAAAGTGGCAAACGAGCTGACGGTTCACCTCATGTTAAGTGATAACCGCCGCCCATGGACATTTGCAACACCCGTAGGGTTGCAAATGCGTACACCATTTAATAAAGTGGGCCCTGGCTACCTCACTCACCAGACGAAACGCAGAAGTGTACACTTCTACTTTACGCCGGTACTATGTGAGGTCGTGGTACTAACCCGGATGGACCTGCCCATTCGTGCAAAAGCGAACACTGTTGCGTGGCCCTACCTCTTCTGGAAAAAACCAACAAACATCAGTGCAATATATATAATTCTAATTGTTTTGTCTATCATAGTCGAATTAATGAAACGAAAAAAATGCGTTTGCACTTTACGGTTACTCTATGCTAGATTAGAAATGCAAAATTACCGATTCTTCACAAGGTCAAAAGACGTAGATTGTGGTTTAAACGAGAAGGTGGTTCTGAGGTGCACCGGGCCATAAATGAGATCAGTAATCCAAGTAAGGCCAACCCTGCCCTTTGTGAAGTTGCTATTGATGGATCGAAAGGAAATACCGCCTCGCTTTACTAAACGCATTTTAGAGACCAATTTGACCCCAAAAGCGTTTAAATTATTTAATTCGCGTCTTGTATGATTTTTAACCGACTTCAAAAAGGAGGAGGTTATCAATTCGGATGTTTATTTGTTTTTTTTTATGTTTGCTCGGGCATTTAGATCATCATAGACGGATTTGCAAAATTATTTTTCTTTACCTAATTACTTGACATTACTGACGAATTTTAAGATTTTAGATCAATTCGAAACATGTACCTATCCTTATAATTATGAAGTAGGTGCATGAACGTTTCAATGTTTGAATTACGAAATGTTAAAGAAAATTTTCGTAAGATAATATTTTATGAACGTCCTAGTCCTAGCCTGAGGTTATTTTATTGCGTCACTTTTTTGCTGCACGAGAAAGCCGAAAAATAAATGTAAACACTTTGTGGTGCTATTTGCACAATGATTCTGAAATCAAGATTTCATATAGCTTACATATCATAATCTCAAGGTATGGCGGCGATATTATCTCAGTGAGATAAATACAAGAACACTAACAAAACAACTTTTAACAACATAACAATAATAGTTTTTGATATAATATAAAAGTAAAGTGAAGTAAAGTAACAGCCTATACATGTCCCACTGCTGGGCAAAGGCCTCCTCTATACAGAGGGTATCAGGGCATAGTCCACCACGCGGCCCCAAGGCGGGTTGGCGGACTTCACATATCTTCGAAAAATATACATATTTTTTTTGTTATTATTTCGAAAATATGCAGGTTTCCTCACGATGTTTTCCTTCACCGCGGAGCACGTGATAAGTCAGCACTTAAAGTTAAAAACTTCTTTGGTGCCGGCACCGGGGATCGAACTCAGGTTGCTAGAGTATATTGAAAAAAGGCGAGCGCCCGGACACTGAGCTATCACGGCTCTGATATAATATATAATATAATAAAAGTAAATAATTTAAGAAAAATATCTCGCCTATTATATAAAACGGTAAAATCCTAAATAAAAATTGCGAAAAGGTTAATCCTATATCATTCTATTGAGCTCATCGACAATATAAATTGTGAAATGTGGAAAAATTAATGAAACAGTAATATCATAAATAATTTAAAGATTTCAACAATCATAATGGCAACTTTCTTGATACATATCGTTCGCTGTCGCATTCGAAACATGTCGAAATGAACATAGCTTTAAATGACGAAAACTGTGTTACCTAATATATTATTTAACTGTAATAATTTATTCAAGTTTCTTGACTTAAGCTGCCTCTTGCCAAAAGTCACTAAATCAATTACTTACACTAACCAACTTGTCTCCACACCTTGTTTATTCACTAGCAGAAATAACGATAGCATCAAATAACAACATTAAACTGTATTAAAGCCATACTTTCCATTTATACTTTTAATGTGAGGCAAATCATCAGTTCACATGATGCAAGTCATTGACACCTCCCATGAACATTTACAACAACCACTGGGTTGCGCATCCCTTGCCACCTTTTAAAAAGTGGGCCCCGGTTACCTCACTCACCAGACGAAACGCACAAGAAACATAAATAATAAAATAAATAATAAATATTTTAGGACACATTTTTACACAACATTCTCTAGTCCCAAACTAAGCAAAGCTTGTACATCAGTGAGTATAATTACCTACGTATATATTCATTGCTATATACTCGCCGAGTACATTACTTTCGTGTCACGCCGGTCATCCTGAGGCCGTGTCTGTGCCTTGTTACTATCGTGCAAGTACTGAAAGTAGCGAGGATATCCCCGAGACTGAACTGCTTAACAAATGGAAGGGGCTTCAGGAGTCTCCTCATTGAAACTAACGTGTAGTTTCGGTTGTTAGGGATCCGGCATAGCCTGCCTGCTTCCCCACGGCGGATAGGTATCTAATAAAAAAATACTTCATGGACGAAAAATTAAAACGCTCATGATTCATGTCGGTATACATAAGTTAATAATTATGCATACTTTAATAAACAGATATGTTTCCTCGTTACTTTGTAATTTCGCTCATGAAAACCGGTTATAACCAAGACAAAAAGCTTTCAATTCCGTCATGGATTCGTTTTTTACAACATTCATTACACGAAGATCTCAATCGTGGCAATCGTGGCCTTCTATTCGTCTATAAGTAGAGATGAAAAATGCCAACAGTCCGGTCAGATAACGGATTGTCAGCGCCTGGGGCTCGGTCAAGAAGTGTCCAAACTGTCAATCGGTGTCGGACAGTTTTTACAGTCCAAAGAAAGCTCCAGTATGTGGGTCGCAACCTGTCGTGAACTTGCCGCAACCGGTTTCTTTCTGACGCTGTTGATAAGCGATAATTCTAAAAGTTAAACAGGCGATATTATCGCTTCAGCTCTCGCAGCGACGCCGAACTGATTCGACCATTCTGCACTTAGAAAAAAAACATAGGTCATCTATGTGATGTTTTATATATTTTTGCACTGTTTTTGTTTGGGCAAAACGTGAATTACCTCGGGTTAATGTACTCAATATAGTCGAGAATTAGAATTAATCAATATAGAAACCCAAATTCAAATCCCGTTGGATGTTAAATTAACAATTTCATTCGGGTCGGCACCGGGTATAGAGGTCAAGTTGCTCCAGTATATCGAATTAAAAGCGAGCGTCAGGACAATGATCTATCACGGCTCACAGAAATATATAATTCACAAAGAGTTTGACTCATTTTGTCTACAACTTATCTGCCTATTTTAAATTTGAGAGATTGATTACATGGAAGTAAAGGATTACAATCTTTACGAATGGGATTATGTTTCATATTGCGACTACAATTTCCAATAATTGTATAAGGCCCTCTATGCCTAATAACGTACTGAAAGCACAAAGCATTGTATGTGCTATCTTAATATAGCTACACACGTCTATTGAGCATGTATGTTTAATCTCAGTATGTACATATATAATATAGCTTATACATATGCCGTGTCCCGGCGCTCTCTTTTAATACAAAATACTCGAGCAATCTTTTTTGAAATCCAAATTTTATGTGTCGACTTACCACTTGCTCAGCTCCAAACAAAAGGCAAACATCGTGCGAAATTCTGCGTATTTTCGAAATAATAATAATAGCAAAAAAAAACATTGCGATATATTAAAGACTAAGTTGGTTGGCCAAAATAAAATACCTAGTGATAAAAGTTGCTTACGCTATTAGTATAGCGTAAGCAACTTTATATTTATATACCAATTTGGCTACTTTCTAGGGACGAGGGCAGAGTACGTCCTATATTAAGGGTAAGAGACTTCTCCCCTAACACTGATTAAGACTGTGTTGGCGTGAGGATACACATGTAGGGAACTTTGCTTAACTAAGCCTACCGGCGTTCCATGATCATGTTGCATTTCAGTCTTTTGCAGGAATTCCGTGACGTCGTACCCACACACCTTTCTTCTATCCAAAAAATTGAGAAATACACATCGGACCACCATCCCTATTCACGTCGCCCATGGTTGTACGATCATGGGTCTAATCTTTTGTAATGCGAACAGCTTTATTTTTTTAACTGATAATGTAGCAAGCGATATGGCGTTTCACCTAATGTTAAGCGATAACTGCCGCCTAAATGTGTATCATTTACAACACACACAGGGCTGCATATCCGTTGCAGCCTTTTAATAGTGTGTACCCGACTACCTCAGTCACCAGACGAAGCGGAGAAATAGAACAACTTCACACAGGTATTCCGTATGAGGTCGTGGTACTTACCCTAACGGAGCTGCCCATTCCTATAACAGCGAAAGCTCTCGCGTGGCCCTACCATATAGTGTACATAACAAGCGCCTTCAAGGTCATCGCCGTCATGCTTTCCCTTATCCCATCTAGATGGAGTCGACCTCAACCTGCACGATCGACCTCGACCCTCCTTGAAGACAAACACGCACATCCAGAACAATTATCTTGGGGCACACAAATACTTGTCCAGTGTGGTTATTGAACCCACGACCCCTCACCGACGACAATATCAAGGGCCTTCAAGACCAATAAATAATAATTAAATGTAATTTTTACCGAGTTAGTCTCTTAAAATAATAACCTATAGACAAAAGGAAGGTGGCAACCCACTTAAGATTAACATTATGATTAGATATTAGCAAAATTATATTAATCGTACTTTTGGTAAAAGACAAGCCAATATGACTTTCATTTTATATTTAGTTATTTTTGCTATAAGTCTATATTGAAGTCAAAGAGGTTGGTCAAGGACCCATTTCATAAACAGTTACAAGGAAGAGATTCTATAAAATGACAGCTAAACTTTGGGTAGGACAAACAAATAAAACAATAAATATAAACATAGTTATAATTATTTTGACACCGTCAACTCGTAAATTTTATTATAAGTTACCAATGATAGTCTCTTATATTTTAAGTGTAATATGTGATAAAATAAAATCCTAATGAAATGTAGATTACAATACAGTTATACAAGTATTAAACAAATAGAATAGTGTTCCCTAAGCCCGATATATATAAAAGGATTTTATTCGTGGAGAAATGTTATCCAATTGTGAAGACCATTAATCTATATACACTTCCCCATTTTAACTTTAAGGATATATCATCTTAAATCTAGTACCCAGCAGGACTGTGACTAGAATTAATATATAAATGGAAAATTAATATCATATCATATGTTAAAACCAACAAGTTACAAAAAAGAAATTGATACAAATTAACAATGCAAGCGATTATCTTAACACACTGTAACATAACAATTATTGCAATCACAATACATTTTTGTAACGGCAGACCGTCCATGTTGTGGTAAGACTATATAGTTCGCATACAATTTTTTTACAAGTGACGGAGAAGATTATCCAAATGCAATTACAGTGTCACATTCCACAGCTTTGTTTACAATAGACTAATATCAGGTAGTACCTAGGAACTATTACTTAAACCAAACGCCATTCCCGTGGTTAGCACGATCGGGATTTAAGGGAATGTTATTTTTTTCATATTGGTGCAGAATGTGACAAAATCGCGTCGCTAGACTAATTTGCGATATATTGCAATGTTTTTCAGTTAACAGACCGTTAACCACCTTCTGTATCCATCGGTGTTAATCTAAGCCATACCATTAAAATGTCTTTCCTATTAATATCTACCTAACTCAACTATAACTACGGGTTGGATATTTTCTTCTTCGATTGTTTACTTTGTGAATTTCACAATCTATGGTACTATAATAGTCTAAAATATTTAACAATCTAATAAATTTTCAGTCCAGCGCTATTGAAAAATTGTATTTTAATTTTATACCTATCAAGAGAACTGAATTTCGACTTTATAATTATCAGAAGAACTAAATCCTCAACAGAATAAATATCATTAAATTAAAATGTAGAAAAGTTGTAAATTAGACTGTTTTTGGTAACATAAATACTCTTCAGAAAATACTCGTTTTTCGAGAAAGAAACTCTTAATACACTTAGGCCAACAGAAAAATTTCTTCCCTTTTTTTTAAAGGAGTGACAAAAGAAATACATAATATTTTTCGAGGTATTGAAATCATGGTGAAATTTCAAAAAAAACTCATCATAAATACTATTCACCGAAGAGAATGTGGTGAGTAACAGCGAAAATCGCATGTGACAACTGAAATATAGTACTCGTCCGATAAATATTGCAACATCGACCTTTAGAGAGATAATCAGCATATATTTTGGCATTCTTAGAGCGTTACCTATATGTGACGTTTGTCAGTCGTTCTACAAGTGTGCGACGGATATAACGCTCTACGAAGCCGACTTTATAGCCGATTGTCTCTTTCCAAAAGTCATGTTGCAATATTTACCGACGTGGACAGTAATGGCACTCGATGGTGGTTTCAAAAGCGTTACAAAAAGATTTAACATGATTGGCGCCGTGTTTGTTCCATTACCGTTTATCTAAAAGTAACAATCCTTAAAATTAATTAAACTATGCACTGTAATGCTAACAATACATTCACACAGCCCGAACGATATCATAGGGTTCGGATTTTACAAAAAGAAATTATGTCTATGGACGCTACGAAATCAAATCCGATAAATATCAATTTTACGTGTCAGTTATTCGAAAACTTAAAATAGACAATTAAAAAAAATCGCTCGATTTTGATGGATTATTTAAGCCTACTTAACAAATGTGTCCGAACCCAATGTGTTTAATAGGGAGTTCATTTAATATTTAATCCCACAAAGCTACTGTAGTGTGGAGCTAAAACATTTCTGCCACATCGCCTAAACAGAATACACAAACATCCAACTTACGTTATGGTTAATAATTAAAATTGACAATTTAAATATTGAAAAGAAAATATGTCGAGTCAATAGAAACAGATAGCATGTGAAGATCACAACGATACTGTCGTTAATATCCACTTGTAGAAAAATGCTTTTGGTCAAGATCAAAATTGCACGAAAATGTAAAGGGCATCTTGGTCAAACCACACTGGCTAGAGGCCAAAGAGAAAGATTCGGCTCTATGTCAAAAATAGCGCTTGATGAATCCAGTGTTGAGTTGTGCACACTGCATAAACTTCATCGTTTGAGGCAGGAGCGACGTTAAACATGGTAATATCATTAATTATGTATAACTATCACGAAGTGTTGCCAAACTTATCATCTCGCTAAAGTCGCTAATTTGGCCTATATATCATCCAGTATGCTGACCACATCTAAACGTAAAAAGGTCTGTGTGCATTGTCCTAAGGCACCTTATTTATCGTGTTCCTCATTTTTTGTACTACACCACTGCATAAAAGGTCGTTATTCTGAATAATTTTTACTTTTGACTCACTTTATAGACTTCATTTTAGGCTATACATTTAATGTGATGTCAATAACGTATAAAAGATAGATAGACCACGAATCACATTTGCTTTTTACATGCGTTAACAAAGAGCCACAAAAACTGTCTGTCAATCGTCAAATATAAACGTGATGTTGTCGGTAAAATTAAAAACTATATAATTAATAATAAATAAATAAATATTTTAATAACACAACACAGCAACACAACGTTCACATTAAATTTTAAAATGAATAGCCTTCCTTATACATTAAAGAATATAACATAAGCAAAAAGTTAAAATTATTTATAGAGTAACGAAAACTCAGCAATGGGAAATTTACCTTTTCCATTTTGCTGCTGTATCGATCTTCACACGATATTGTTGACAGTATCGTTGTGTTTGCAACGCCTCGCTACAATTTTACGCATACTGAAAATAACAAACGAAAAGGTCCCATATAATAAGGAAGGTAATGTTCTCATTAAAACCGATGGTGCAACGTGCCAAGTCCACTAACATTCACGAAACAGTACCATAACCCTGGCTAAGAACCGGAGGATTGTGATCCAGATGCCTCAACCAAAGACCGAACATCAACTTGAGAACATGCATTATGCAATTGTACATCTCACCCTCATTAACGTTGTTATTTTCGTCCCAATACGTCAACTTCTTACCAAAACCAACCAGGGACACGAAACGCAGGAACAGCTTGCCTAATCTATTGCGCAATAATGGTCTATTATCCTTATCATCCATGTCGCTCTCGGTACAAATTCGACAGTTGCAAAAGTCCTCAACTTCAACTTCCACCGACTCGGTGTTGTCTATGGTCGTTTCTGAACTGGCAACATTCTCATCAACAAGCAATTTAGCAACGTTCTCTTTGAAACCGGGTGCAATACATTCATCTTTATTTTCTATCGTATCCATGTCTGTTACGATGATTGTAGGTACTGTGAGTTTATTGGAATCTAAACAACTGCGGGACGACAAACTCCTTTGAAGTGTTCGAATGCTCCGAATACCTTCACTGTAATCTTCATTGACATCTTTAAATATTACTTTATTGCTTTTTACTATATTCTCCGCGGACCCACTGCGAGTATTAAGACCATATTCAGCCAGGTCTTCTGCACTCTTAAATTGAACCTGTGATGTACATCGCTTCATTAGAACTTTCTTTCTCAAATCGGTGCTAAATTTCCTCGCCTCCTCGTACCACACGTTCTGCGTCGTGCCAGTTCTTCTTTGCCGCATAGGTTTGAACGTCTCTTCTTTTCTCTCCCCGTCTTCCATATCAATCGATCCAAACGACACACTGCTTGCCAATGGCATCCTCATTTCCAGCCCGGGCTCATCGTCGGTGTGCACCTCTAAGCCCTCATCCAAACTCTTATCCGTATCTTTGGCCTCATCGAAGAAACTTTTAAACGAGAAGGTCTTCCGCAGCTTCCTCACTTCGGGCGAGAGGCCGCCGCTCTGCGTCTCCACGCCTTTGTAGCTCTTCAGCACGTGTAAGGCCGTGCTCTTGCTCTCGTTCCACATAGCGTAAGATGCCCGCCTGCTTCTCAGTTTCGCCGGAGAAGCGGGCACATCCTCGAAACTTCTGTAGAGCTCCAGAGCGCGGCCGTCGCTCTCGTTCGAGTTGAGAGTCCACGAGGACGATGACGTCGCGTCCGACCAGTCCGAGCTTAGAGTGCTGAGGTATTTGAAAATCTCGATGCCACCGTCGAGCGATATCGACCGCTGCAGCGGTATGTCGTGGTTGAACCTGTAGTCCTGCAGTTCGCGCCCGTCCTCCTCCTGCGCGTCCTCGTGTATCTCTTCGAATCTCGTCCCTAGCCAGTTGTCGACCTCGCCGGTGTTGAGGTTCAGACTGAGCTCCTGCCGGAGGTCGAGCTCGGGCTTGGGCCGCTTGACCTCCGAGTAGCGTCTGAACTTGTTGGCGGGCGTGTTGGTGCGGGCTGTGGGGTCGGAGTGCCTACGCGGTGGCGGCGGCGGGGCCACCGGCCGCGGCCGCCTTGCCGAGCGATGAGAGCGGCCGGGGGAAAGTGCCCACGGCGAGATCAGACTCAGCAAAGAGCTTGCGAAAACTGATGAAGGAGAAAGGGCGGGGGAGCGAGGTTGAGGGGGAGGGGGGAGAGATTAGACAAACGATCAGTCGCGCCGTCTACGACATATACGGAACAGCGAAGTATTGAATAGAATTACACTATAACGACATCGATCTGTTTGCGTATTAAAGGAAATGCAGTTAGAACTAAATTTATACATGAATCGGTTCTCCGCACGCACAACCAAACTCGATTATATAGAAAATTTTAGTAAACAGAAATCGATATCGGAAAATATTTATCTCGATTTAATTTAATAGATCGTGATAAGTTTGTTAATAATAATAATTTTATTCGATGCTTCGTATCTAGAGAATAAGTTAGTATTATGTTCAATTTCTTTTATCATATAGAAGAAACAAGTTACATTAACTAATATCCACATTACTTAAGTATCGTCAATAAAGTTAAAATATTTACATTCGTCTAAAATATCTGTACAAAACCCTATACACATATCTATATAATATGTATAATTATAATCTATTCCGGACCAAAATGTAAATCATAATTAAGTAAAAACGGTCCGTTCCATTCTTTATAATAAAACGTGACAACGTTTACTTAAAATTAATTTCGTTCCTTCAAAGCAAGCTACAAAGCGGATATTAGCTAAATAAATTGCTTCATCGATATAGTAATTTGTAATTAAAGCGTGAGCGTGAAAAACTATCTTCTTAATAAAAATTGTTTCAAGTAAACAAAAATATGCCAGTACTGAAAGTGCTGAAAAACAAGTCCTGAGTAAGAAAAATGTAGGTTTTACAATAGTTTAATTGTTTTTCGCGCACAATAACGCTTTACTTAAAAACAGAAACTTAGTGTTTACATAAAAATTATCTGCTATACTTATATCGTTCTTAATTGGTCTGATATTTGTATTTATAAATAGAGAATAGAATAGAAAATCATCGACTGTGATTATTTGATAACTTACTGTTAGGATAAGATACTTTTCAGGAAAATTTACGAAACATCTGACCATTGTGGGGACAACTAAGTTTAGCAGAGAAACTAATAAGCGGGATATACGAGCCTTTGTACTGAAAGCTTAGTCTAGGCATTGAGAGCTCCATATCAAATGAATGGATTAGTGATTAAGTGGACAAAATTGATGACTCTAATTTGATCAAATCCAAACGGCAAAATAATTTAGAATAAAAAAAAACATTATAGGCCTATTAGGCTTTTGGAGAAAAAACGTTCGCCCACGCATAAAGGCGGCGTCACACTAAAGTGATATGGGCGCGCTTCGTGGAGTTTCGAATAACAAAAAACACCACAGGCCTGTACTAGGCTTTCGGACAAAAGACGTTCGCCCGCGCATAAAGCCGGCATCACACTAAAGTGGTGGTGGCTTCGTGGCGGAATACCTTTGCGCGTCGCAATCAGTACCAAGGGCCGAAAGAGATCCGCGGCGGCGGCGTGCGGGCGCCAGAGTCGCGTGACGTCATCGCCAGCCAGAACCTAGCCGCACACACGCAACCACAACAATTGAGGGCTCAAAGGGGCAACACAAAACGGCAGACACGTGGACGAAATAAATGAAAGAAAAGAGACGGGGATATAAATTAAAGTGAAACAAACAAACAAAAAGATGTACAATCGACCGAGAAAGCGTTTGCTTTTGTCGTTCCGATTGCTCATATGTTTTCCAATCAAATATTCTAATTTTCTAAATTCTTTGCCAGCCATCGTAATGATAACCTTTACATCGAATTACTAAGTTAGGTAATCGCAAATATAATTATAACATCAATGTATAGTTTTTCATGTATAGGAGAAATTTTATTACAAATACCATTAAAATAACATATGGATTTTTTGTGATGACTGTACATTTCATGTCACAGTGTTGTGCAGGAGTAAATATATTATGTCACGTACAACATTCAAAGGATAGACAAATGCGATAAACATCAAGTGGTGTGAGAACAGATTAAAATTAAAAAAAAAAAACAAAGAGAGAAAAAAGGAAAAGAAGGGATGGGGTACTGTGGTGAAGCGAGTAAGCTTGGAGCACTAGTTTACAAAGTTCACTGAAACTCATGCAAAACCGTGCGTCGTGGGTAGTGTTACGTTGATCTCTTTCGGCCCTGGTCGCATTTTCCAATCATTCACATTGTTTAAAGCCACCTAGAGGTAACGGGCAGAATTTTGTAAAAAAAAAAAGAATTTAATAAAAAAATAAAACTAACCAAACGGTTCGCCGTCGATTCGGACGTTATGTTTCAAACATGCTCAGCACTACAACCCCAGTACATAGATAAAAACAATGTAGAAAATGTACCAGAACCAAATAATAAAGCGTTGTGTGAGTGTAAAGAGAGAATAAAAAGAAATACATAAAACGATAAATAACATGTTAGTATCCATACGCTAATAATATCAATAATATTAAATAAACAAAGTTGCAACTGATGTGGCGAAAATGATTATTTTACATATTATACGGTAGTTTCGATGTCTAGTTAAAAAATTATCAGTAAAACTGTTGGTAAATAACACGAAATTTGCATGCTGGACCTCTATATCTTTTGCACGCAGAATAAAATTTGATCCCCGAATAAGTTTTTGACGTAACAATTTCGATACGCCATCAAAAAGAAAAGTAGGTTATAAAAATTAAATAAAGGCAATTGGTACAAAACGAGTTAAGTAAAAAATATGTTTTATTTATTGCTAACAATATACAATAAATAGAGAAAAAGGAAAAATAGAGGAGAAAATAGTAATGTACTCATATTATTAGAGAGGAAAAAATAAATTATTTGAAAAAAAGTTTAAAGTCGTATTAATTATTATTTTGAGTTTTTATTCACGAGGCCATGATGAGTATACTTTCAGAAAAAGATGCAGACACTATATCATAAATATACAATCAAAATCAATAGAGTCGTTGAAAATAAACATAACAGCACGGTAATCACATTTAACACAAATTATATATCATAGTGTGGAGTACACGTGGCGTTAGACCAAGCTTTATACATTTCTGAAGCATCTCTTTATTTTATTTTTATCTTAACATAAATAAATACTTCTATTATTATAATTATATATTATTTCATTAGTCACGAGGAACGTTCATTGGAATGTCTCAATATGAGTAAAAATTAAAAAGTACACATCAGTAAACGAGAGAAATCATTAACACCACTAGTTGCATTATACAAGAACGGTAAAGCTAATCGAACCCACAAATACGTGATTACCAACGGCCCATTCAAAAAGCGACTCTCAAGCACTAACATAAAGTTTAAAGTAGAACGCAGTCTTTAACACATAGAAGAGGAGAAAGCCGATGTACGCGCATGCAGTGTTAGGGGATGTCCCGAAACCGAACCAGCTAGAGGGGCCAATGGTAAATTGGTGCAGTGGCGAAACTTACAACTTCCTTATGCCGCTGTTGCGTTTCCAGGGGGCGTCGTCTGGCTCCGCCGGCAGGGGCCCTTGCACCGGCGCCTCGTCGTCCTCTTTCACTGTGGTGCTAACCGACGGCGACGTGTCGGAGCTGGTGCTGAAAAGGGTTAAACCCACTTTTGGGTTTGATCTTTGACGGAACAAACTCGAGGTTGTTTGTGCATTTGATACGCAATAAGTTTTTGTAGTTCAAGGTACGGTTAGAGGCAATTGGTGCCAGTTATTCTGTCTGTGTAATCAATCTATCCAGAGTTACACACACTCATCTCATTCAGTAAAAGCTGCCTATCTCTATACAGTGTAAAAATAGACAGACTTACCGAGTGCGATCCTTGGACAAGCTGACTAGCGTAACAACGTTATCTGGCCCCAACTAAGCATAGCTTTTACTATGGGCACTAGGTACCACATCCTCGAAAATAAAAAAAGCTGCGAGAATCGGTGCCACACCGTCGAAAATCAAAGAGCCACGGAAGCGGCTCCGACCGGGCGAGTGCCCTTGAACGAGCCCACGGACCTGTCTGGCTGCGTTTCGATCTGCAACGCCTGCAGCTGCTCCTCGGCGCGGTTCAGCTTCAGCTTGAGCTCGTTGCGCTCGTGCAGTATGGCGCGCAGCTCGCGCACGCTGAACGTCGGCTTGGACGACTGGTCCTCGTCGTCCACCACCTCGGGGATGCCCGCGCCGCAGGAGGTGCATTTCTGTTCGAATTCAAATATTTCCTCATTAAACAGTAGCTTTTCGACCGCTGCTTCGCAAAATTTCGCGTTTATAATATTAGTAAGGAATAGCTGTTAACAGCGGCTTCGCCCGCGCGGTTAAAGGGAATTACCAATGAGTTTTTTATTATACAGCACAGAATATCTCTCAGATGGCTTTTTCCTACTTAGTTGACACATAGCATTACCTATATTTTGCAAAATTTACACAATATCTTATATATTATAAATTACATAAATTAAAGCCTATAACACATACTGATGTGTAACACTATAATTTATATATATAATATAGGTTATACATCAGTATGACCTATATTATTGTAAAGTTTCATTAAAATCTATTCAGTAGTTTTTACGCGAAAGAGTAACAAACATACAAGCTTTCGTATTTATAATATTAAGGAAGTAAGGATAGAAGCATAACATTTACTTATTGATTATCAAAAAAATACTACTACCGGTTCGGACAAAAAGCTACCGAACCGAATAGAACCGGCTAAAGAAACTCAGCGGGTCATTAATATTTGACGGGAAATAACAAACATGTATACCAT
Source organism: Iphiclides podalirius (assembly GCA_933534255.1). Classification (NCBI taxonomy): domain Eukaryota; kingdom Metazoa; phylum Arthropoda; class Insecta; order Lepidoptera; family Papilionidae; genus Iphiclides; species Iphiclides podalirius. The sequence continues at coordinate 6,796,096 of OW152832.1, forward strand.
ATATTAAATTCCACTTGAAAGAGCATTAATTTGCAGAGTGCGTTATCATTTAAATTATCACTAATACAATTATATCAAAATTTGTTGAAATAAAGCCAGTCAAAACGAAGATACAGTTGGCTAATCCAAACTCACTGTGTCACCTAGACTCGATGACGAGGACAGGGAGAAACAGATGTAATTCCCTATTCTTTAAATGGCGGTGCTAGTCCTACTGACGTTCCTGAAAGAGCAAGAAGTAACCATCACTGTGCCCAGTAAAAAAGAATCAACTCACCATTACAGTTATATAACCAAGAAGCGACGTAGGGGTATCCTACAATATAACAGATACGTCGTTCTGTTTCAAAAGGAAGTGTACAATAAAATTAATGGACGAATCCGACACGTCACAAGACTTGGGACAAGGTATAGGTAGTCTGCGCTAAATTGGCATCGATAGATACTATATAAAGAAAAACTATAAAAGCTTCGCATCGCTTTCGAAATCCTAGCTGAGCCCGAAAGTTTGAGAGCGTTACGGTGCATTTTTAAGATTCAAGCAATCCATGTACCCAAAACAACACATCGAAAATTTTAGCATAGCATAAAAAATAAAACCTCTGATAGATGTATGCTGTTATAGTACATGGTTAATAAACTGCGTAATATAATAAAATATATTATCTTTTTTTTTTTCAGCAGTATACAAAACAACTGTGGTTGAGCCACGCACTAGCTTCGTGCAACTGCGAGCGAATGGAAGCCTTACAGAAGACCGACATAAATTCGAACTATTCGTTCGTTCGTTAGTTCGTTTCGTTTTTTTTTTTTTTTTTTTTTTTTTCATTTCATATAATGAGTGAGGTAGCTGAGGCTGTCCTCAAAGGTTGGCAAAGCGACGACAGTTGTAGTATTAAAGATAAAAGTAGGACTATTATACATGAAGATGGACAGCCACCCGATACCCACCTATTCACATATTAAAATGATTATATGACGATCCTAACGCTGTTCAACATTTATCTCTGTTGCAAAGTGAAAACAAACGCTATCGACGGGGTGGAGACACTATCCAATTTTAGTGCGCTCCTAAAAACACAAAGTTGCATCCCATAAACGCGCATGACGCAATTCTGTTAGGTACGACATAAAAGTTCTATACATAAACTGATAAGGGAGATAAGACGTTTGAAGGTTGAAGGAGTAAATATGAATGACAACAACATACAGATAAAAAATAAAGTTAAATAAAAATGTTTATGATGAAGTAGGATTCCTGACAACCTTACCATCTGAATGGTGAATTTTATTTTAATTCTGGTGAATTATTTTTTGTTATATAGTTAAAAAGGCTCATTTATCGCCCATTATCTATATACTATTTTTATTAACCAGAAACCAGTCACTACTCAATTACTTGATGGTAAGTAAGATGTTACCTTATTGTTAGATGGTAAACGCAGTAGCTCAGGAACAACCTAGTCAGTCTTGAAATACACACTATAATCGGACGGGAAAACTGATATATGACTATACAACTATTATTTTTATGTTTCATGTTATAGTATAATATGTATTTAATGCTAAATATCATATGTATATTACCTTATTTTGTGCATCTGACTGCTGCAGCGCGGCAATATCTCTTTGCTGAGACTGGACAATGGCGGTTAGTTCAGAGCGTTCCTCGCATACTAAGCGTATCTGAAAACATTGTGCACAAAGGTGATACTTATATTCAGTATTACTTAAAATGGAGCATGAGTAGGTAGTGATACTTATATTCAGTATTACTTAAAATGGAGCATGAGTAGGTAATGTAAAACTTAACACATAAACTAACAACGACACCGCGGTCACAATGATTTTTTGCACGAAATAAATCCAAGAATATAGGACAGCTTTGATACTTGCTTCGAGAGTCGACTTCTCTAACTTGTATCTTGTATTAACTGATGTTTTTGCTTTGAGTTCCGAGACTATTAAAGCTTCATCTGACGCAGAACCGGTGGGCTAGCCAGGACCCACGGGTTTGGAACCTTCGCTATGGGTAGGGCCGCGCATGTGCTCATGCGTGCGTTTAACTATGGTGTGTCATCTAAGGGCCGTCGAGGTCGCGGTTCGGATCGAAACCCCGATGGCCGTCGACTGTGCAATTAGCTAATCGGCGGCTGGGAGCGGTGAGAACCGCCCCGGAACGCGGGTGTACCTTGTGTACGCGTTGTGTGGGTCTCGCCGTGGTCGGAGGCCAGGGCGAACTAGTGTGTTCGTTGTTGCACTAACTGTGGGTGTAGTGTTATCCGGTGGGACCCCCGGCGATGGGTCCGACGTATCTAAGTCCCCTTCCTCGACCGGGTCGATGAGGATGTTTCGCGGACGGCGCTTGTTGATGTTCGCGTTAGTGTCGGGTTGGTAATTTGCTGCGCTTACCACCGGAGGGTTGGGATGATGATGGGCTATGTCGAAGAACCGTTTGTTCAAATCTTTAAAATATGCGCGAATCGTCGGGAGTCTGCAATCGCTGTGCAGGTCGATGTTGCGCTGATACCATTGCGCACCGGTTGCGTGGCGGATAAACTTATTTTGAACTACTTGCCATTTGTTAATGCGAGTAGGGTTTGTATGAGCAAAGATCATGCATGCGTAGGACATGATAGGCCGTACGCAAGCTTCATATAATAGTAATTTGTGCCTTAAGGGCATACTTCTCTACTCAACCTTTGCGTTCTCTACAAGTAACAATCTGCCATTCGAGAAACAAATAAATCGCCTGAGCTCAAATTTTATCCAAGCTAGGCTGTTGAACATTACTTAGCGATAACGCTTAAGATTACTGTATGTGACACAAATTCCTAGAACTGTCAAACAACCGGACTGCGAATTTTATTGGAAAATTCTGTTTTTTGTTGTTACTGCGCTTATAATTTTTTCACAATACGTCTTGTTACCATCGTCATTATCATCATTTCAACCTGTTTGAGTCCACTGCTGAACATATGCCTCCCCGATAGACTGCCACGAAGTAAGATCCCGAGCCACCTGCATTGCGACTTCCCGCACATATGCACAGGTCGTCACTCCATCCAGTAAGGGGTCTTGGCACCATAATGAATTCCCAAGATTAAGACAATTCGATTGACGTAATAATTATCAAAATCGACCCAAGCGAAACAGAGAAACAAACATACATAAATAAATGATAAACACATAATCTAAAGAAAAAATCGGGTAAAAAGGTAAAGTTTTAGCAAAACAATTAAAACGGTAGCTGTTGCAACGTTACTAGGCAAAAAACATTTAAAACATACCAGTTTTTAAAATGTAAACCTAAAGAATTTATCTCTCTTATGAAGTAACCTTCGTTTTTCACAAGCTTATAACCGGATCTGACCGTTCAAGAAAAACACAAATAAAATAATTTATGGTTCACTCAACCTTTGAATATAGACGAAATAATAAGCATTCTCAAACTTAAGTTCCAATTTTATTACACTTATTGCGAAAGCTAGACATTTCGTTGGAGGCTTACTTTTACAGTTCGGGTGCCAACTTTAAAACTTTTGATATTTGTAAACTAAAGGAAGTACGCCAATTATATCAATGTTACTTTCGCAGTTACATGAGAGCGACAGTTTCTACAATTGCGCAATCTTCATGTCACATCGCATTGATGCTCGTTACTTGTAAAGACCACCTGCTCAAAGGAAACTAAATGGCGGCTGTGGTAATGTTTCTGTTATTCTGATGAGAAACCATGCCGAGCGAGACGTGATGAGAACGAATGGTCACAGCTTAGAAGAGGTCAATGGCCAGCAATGGAATGTTGCAGTTGCTGAGAAAAGAGAACGTCCCAAGCCCTCTCGACCCACTGACAGAGTAAAAGGCGAAAGCCTAAGAATTACAATATGCTATGCTAATCTAGCATATTACAAAAGTATTACCGAAATAAATTTCCCATAGCGATTAACCGAACAGAATTTTTCCTTGTTTCGTTGATTTGCAAATACAATGGCTGTTTGCGTAACAGATATTAGACTGATAAGTACGTGATTTGGTCAGAAACGCAGATAACTTGCAATGGTTTAGCGGGACCGATGCTCTATAATTTTCTATTGCTATGCGCCGACAATTTCCATTCAACAGGACCCTTATACGTGTATGAACGCAAATCAACAACAGATATTAAACAAGCGACATTTATAAGCGTGTTTTTACTATAAACTTATTTTTTAAAGATCGTTTGTGCCATTAGTATTGTGATCAAGTTGACTTTAACATGTTGTAAACATGTTTTCAATGTAAAACAATGGATAAAAAATTGACCCGCTGAGTTTCTTTTGGCGGTCCTTCTCATATCAGTGGCTTTTCTTTTCCGAATCGGTAGTAGTAGAATTTTGACATTCAATTAGTTAGTGTAATGCTTTTGTGTGGAATAAAGATATTTGAATTCGATCGAAGGACCAAAACTGCGACTATCTAACAGTAAAAACCAGACTCATATATTGTTTTTCTCCCAAAATCTAGCGATGTAAGTAGAAAATTCTCCGGAACATCCATTTTAAATCCCTGTTCTTGAAAACTGTCTGAAAAACTAAGTGATTCTTTATACTCTAGAGAAAATTTTATTGGCGTCACGCCAATTTAATTTAGCTACTAAGATAAAAGGGAATAGTTTCAGAAAGAATTTCTGTTATGAAATCAATGATGCAAAATAGTTACTTGGAAGTTAGTAAAGTTGTTAAACTTTGTGAACTCTAGATAGCATGTGAGCGAAGGCAGTATCTTGGTGAAACAAAGATGTCTTAAGATCCGCTTCAAAGGCTATTTATTTTATTGGGAGCTTAAACGTTTAGCTTTTCCACAGTTGATACCAGTATCTAGTAAGCATTGTTCAATTTATGAACAAAAAAGAACTGTAGGTGCAAATCTAAGATTTATAAGTTAGTACGTATTAAGTATAAGTTAGTAGTAAAGTCCGTCGTTTTAAATTTCCTTATATTAACCTTTACTTAACCTTAATTCTTTATGACGTTTTAAAACACTATTAGACATAGTTATTTGGATGCTTTCTTAGTATATAACCCTGATGACGTTCTTAAGCTATTCCCAATAATAATTCAGCTGTCCTTAAGATCTCCAGGTCTTGTTTAAAATTTTAGACAACAAATACGTTACTTACCAAAATCAGTACGCAAATTTACGTGACATTTCTTAAAGATTCTTTCTCCTGCGTATTTGTAAAACAGTCGCATGAAATGCCTAACCAAAATACCTGCATATATATCTATCACTACTATTGTCAATGGGTTTTGTATTCATATTATAATTCGATCGTTATATTAACGTTGAGATGAACAAAAAAATCAACTGTGGCTCTCGGAGACCGCGGTAAAGCTTTTGCATAGCATCGTTGGTCAACTTATGCAATTATAAATTTTTTTCATTGATATTTATATTAATAAATAATAATATTTTAATAATATAATTATTAATACGTATATTACAATTAATTATATCAAATTTATTTATATTGTTTACAAAAATGATAAGAACTACAAGTCAGTTAATAACCTGTTTGGATAGTTAAATTACAACATACTAACATTTTTAAACATTTTTAACTTATAAGTTTTACCATAGATGTTAACATTAAATTTTACTTGCTATTTATTATAAAACAACAAAAATATATACAAGTCTTTGGATAAAGACAGTATTAATACATTTGGAAATTGAAAACGGTTCTCGCACACGGCTATATATCCAAAGAACTTATGAGTTCATTGGATGTTATATAATATAATATCCAATTATACTTTTTTATAATATTCAATGAACGGTTTTTATACACAAACCAATTTTTTTTATTAAAAGTCTCAAGCGTATTATTTTCAAACATAAAATTAAATCATTTCCTAACGTTAATAATCATAAAATAAATAAATATATTTGTAGTTAGTTTAACAACTCCTCACTAACCGTCTCATATGGACGGAGTTAATTATACATAACCGTACGGCAGTTAAGATCTACTTGGGTAAAGATAATCTACTTTGGTGTGAAGGGTTCTTCTAGCCGTCTACGAATTATGTCATGAACGGGCGACGTCCAAAGTGGCTTTTAAACTACGAAAACGATAGTATGGTTGATAAGTAATTTTAAAATAGCAGGGTACCAGCATATCCTTTTGATACTAGAGAAAAGATAAAAGATAGGACTACGTAAGTAACTACTTTGATGTATTTTGTATGAACAACGAACATATGGTACTGAATATATTTATCGGTGCTAAAATAAAACAATACAAAATTATAAAATCACAAAATCAGTACAAGATACCTCGGAACTATAAAAAAACAAACCCATACCATAAAAAAGTGTCATTTGTGTTATATGTTTAATATCAATTTCTAACTGTTCTAGCTAGCTACATGTCTCTTATCGGAATCTGCAGTCACGACTACGAACAAGTCATTTGAATGGAGCGTTGATTATACGTTAGTTTTCATAATGAGCCGTGATAGCTCAGTGTCCGGGCGCTCGCCTTTAATTCAATATACTCGAGCAACCTGAGTTCGATCCCCGGTGCCGGCACCAATGAAGTTTTTAACTTTAAGTGCTGACTTATCACGTGCTTCGCGGTAAAGGAAAACATCGTGAGGAAACCTGCATATTTTCGATATAATAACAAAAAAAAAATTTTCGAAGATATGTGAAGTCCACCAATCCGCAGTGGGGCCGCGTGGTGGACTATGCCCTGATACCCTCTGTATAGATATATGCTGTATAGGCTGTTACTTTACTTTACTTTTTTTATAATTAAAAAAAGCATTGCCTCTATGGCAGGGTTAAAATCAAACAGGAATAAACCATTATAGCAAAAAAAAAACCTTTCGAAGATAATATGTGAAATCTACCAATCCGCATGTCGCGTGAAGTCACAGAGGAGTCCGTTACCCAGCAGTTTATTTTATATTATATGTGGTAGGACTACGCAACAGTCTTCGCTGTTCCATAAATAGGCAAGCCCGTCCGCTGAAGTACTACGCCTTCCCAGAAGGCCGTCATGAAGTGAAAAGTGTTGTTATAATTCTGCATTTCGTCTGGTGAATGAGATGGCCGGCGCCCACTTTATTATAAGATGGCAACGCATCCGCAACCCTAAAAGTGGTGTAAATGCCAATGGGCGGCTGTTATCACTTAACATCATGTGAACCGCGAGCTCGCTTGCCGCCTTCTTACATAAAAAGGGGTGGGGCATATATATAATTATATACTGTTACTTTTAGAACAGTAATTAATTAGATTAGGTACCTACGTATTTCACAGCAACTATTTTACAAAGTAAACAGTTTCAATTTAAATATTTCATGAACAACAGGGATTCGAATCATAAATTCATGAAAACACGAAAAGTATTTGCAATAAATTTATGAAAGCTCACCCGAGGGAAATTTGACTTGAAATTAAAAGCTGAGTCCGCTATAACTTTCTAGCGCAGATAAACCCACATGCCTATCGATAGAAATTCAATAAACCATAACATTAGAAAGTTAAGTTATTTTGTTTTCTGCTAACAAACTATAAACATTTAATATCTAATTAATTATTATAAAAAATAATTTAAGGGTAATCTTACAATAAAAATTTCATAATATTCGCATTGAGTTTCCAGGATAACTGGAGAAAAAGCAACCGCCCTAAGCAACCACGTTCTCTGTCACTATATGATTAAAATATTTCAATTGAGAATGAGTTTTGCGATCGAACAGATTGTTTATAATTATTATACTTTTATCTCTGTGTCGTTCCAATTTTAGTATATGTACTGCCAAAACAAGTTTAACTGTGGTAGCAGTGACAGAGCCGCGTTCGGCTCCGGTCGGCTAAGCACTTTAACTAACCAGTTAAGTAAAATGTCCTAAGACACAAATTACTTTTATACAAAGCTTGCGTACGGCCAATCATGTCCTACGCATACATGATTTTCGTCTACACGCACCCTACTCGCTTGCACAAGTTGCAAGTAGTGCAAAATAAGTTCATCCGCCGTAAATTACCAACCCGATCCAAACGCGAACGTCAACAAGCGTCGCCCGCGAAACGTCCTTATCGACACGGTCGTGGAAGTTAACTTAGGTACATAGGAACCACCGTCGGATGTCCCGCCGGATAGCACAGTTAGTGTGGCAACAAATACATTAGTTCGCCCCTGCCTCTGAGCACGGCGAGACCAAAACCACGCGTCCACAAGGTACACCCGCGTTCCAAGGCGGTTCTCACCGCTCCCAGCTGCCGATTAGCTAATTGCACAGTCGACGGCCATCGGGGTTTTGGTTCGAACCGCGACCTCGATGGCCCTTAGATGACACACCATAGTTAAACGCACGCATGATCACATGAGCACATGCGACCCTACCCACAACGGAGAGCTCGAACCCGTGGGTTCTGGCTAGCCCACCGGTTCTGCGTCAGATGAAGGGATGTGGTAGGGCCACGCAGCAACCTCAACTGTTCGACGAATGGGCAGGCTCGTCCGGGTATGTACCACGATCTCACAGAAGACCGACGTGAAGTGGAAGTGTAATAATTTCACGTTTCGTCTGGTGTGTGAGGTAGCCGGAGCCCATTTTCAAAAGGTTGTCAACGCATCTGCAACCTTCGGGTGTAGCAGACGTCCATGGGCAGCGGTATTCATGTAACATCAAGCTTGACAACTTTTCACATAAAAAAATAAAAAGAAAAAAAAGTAATTTTAAAAGTATTTTAACTTTAATCTAACTTGACTAGTTGACCCGTGCGAAATTGTTGTACAGTACCGTGATCATTCAAATAAAGAAATTATCAATAGAGGGCATTATCATGCATTTATAAAAAAAAATTAAATGAAAGTTTTGTTTTTATCGAAAGGTTCTATTTGTGTACTTTTCGTCAATAACGGCAAACATAAGCTTTAAAATGTAGTTTGAATCATAAAAATTGATGAAGAATTATGGCAGTTGTGGCGTACTGACAAAAAAACACCTTTCAGTATATATAGATATGCACAAGTTGCAAAACAATTAGGTAACAGATATTAGCACCGCGGATTTTGTATTCGATAACACCCGTATTCACAAGAACTGTAGATAATTGCATCAGTCAAAATCACAAGTAAACATAATCTTATCCTACGGTGGGGTGAAGATAAAGAATGAAAAAAAATTTTTTTCTTATGTGGGTAGTAGCAACATCAACACGTAAAAAGTTCGCTCGTACAACTTATTGCATAAATTTGTATTTTTCAGCATATTTGTGTACAATATATGAACTAATAAGTTATTAAACAGACCTGCACTCACTGGTAATCACTTCTCTTCATTGCCACCTCTGAAATACACTCAAATTCAAAGATGGATTTGCAATTTCTCAACACAATGGATAAACTTGAGAAACTTTTTGGCTCACGTATGCATGAATATGAAGAAAAGTTACAAAAAGCTGCATCTGGCGCTGGTTCTACACATATGGACATCTCAACATTATCCCGTGAGTTTTCCGACTTCAAATCCTTCGTATGGCAATCTCTGTCAACTATGAAGATGCAAATTGAACTGCTTTCCCATGGCCTGGATAGACATGAGACTGCTATGAGGAGGAAAGTACTCCTTTTCCATGGTATTGCTGAGAAACGGGATGAGAAAATCCGTGATGTAATCCATAAATTAATAACCGACAACATAAAGCTGTTTGATGTTTCACAAGATCATTTACATGTTTGCCATCGACTGGGATCTTCTCAAAACAAAACACGACCTGTTCTTGTAAGATTTTCTTCCATGGAATCCAGACACCTCATATGGGACAACAAAACTGCTTTGAAGGGCACTGGTATCACTGTTTCTGAATTCTGAACCAAGTCGAGGCACAGAGTTTTTACTGCTGCTCGTAGTCACTTTGGTATGAAACAGTGTTGGACGGTTGAGGGTAAGGTAACCATAATTCTTCCTGATAAATCAAAGCAGAAAATTGAATGCATGGATGAACTCAACCAGCTTATATCTCAGTTTCCGTCTAATCTCGAGAATGATTCTTCCTCGTTTAATGCTGCAAAACATACAAATGCGCCAAGAAAGGGCCGTAAACGCAATTAAATGTCTGCTTTTTATACTATAGTATTGTCTTTTCTATCCACTGTAATTGTATACATGTAGCTAGTATATACAATTTTTTTTTCTTTACTTATTTGCTCCTTAAAATATTGTTGGCATGCTAGTTATAATCACTCCTTTATCATTATATCACCATTATTTTATCGGTATCATTATGTATCCCAAGTAGACATAGTTTAAGTATTGTAGGTAGTACTTAATTTTACTGTTGTACACTTCAACTTAGTGGTTTGCATTTTTACTATTTTCTTTTCTTTTGTTTTGCTATTTCATGTTTGTCACTGTTTATGTTTTGATAAATTTCTTTGACGTTGACAACTGCCAGTGACAGTTGCGTTCAAAAACTGCTTATAGTCATAGCATGTTGCCAAAACGTATGTTAAAAATAAATAATTTCTGTAGATATTTATCCGATTGATTTAATTTTAAATTGATTTAAAGTTTTTATCCGATTGAATAATCTTAGTTTGAATTTTAGTTAGAGGTTTACAATTCCATATACTTACTCTTGTTTGATTTCTACTAGATTTTACTTTTTGTTTTGTTTAATATTTTTATTCTTTAGTAATATTTAGTTCATTATAGACTAGAATTACGAATTTCTTCCACTATACCAGTGAAAGGCGGGTTTGATAGATATAGGCCTGTTTTTTTTTTTTTTTTATATATACTATTATTCTATTTTATATTATTAATACTAACTTATTATTTATTATAGTTTAAATTTATTTATTTATTTTTAATTTACACGCATTATAGAAATATGAATGATTTACCTGATTTTAACGAAAGTTTTTTTTCCTGTTCGTCATCGGATAGTTTTATCAGTGCGGATAGTGATCAATCTCAAGCATTGACACTGCATGATCTATTATCCTCTCTATGTACCCCTCACTCCGATAACCTTATCCCTAGTCATTACTCTGATCTTCTAGCATCCTTCAGCAGTAAGTACCTTGATGCGCTTCTCATCTCTGAGACTTTCCTTAAACCATCTCTTCTATCTACTCAATACGCATTGCCTGGTTACGTTCTTATACGAAATGATCGAATCGGTAAAAGCTGTGGCGGTGTTGCTATCTACCTTCGCACCGATATTCTCTATAAAATCATCTGCAAGTCCCCGTCTGAGTATTCTGAATCTGCCGAATACTTATTCTTAGAAATATCGATAAATAAATCAAAAATCTTACTCTCTGTTTTCTACAGTCCCAATTTATCCATTGATTACTTTGATCACCTTGACAAAGTACTAGCTGATCTTTGCCCTATATATGATCATATAATTTTAATGGGTGATTTTAACACCTGTTTGTTAAAAAATGATTTCCGTGCTTCTCGACTTATGTCTCTCTTAAATTCTTTTAATCTTCAGCTCTTACCCCTTTCGGCTACTCATCATTTTCCAAATTGCATCCCCTCTCTTCTCGACGTCATGATCGTGTCAGCGCCTAGTAGCGTAATCTCGCATGGCCAACTGGCCACTTCCTTTTCTTATCACGATCTTATCTATCTTTCCTATCGTATTCATGTCCCTAAGCGCAAACTGCAATATCTCCTCCTTCGTAGTTATAAGGGCATAGACTTAGAAGCATTGCAACGTGATGCTGCTGCTTTAGACTGGGCCTCAGTGCTGAACGTCAACAGTGTTGATGAAAAGGTTCGTAGTTTCACTGAGATTATTTTAAAATTGTTTGATAAGCACGCACCGATCCGAAGAGTTAAAGTCAAGCGAAATCCGGCACCATGGCTCAATAATGACATAAAGCAATTAATGGCTCTTCGTGACAAAGCTAAAAGAAAATACAAGCGTTTTCCTTCTGAGAAAAATCTAACATATTTTAAAGTGCTACGAAACCGCTGCAATCGTATGTGTAGAGATGCTAAGAGACGCTATTTCCACGATTCTCTCAATAATCGAAGCCCATCTGATGTTTGGAGATTCCTGAAGTCTAATGGTATCGGAAAGCCACCTAATGTCGTATGTGGGGATATTGATTTAAACGATCTTAACAAATATTTCTCTCAATCTTCCTCAATCCTAGATCCTTATATCAAATCCGAAACACTGCGCGTATTGTCTGGCCTGCCGAGGCCATCTTCCCCCTCTTTTAATTTCAACCCTGTTTCAGAGGAGTGTGTGAAAAGATCCATTTTTGCAATCTCATCATCATCTGTTGGCAGTGACAATATGTGCTCTAGAATGATAGTTTTAATTTTGTCATCAGTACTTCCCGTTCTTACCCACATATTTAATCACTCATTGTCAACCTGTTCATTTCCCTTGGACTGGAAGCAGGCCCACATCATACCACTCCCGAAGGTTACTTGTCCGACAATAATGTCCCACTTTAGGCCCATTTCCATCTTACCTTTTCTTTCCAAAGTTCTTGAGCACATTGTCCATACTCAACTATCCACTTTTCTATGTTCTAATTCGCTTTTAAGTTCTTTCCAATCCGGTTTTCGGCCCAGTCACAGTACTGTTACTGCTCTCCTCAAAGTTACAGACGATATTCGATGAGCTATGGAGACAAATAAACTTACTTTACTGGTGTTGCTTGACTTCAGTAACGCTTTTTCTTCTGTTGATTTTGATATTTTACTCGGCATCCTTCATTCAATTAACATTTCCTCTTCCTCTATAAATTGGTTTGACTCCTATCTTCGGAGCCGCTCGCAGCGCATTCGCATAGAAAATTCATTCTCTAACTCTTGTGAACTAAGCGCGGGTGTGCCTCAGGGTGGCGTTCTCTCTCCTTTACTTTTTTCTATTTTATTAACTCAGTCACAACAGTTATTTCTTCCAATTTTCACCTCTATGCAGACGATTTGCAGCTTTATCATCATTTTCCTCCAGCACAAGTAGACTTAGCTATTGCTACTGTTAACGAAGATTTAAACCGAATAAACTCTTGGTCCAAATCATTTGACTCACGCTTAATGCCACTAAATCACAGGCGATAATTATCGGTACTAGGTATGCAAGAAACTCGATCAATTTCTCTACTATACCCCCCGTAAAGTTATGCGATATACCCATACCTTACACTGAAACTGTCAAGGATCTGGGGATAATAATATCATCTAATCTTTCCTGATGTGCACATGTAAGTGAAATTAGTCGAAAAGTTCACTATTCTTTTCATGCTCTTAAATGCCTCCAGGGTGCCTCCTTAAAGACTAAAATCTCTCTGGCCCAAATGCTCATCCAACCCATCATAGACTACGCTGACGCCTGTTACCTGGATGCTACTGAGGAGCTTCTAAATAAGCTTGAGCGCTTTCAAAATCTATGTATACGCTTTATCTTTGGACTTCGTAAATTTGATCACGTCTCTCATCTTCGCAAGGATCTCAAGTGGCTCCCAATACGATTTCGAAGGAACACTAGGATTTTATGTCTGCTCTTTAATATCCTGTATTGCCCTACTTCACCATCTTACCTGCGTGAGCGTTTTGCTTTCGCTCGTCCACCGCACGCTCCTTGCCGTTCCCATCTTAAAACCCTCCTTAAATTCCCTCCCCATAAAAGCGCTTCATATTCCGATTCCTTTACTGTTCATGCAGTTCGATTATGGAACTCACTCCCACCGATAATCAGGGAATCTAAAACTATATCGATTTTTAAGAAAAGAGTTAAGGATCACTACCTTTCCTTGGCAGTATAAATGCGACATATATATTTATATATTTATTTACTTATTTATGTATGTATATGTATGTATTTATGTATGTGTATTTATGTATTTATATATATTTTATTTTAGTAATGATATCATATTTATAATTATTGCATATACGTGTATTTTAATTGATGTATGTACACAATTAACTACCATCTGTAACCAATTTCCAGTCACAGGTCTGCTGGAAGAAATTTCTTATGAAATAAGCAGGACCTTTGTACAAATTATTTCATCTATTTACATCTCTGCCATAACTCTGTTTACATAAATTATAAATAAATAAATAAATAAATAAATAAAACGTTACAATTATCGCCCTTAATAGAACGATGTTACTTTCCATTTTAAAAATAGAACAATAGTGTTCTTAAATTTCATATGAAATTATTTAACTTAACATTAATAAGGTTGGATTTTTGTTTCGATTAATTTTTGTAGATAAATTAACAAAAACTTTCGACGCTGCGGTATTCGAACCTGCACATTCGGGGAAATACGTTTTGCACATTCAAGATGGTACTTAAAATTCACGCTTTAAATGGAGATTCTAGGAATAAAAATAATTATTAATCACATACATAAGTTATGTCCGAACTTACTTGATTTTGTAGCTGCTTTTGCTTCCGTCTTAGATCGCGACTGACCTGCGCCAACTTGTCCACTTGATTTGTCAACTGCAACACATCCAAAATCGCCATTACAATGTATGATAGAGTCTCTATAAAATGTTAGTACATTTTATATTATGTATTGTAAAATGTTTCGCCAAACGTATTCGATAGAATCTAAAGATTTCTTTAAAATGAAAACGTATAGATAGATATATCCTATATCATGTATACACATGTTGAAAACAACATAATAAAACATAGGTATAATCTAGAACATGATAGATTGCGTTCTTGTCTCGCCCGAAATAAAGGACGGTTAGCTGATACTCGGTTCCGTATCATTCGATATTGAGAGATAAGATATCCCGTTTGAGCCGTCAATTTGATTCCTCGCAGGGTGTCAAAAAGAAATGAAAAGTTACTTCTTCATCAACATTTTCCCATTTTATTTTCTTCAACTCAAATTTCTTTTTTTGTTTTACTTACGAATCTAATATTTTGAAACTTTGAAGCGATTCCTTTTATTCTTGTAAGCTGTGCCCCTTTTTGACAGAAAATCGAACCCTTAAATTTTATAATCGACATCGCCCGCTTTCTAAGCCACTGAAAGCTTGTTCATCTTAGGAAAATAAAAAACTAAAAATTCGAATGAAGAGGTGAACTAGACACCTTTAGGAACTAAGGGTAGTAGAGAGTAGAAGTTTTATAAATAGGAAGTTGAAAGCTTTGGAAATGCAGTAATACGTTTATTTAAAATATTTTCACAGATATTTGAAGAGGGGAAAAATAAAAATATGTAAAGAGTTTTAATTAGCCTCGTAACTTTCAATTACTATTTTTAAACCAACTTTTTACCTATAAAATTACTATCATTACTCGTAAAGAATTAAAAACTGAGGATATTCATAAGCAAATCCAGCAACAAACAAGCAAAATTCGCTATATCCGTCTGATAGACGATAACTAAGGAAAATATCAAAACAAGCGAAGCCAGTAATCGAAAGCATTGTAATAAGAATTGGCACAACACACCAATTGGTCGTTGAAATCGACGCTCAAGTATGAACGCAGACGCGGCATTGTGAATCGAGCACCTTCACATTAATCGTATGCGGGTTGAATCTTTTCAATCATTGTCAACGTAGCTTATGCTTCTATAGCAACCACTTCAGGTACAAGGTTGACGAAATTGTCGAGACACTTCAAATCGTAGTCAATAGCACTTCTTCACTAGATAGGATGAAACAAAGTCGTCCCGCTGTCTGTCCCTATGTGTGCTTAAAATCTTTAAAACTACGCAACGGATCTTGATGCGTTTTTTACTAGATAGAGTGATTTAAGAAGGTGTATATATATAATTACACTGCACCCGTGCGAAGCCGGAGCGAGTCACTAGTAAGGTAATATAATAATATTGTGTAAATAAATGTGGATACGGGCCGCTTTTGACCGATCGAATTGGAAATCCCTTGAAGAGGCCTGTGTTCAGCAGTGTACGCTTATATTCTGAAATGATGATGATGAAATAAGTGTGCCGCTCAAATTCCCGGTGCCGGCACCAATGAAATTGTAAATTGTGCTGTCTTATCCCGCGCTCAGTGTCCGGGCGCTCGCTTTTGGTTCAATATACTGAAGCAAACTCAGTTCAAATTCCCGGTGCCGGCACCAATGAAATTGTAAATTGTTACTTTACTTTTCGAAGAATGTCAAATTCTTATCTCCGCGCTCAATAAATGACATTTATTCATCCTTTATAAGATTTTTTTTAATGAAGGATTTTATTATGAAAACGTTAACTTTATTCTACTCGTATATTTTTCTTCAATAGCGGTAAATCGGCAGCGAAATAATTATATCTGTTGGAGAATTATGGTATTTATGACGTACCTAAAAAAACACCAATGAGAAATAATATATAAGAGATAGCAGAGACCTATGGTACATGTCAGAAAAAGTGAACATGAAAGAAAACATGTCTCCTTCTATCTCTTCCCCGAATATGTGTATAAAAATAAGTCATAAAAGGTTTTTAAATTAACTTTGAAATTTATGTCGAACGCATTATATGTACTAAGTTCACAAATTTATACGAAAATCTTAAAATCGAAGCGGATTTTTAAAGGTGTCTATTATAAAGAAAAATACAATAGGAATTATTTTATGAGCATGAGATATGATTAGTTAATCAGTATCACTTACAGTAGTGCTTACGACCATGGACATGGCGCGATCTGAAATGAGAACCCAGTAAGGATGGAAATTTGAGACATTTCCGTTATTGAAACCTTCCTATCTTATGCCCACCCATGCATTTAAATCAGCGACATTTAACCGAATGCAAATAAGAAGATTCACAATTGGATTGTATTTTTTTAATGTTTGTTACCTCCGAACTCCTTTATTTACAAACGGATTTTTTTGTGGGTACGATATAGATATTTGAAGTTAGTTATGTTTTTTTATTAACAAAAAGTTGTACTTTTTATATAGTATGTACAGGGCTAAAGTATGTAAAAACAAACACTTACTTGTTAATTAATCCAGTCTAGCGCCACTATGCGGTGGGTCTTATTGCACAAAATTCTCAGTTGTATTGGTAACGACCGTGGATTTGTAAAATTGCATCGAGTCTGTTACGCTACAGCACTCCTATATATTCCATCGGTCTAATATTTGAAAGTAATGTATTATCGCTGTACAACTGAAACACTGTGAAGTCGAGATTCACCTGGTTTCCTTTTAATGCCAATTCATCGTCCAATTATAAATCTAATGTCCTTTATAGTCTGGTTTAGAAAATAAGATGCAACACTTCACTTAAACAACAATAACAAATATGTTTTTAATTAATAAACTTTTATTGTTATTTTCAGCCGACTTCAAAAAAGGATGATGTTCTCAATCCGAATGTATTTTTTTTTATTTGTTACATTACTTTCGACTTGAGTGAACCGATTTTGATGTTTCTTTTTTTATTTGAAAGCTGGTGCTTCCCATATGGTCCCATATAAATTTCATTGGTATCGGATCTTGGGCTCAGGAGACCACTTGGGGAACTCCTGAAAATCAATTATTAAACGAATACAGCGGAAGATATTTGAAGTCGGTTTTGTTTTTCGTTAATAAAAATATGGACTTGTTACAAAGCATGACGAAACTTTGTTAAAGTAATTATACTTAAACCTGTTATTCCAGTTAGAGGTCACAATATGTTTTTCTAGATGTTTACCGAAAAATTTAATCAAGAATAGTCAGTCATTAGCTAGAAATGTGAAGTATATAAACCCGAATGACGTAGTGAGTAGTGTACCTGTATCCTGCGCCAGAGGGTGTGGGTTCGATCCCCACTACTGGAAAAATATTGTGCGATGAATATTGTGTTTTTCTTGTGTCTGGGTATTTATATATGTATACTATGTATTTATTTACAAAAAAGGCATATTTACGTTAACATGTCCTTAAATATTTATTACCCTACTATTTACATATTATCCCATGGTTAGTTTAAAAGTTGGCACAACAGTGAAATAATGAAACAACCACGACAATCAGATAATCTGAAGTGTCGAGATAATATTTATGTCCAGCTCCTTCAGTACACATTATGAGTTTTGGAACTACCCAGTGCGAATTATCACTTTCTATAGTCATGATAGCGCTGTAATAGTAAGAGCTCCTGGACGTAAAACAATGAAAAATAAAGTAAAGTGTGTACAGCGTGTCGTTACCATCGCGACAATAAATGAACACACGTCTAACGCTACTTGCCAATAATCATAAAAAAAAATTAACGTTAAAAATTTTTTTTCAAACAAACTAATTAAGTAAAAAAGAAACAAAATTTCTATCATCCTATACAACTCGCGCCACAGCGTCGCATTACAAGCTTCTCCTTCTAACAGTATGTTTTGTCTCTTTTAAATTCATTCAACCCATTCATATGCGTTGAATGATTCTCAATTAAATTCATTCAACCCATTCATTTAACGGTGGTAGGGCCACGCGGCAGCCTCGGCTGTTGCACGAATGGGCAGGCCCGTCCGGGTAAGTACCACGACCTCACAGAAGACCAGCGTAAAGTGGAAGTATGACAAATACATTCGCGTTTCGTCTGGTGAGTGAGGTAGCCGACGCCCAATTTTCAAAAGGTGACAACGCATCTGTAACCCTCGGGTGTAGCAGATGTCCATGGGCGGCGGTATTCACTTACCATCAGGTGAACCATCTGCTCGTTTGGCAACTTTTCACATAAAAAAAAAATATGCTTTGTGACCTTTACAAATGAACTTTACGTTACAGTTTTATACGTAAGGGTGTTCTAAAATTGTTTGTTTTGGAAAATTTAATAACTGGGTTAATATTGATGTTTAAAGAATGTAAATGTTTAATACAATTTTAAAAAGTTATCCTCTATATGTGTGTTCATTTATTGTCGCGGTGGTAACGACACGCTGTATACTATTTGCAGGTCTTCAATGAAGCCCAAATTTCTATGAAAGCATTAGAGACCATGGGAGATAAAACAGTGTTGTGGTGCTTTTTTGATGGAAAATACTTCAGTAGCAAAAGCATTTGAATTATAATTTAAAAAAGGTGCATTTGTTTTTACTTAAAAATATTATGATAACAACAATATTATATAGACGTTTACAATGATTTTTGATATCATATTCATAAAAACTATTGAGATAATAGGATTAAGAACAGACTTAACATTGTTTATTATATATGAATCTTTATCTTAGCACTATCGGTATTATTAATGAACCAAATTACTATTTAAAAGTCTATTTTTCTGGCTTGATATATATAAGACTAATATATGAGAGATATAAATGGTAATAGGTAATCATTTAACATCAGGTAAACAACACCTACTCGTTTTCTAATTATTTTCATTAAAATAGTCACAATGTTTCAACTACCGTTAAAATAAAAACATTAGACATAGGTGATTAAGGGGTGACGTATCGATAAAGCATTCAATTAAATTGCGTCAGTGCCAAAAGAACTGTAAAAAATATCCGACATAATTCCCTGCCGGTACAAAATTATGACACTATAAATGTAGTTGCCTAGTTAACTCTAATACGGGGAGCAGAGTGCTTAGGCGTAACTTGATTAGGAAATGAACGTGAAAATGTCTTTCCCGCGCAAATTATAAAATAACTTTACCTAAAAACAACTGAAATGCAAATACCACGAAATTTATGTAAAAACGAATTTCTCGGATTGTGTGAAATAATACGTTGATATTATAAATAGCGGATTGTATTACGGGAGTATAATTTAGATTATGAAATAATGTTATATACTTAATCTTTTATACAATTTTCTATTATGAGGGTCTCTAGATATCTTTTTTAAAAATCATTTTAGATACGGACTGAGCATAGACTGAGTAAATAATTTGCCCGTGGTGAAATAATATCAAATATGGTACAAACGAGTCTCAAGTTTACTAATTCATATTTTTTATGAAAGTAGATGACTAGCGAGCCGTTGTTAAGTGATAACCGCCGCCCATCGAAGTTTGCGACAGCCGTAGGATTGGAGATGCATTGTCAAAGAGCTTTTAAAAGAGCAGGTCCCAGTGACCTCACTGGCCACATGGAACGCAGAAGTATTACTCTTCCTCCGCCTACGTCTTCAACGACCGTTGCGTGGCCCTACCATAATTGTCATATAGTAAAAAAAAAACTAAAAAAAAAACTAAAAAGCTAAGATAGTTGACCGCCAATAATAAGGCAAAATCACCCCCACAACCCTGTTAATCCTGATATCGTGTTATATCTCATGACTGTACTAGAAACGTGCACGTAAATGTTGGAGCGATAATGTAGGATCGTATCAGGAAAATCACATGATAATGTATACATGTTTAAAAACAGTTGCCACTACGTAACAACGACATGCCACGCAACACACCGCGTGCATCAGCGTCGGGTGGTTTTGGATTGTATGCGGAGAGCATAAGGATCAGATTCGTTTGCACTATCGAAATATTATGCTTTAGCGTGTGGCTCCGTACAATGGCTACATTAAAAATTCCTTTCTATAAATTAATGCAACTCGGCTGCTGCGATGATAGAATACTTTCACTGATAGTCTGGAACCGGTCATAAGAGTCGGCTCAATTTTTATACAGTCGACTTCGCATGACAACCATTGCATAAAGTGCCTCGCTGCGGGGCAGTGTACTCGTAAATATTTGCATTTATGCATAATAACTATTACGTAAATTTATGAAAGACACAAATATACTAGACGACCGCTCATCATATAATTGGAGACTCAGAAATTCACACAAAAACCAGTGACAAAACTCAAAAACAAATACACGGTAGTCGCTTTGTGACACAAACTGCGTGTTAGACAAAACAAAAACAAAATGCTACTGGAAGCCATTCATTTTTCCATACAACAGTATTTCCACCTTACTTATCTAAGAAATTCAAATGCCTTAATTATAAGAAAGTTAATAGGATCGCATTAAAATAGAAAACTCATATCTCGGTACGCTCTTAGTATGATAACTTTAATAATAGTTTTACATAATATAACTCATATGACGTCAAATGTAACCCATTTTCTAAACCTTTCTAATAAATCGAATGCGTACGTGACGAGCGATGTACATAAAACAGTTTAAATATATAATAAATAGTTACGCAAAACTATTGTATTTCCATAGCATTACACCCTTGCCAAAAAAATCGAAGACATGTGAAATCCGGCAAGTGCCGGTGAAGTGGCGTGGTATACCTATGGACATTATACCCTCTGGGTTGAAGCCTCTGTCCAGCAGTGGAACATATTTAGGCTTAATTAAATTCAGTGAAACTGTTGCGACAGTTCACAGCATTATTACCAAAGCTTACTTAAGAGAAAAGGTGGTAAATCCTTAAAAAAAAAGACAAACTAAGATATAGTATCTACTGTTACTTGTATTTCTTGTTCGCGTAGCATGTGCAGAACTAAAATACAGCTAAACAAAACAAAATAAAATCGTCAGCATAACCAAGGAGATTCAATGCGATGCCACGCTTGGGTGCACCAAGGAAAGCTAAAGGTGCACAATTGCACATGCTTAGAGTACATATGTTATAAAACGACTGTTTGCGACAAGCTGCTTAGTTAGTGAAAGAACAAATCATACACAAAAGTACTAAATCCAAAATTTTGCCAACACTATAACATCCTTTAGTTCAGATAGTTCTTTATAATAAAGTTATTATTAGCATAAATACATGAAATGATTATCTATCGTCTATATGTATATCGTAAAGAATATAAAGTTGTAAAAGATGTGTGAAAAAATAAAATACGGATAAGCCAAACGGAGAAACAAATATCTCATCAGTGATAAGACGTTAATAAGACCCAACGATTTTAAATTTTCTGTAAGTTTCGATATAAATGTACGTACGAAAGAAAGATTTACGAAATAACCGAGGCCATTAGCATGTGGTGGCATAATCTAGCACGATATAAGAATATATGAAAACTAACCTCGAAAATACGTGTGTGGCAATACCCGATTCAAATTGCAACGTTCCCACAAATCACTCCATAAAGACAGGAGGGGAGGTAAAGCCAAAGCAATGAACAACTGGGGGACGTGGGGAGTGGGGGGAACCCGGTAATAAAAAATAAAGGCGGGTCATAAGTCTCGCCTAGATTGTGTTTGCGTTTGCACTCTGACGTAAACGCGACAGGTAATCGTCTGAGATCATCGCATGTGCGCGTCTTCTTGTCTAATATATAAAATTCTCGTGTCACGGTGTTTGTAATTCAACTCCTCCGAAAAGGCTCGACCGATTTTCGTGAAATTTTGTGTGCATATCAGCTAAATGTTAAGGGTGGTCCACCCCAAAAATTTTTTTCTACCCTACAAATAATTTATACGGCAAAACAACGTTTGCCGGGTCAGCTAGTATTCTATAGAATTGTCTTTACGAAATGAATTACAAATGAAAACTGCGCCGAATAGCTAAATTTTGCTATTATTAAAGAGCACTATTCTTATATGATTACAACAGAGTACATAAATGCCACAGGTAGGAAAGTAGTCAAGCACTGAGCAGTATGTGGAAATACCTACTACAAAATACAACTTTCAACAAAAATCGATATTAAAAATTATTTTTGCGTTGGGTTTGATTTAATTTTCGGATGGTCCATATTAATTTCATTGCTATTGGCCCTTGGACTCCGGATACGTTAGGAATCATCTCAAAATCGAAATATAAAATAAGTGTTATAAAGAAAATATAAATATTAAATAATAATAAAGAAAAAGAAAATATAAAAAAGTATAGTGAGAGATTAATTGGAATTCAGTTTTTTTTTAAATAAAATGTTAAAATTCAGTCGAGCGAGAAGCAACTAACATAGCGTAGCAAGAGCAAATTAGTATTACAAAGGTTAATTTTTTTTAAACGTATGAGATTTTAAAAAGTGTCCGGTAAAAACATGAATGATGTGAATTACGAAGTGGACATTGGAGGCGTTTCAAAAAAATATCTAGTATCGCTCTCTGCACAAATTAACTTATTGACCTTTACAAACTATTGTACCCATAAACTTTAATAGTTCAAGTTCACATTTTTGGCTCGCAAACAAAGGATAAGTCCTTTTTTTGATCTGTAAGAACCAACGTAAGGTAATATACCAACCGGGAAATTAGGTACCACAGAAGAGATATATAATGATCATTTGAAATAGAATATATACCTATATAAAATTTACTACATGCTTTATTACTAACGGCAATTTGTTAGTAAGCTAAAGAAAATACAAGCAGACACAGTTCAATTTGTATAATAAATTACAAGCCAAACTTCACAAAATTACAAATATAATAAAACATAACTTAACCTGCCCCGTAACCATGAACGCTGTAAGTTAACACTTTAAAATCCAACAAATAGTTTTTACTTACATTTAGGTAATAACTTTTAAAAAGCCTTTCCCAGCCAAGCCTGACCTACTTATAGAAACATGCCCCCGAGACCTGAATGGTACTCATTTAGATAAAGCAAAGTTTCACAGCAAAGTAAAGGTCATTTCTATATTTAGATGTTTTTAAGGGTCGTATTACCTGCAAATGAAAGACATTCATACTATTCATATGGCATTTGAAAGGAAGAACTTCACTCTGTCTACGTAATATTCTACGGAAATTTTATAATTATAGTGAAGTTCGCAATTTAAACGGATTATAAGGCACAATTTCACATACTTAGCTTATTTATGATCCTATTAAATACATTAAAGTTTGTTAATGGCTAATATGTAAATAATAATCGTACTAAACCGTAAAATTTAATTACTGCATAATTCCATAAGAATTTTAACAGAGGATTAGTTTTGCCTCAAGATAGACTTGTCTTACAATTTCATTTTCTGAAAAAATTAAATTACAGCGAAAAATACAAAATATCCAGGAATATTTTATGCGACGCAAGAATGACGACACGTCTTTGACTTATTAATCGATAATATTTTGTTCATGTCGTTTTAGAATGCGAGGGATTATTTTAAATTATTTTAAATTGGTTTAGTAATATCTGTTTTCTTTCAGTTATATTTTCGTTATCGAACATTATATATTACAACAGCATTAACATAAAGCTTTAAATCACGAATGATCAAAAAGGAGTTGCATCAATTAGGTCTTAGCTTACCATTATCCCATATCAAATTCCATAATGGCCCTAATAACTAACGCTTCTATTTATTCAATTTTCTTATTCAAGCGACATAAAAATGATATGAAGGAAATATTATGCAAAAAATTTACTATGAATCTGGTAATTGTATTTTGTTATACAACATTCTGATATTAAAGTAATTAAAAAGATTAAATGTGGTTTCATAAGGCTCTATTAAAGCAATAATTAAGATATGTTGATTATATTTGATTAAAAAAAAGTTAAATTTACTTTTAGAATACACCAGGCGCGTCTAGTGAAAATATGTCTCTCTTTAATGCAAAGCACGGCCTCTTATAACGAGAGGGTGTGCTTATGCATAATGTTACGATGTGATATGGAAATTTCGATGCATTATATATCATATTATGTTTATATACATCATAATAGCCATAGAAGAAGCCCATTGTTATTCTAGAAATAAAGACGGAGCAAAAACTATAGCATGGTGACACTTTTAAGTATTGTATAACATCAGTTATTTATTAAACTTTCTAAGTGTAGGCGTATACCCTAAAGGTTACTTTTTATTTTTCTGATAGCTTGAGTAATAAGTTTGTTCGTTACTTATTATTACGACTGTTCGTCATGTCGGTAATAGTAAATGAAATAAAATACTAATTTTGCTTTGATTGGTACAGAGCCCTGACTGCGAAACAGTTGGGAATGCTACTTTTAGCCTGAGGCATTAAGGTATATATGACCCATTGGTGTCGACACTGCTACAGGTATCCAAAAAATTGGATGAAACACTGATCATCGTAGAAGTCAACTAATCACCTTCAAATGACTTTATATAAACCTTCCTCTTGAATCACTCTTATCTAGTAAAGAAAACCGAACCGTAAAAGAATGTTATTTTAAAAATCTAAGCATACATAGGGACAGACAGACAGCGGGACGACTTTGTTGTACACTATTACTACTGTGTTGTACACTATTGTTGTACTGATTCATGCTATTCGAATTTTAATGAGGACTTACTTAATAAACTTTAGCGCATTCAAAATCTTTGTATACGGTTCATATTTGGAATCCGAAAATATGACCATGTTTCCGAACATCGCAAAAAACTCAAGTGGCTACCGATTCGCCTTCGCAGGAATACCCACATTCTTTCTCTTTTATACTGTATTCTATTCAATCCTACTTCCCCTCCT
Source organism: Iphiclides podalirius (assembly GCA_933534255.1). NCBI lineage: Eukaryota > Metazoa > Arthropoda > Insecta > Lepidoptera > Papilionidae > Iphiclides > Iphiclides podalirius. The sequence goes on from OW152832.1 coordinate 6,821,405, forward strand.
TATCTTAAAGAGAGATTTGAGTTCCTCAGTAACACTCACTGTCACTCTCTTCGCTCTGATAATAACCTGACCTTAAAAATTCCCTCCCATAATACTTCCTTCTACTCCAAATCCTTTTCTGTCGAAGCGGTCAGGCTTTGGAACTCCTTACCGATTCAAAATACGGCGAGCGCAATCACTGGCAATGTTTAAAAGACTCGTTAAAGCTCACTTTTTTCCTCCCTAAACATTTTATCTCTAGGTTATGATTTTTTCTTTTTTTTTACTCATTTTTTTTTGTTAAAAATAAATTTCCGTTAAATGGCTTTTGTCCATTTATCGTTCCCTTCCGTTTATATTGTATATATAAATATATATGTATTTATTCATTTTATTCATTTATTTGTGTATAGTAGTGTTGAGTACATGTATCTATAATACCTATATTTACAATAGCGTATACCTCAATCCCTTCTCACTGATCATTGTATCCTCAGTAACATGGTTGCCTGGAAGAAATCGCTTCTAAGCTATAAGGCCGCCAATTGTACCTTTATGTAGTTGTTTGTTACTTTTGTAATTTTGTCTGGTGTACAATAAAGCGTATTTCATTTCATTTCAAAACTATTTTTATTCGGGCTCTAACTCTGAACGTTAAACGCAATAACTCATTACAAAGGCAAAGAATACCTAATCGTTTTTCTACACAAAATTACAATCATCTTGAGCTATTGTTTTGAAAAACGATGTGTAAAAACGGAGCGAATAATTTAATCACTTCTTTTTATTATCACTACGTAGTATAAAACAAAGTCATCCGCTGTCTGTCTGTGCCTATATATGCTTAGAACTTTAAAACTACGCTACGGATTTTGATGTGATTTTCTTTAATAGATAGAGGGATTCAAGAAAAATGTTTATATGTAAAATTCATGCATAATTTAGTAGAGAAACACTGATAATTTTAGAGGTTACTAATGCGATATCGAAAACAAACATTCAGCATTACACCCGTGCGAAGCCGGGGCGAGTCGCTGGTATGATAGAATAATAGGAATCCGTCGAATAGATTGAACTGGTAAGCGATCTCGAAATATTTATAGGGCAATTTGAAAGTGCGAGATGAATGAAGTAAAGCAATAACAGATGTAATAATAATCACAACAGAACATAATTGGGTATAAAACTTGCGTATCAGTGCCAAGTACGCGTATTTGGCACGCTACAGCCCTAGCTTTAGGGTGATGGGCACTTAGGGCTAATTTATTGAAAGGGGGCTTAAAAGTTGGTAACATGACTGGGGACCTCATTTGGCATAGCTTTGTTAGCTGTTAAGCCAAATTCAACCTTATCTGATTTATATACAATATGATTAAACGCTAGGCAAATATTCGTTAAATTAAACAAACTCCATAAAGTCCATTTTACACTGTTGAACGAGAGGCCGCACCTGGCCAATGTTGTCACCGTAGCCCGTTAACATTTGTAAGCAAGGTGTCCAAGGTCACAACACCTCCGATGACTAACCAATGCAAACAAGGCCACGACAACATTGCTTAATACGATCGTTTAATTTTCGTCTAGACTTGCTTCCATTTCAAACAGGACACCTAACGGTGCTGAAACGTTGCGTTCATAACGGTCAATTATTAATGTGCGATAATTGCGTGATAGATATGCGCGCAATGCATAGGGAATGCGGTCATTCGAATTTTTAATGTACGTAAATGTTCTAGAAATGAAGCACAGTATATTTTTTATGAAGGAAGGTGACTGCGGTTCACGTGATGTTAAGTGATTGTCATCACTCATGGATCATTACAACAAGCGTTAGGTTTTGTATTGGAGCTACGTCGCTACTCTTTGAGTCTAATCACAAGGCCTTCTTTATACTAGGGATGTCAGAAAACTTCGATATATCGATCTGATATATCGATATAATATTCGATATTATATCAAAAACGATAAGTTTTCAAATTCGAATCCGACAGAGTCCTTATATGTCAAATATTCATTACATGACATACCTTTTTTTGGACAAAAAGTCCTAAACAGAAAATATCGATATAACGAGAGTTTACACTGGTGATCAGGGAGGCTGAGCTCACAGAATGTCTGTCTTCTAAGATTTTATATACGTATTCCCAGTATTCTTCAAACAGTACCCTTCTACCCACAGAATTAGCCAATTCCAGCTCGTCTTAATGATCTTTATCTGTGCTAAACATTTACTTAGAACAATTACTAATAAAATAAAATAAACATTTACTAATAACATTACTATATTCATATAAACTTCGCGCCCTTATTTTTCAACCAAGAATTCATATTTATGCAAAAGAACAAAGTTACTTTTAAAATCTATATCCCTTAAACGTTCAGAAGCATTTCAGTATACGCAAATATATCGCGCGAACATGTGTTATCGCACTTTATAAATGGCGGTTCGAAAACACTATGTTATTCATTCTGTCCCAAACTGTGTCCGCAATACATCAAAATTTATCAATGCCAACGTTGAAATTTGATGCGCAATACAATCGGATATCTGTTTATCATTGCTTTCAATATAAATCTTTAATGTATTATGTGGAGCGAAAACTTCGAATCAATTTCAAGAATATTGCGCGCACGGAGTGAGATTTAGCATTGTTAATGTTTATGGAGAAGTGCAGAAAGCCAAAAATAACATAAAATATTTGTTATTAATACATAAAATAAAATAAAACAATCATTTTTAACTGCGTGCTATCATTGTAACAAGCATAACTATATTATTTTATTAATATCAGTTGCAGTATGTAAAGATCATCGCCAAATATTTTTAAAATGTCAGATTTACTGAATGAGCTTGACAGTTTACTGGGTAACAATCTAATTTTGAGCAATAGGTGACAACGAGTACCTACATTTTATCACGGCAAGACATCGAACCTGCCAACTAACATGTGCATGTAGTGTCACCGTCCACTACTTCGAATATATAGCAAAACACACGTTACATGCTATTAGGGATTATATAGGATCGGTAGCCTTCTGACTCGTTACGTAAGGGTCTAACCCTTACGTTCAGAAGGCTAAGTCATGAGAGTTTGTTTTCGAGGGAAAACTTTTCTTATAAAAATCAATAAGATACTCTCGTACAGAATTTCTTGGATTTAATGATTGTAGTTGGAGGGCATCGAAAGCGGGTTTGAAAATCGAAATAAATGATTGAAAGCGTCCGGAATTGATTTTTATCAAAACATTTTTCGTATTAACTTGTGCGTTATATTTCACCGAACGAATAATGTCAGATAAAATTTCCACTCCACGGCACCACTTTCATGATTTTTATCTGCAATATGAAAGTGGAAGCGAAATGATACATGTGGTTAAAAATAGAGAAAATTTTTCAACGTTAACGAATCTTGTATTTACCATCGCGAAAAATATTCTCTCGCGATTTCGACATGAAGAGGAGAGTTAAATTTTTTGAACGCTAACAAGCCGTCCTCTAAAGCTTAAAATGAAATCGCCATAATAACCTTTACATTAATCTTACTTCTTATTAAAATAACAAAAATATAATTTTCTTGATTGTGACTTACTAAGAAACATCATAAATGTAATTGTGTTAACAAAAGTAAAATCATGAATTAATAAATAGGGTATTTGTTAATTTATCACCCAAAGGTAATATTCAACACGTCATTATGTCATGTCTTTATTGACACGTTTGGATCAAATTCTAATAAAGATCAAGACGCGAATTACTCGGATAGAAGATAATCAAAATAATGTGACGTCGAAATCATCATGAATCTTTAAGATTATAATTTGATTTTTTTTTTTCATTTATGTTAGTACCGTAACGCAGACACCTAGCTAAAATTAAGCCAATTGAGGCCATTTTGAAGATGTACGAAAACAGTTGCGAAAACGATTGCCTCGGAAACGATCAAAAGAAACACAAAGTCACGCCCTTTTATTGTGTTCTTTGCGCGCTTGTTTCAATGGAAAACAATGCGTGCACGCTCGTGAAAGAGAGAGGCTGGAAACCACATTTACAGAGAGAGCTTAATGCTCGCTTGACCCGTTTTTTATTCCGCCACAAGAGCTTTTCACCCAGCTCTGGATTTGTTTAACGCCGGCTCTCGTCTCGTAATTAAAAGATACACTAAAGTTTGCATTGATGCTAATAAAATACAGAGATAAAAATGTGTATTTTTTTTTCTTTTTACCCGAGCGCCGAATGAGGGTAATGTTTTCCAAGCGTGTGTATGGAAGTGTGTCTAATTCTTAGTCATGCTTTACAGCCTGAATATTTTGACGGGTTTAAATATACAGCGTGTCGTTACCATCGCGACAATAAATTAACACACGTCTAACGCTACTTTCCAATAATCATAAAAAAATATTAACGTTAAACAAAATCCATAATAAAAAAAAATATTTTTCAAACAAACTAATTAAATAAAAAAGAAACAAAATTTTTAACATCCTATACAACTCGCGCCACAGCGTCCCATTACAAGCCTCTTCTTCTAACAGTATGTTTTGTCTCTTTTAAATTCATTCAACCCATTCATATGCTTTGTGACCTTTACAAATGAACTTTACGTTTCAGTTTTATACGTAAGGGTGTTCTAAAATTGTTTGTTTTGGAAAATTTAATAACTCTGTAAATATTGATGTTTAAAGAATGTAAATATTTAATACAATTTTAAAAAGTTATCGTCTATATGTGTGTTCATTTATTGTCGCGGTGGTAACGACACGCTGTTGGTTATGGTATGGTTTCATTAGATTCCTGGCATTCATTAGAGAATGGCATAAGGTACACTATTACAATATTGTATTCGTGATAAGTCGCGTCTTCTGTTGTTTAATAATTTATACTTGTCATATAATGGATAATTTTGGAGAGCATAAAGAATGAAAAATAAAAAAAAATGTACACAGAATCGAAATTTGTCTACCGATGGTAGATATTAACGTTCATCAATAATTAACCAAACATAATTTCGAATCTAAGAGCCTAAATATTTGATATATATGGCGCAAAAGAAAAGATCACGAGGGCCACCAATAAAAAGATAGTATGATTGTTTTTGGGCAAACTCACCGAACACAGAAAGAAAACCGATCATGTTACAGGGATCAAGGCCCACAAAAGAATGTAGTAGCGATAATCCCAAGCAATTTAACCCTAATTAATTTAATTTTTTTTAATAAATGGGCTTTCGATATTGTATTAATACGTTTGGTGCAGTGATCTATGACATCAAATGGCCTTTACTGACCTTTCACAAAATGGACGAATTCTGGGAGCCACCAGGGTGTATGCTTGACATTTCGTAATATCATACATTATATGTCACAGACATAACATCACCGTAACCGTACTCATGATGATTTTCCTAAATAAAAAACACGCATGATACCTTAGCGGGACCATATTTAACTGTTTTTAATAGATAATCATTTTGCCCGCTGCTTTGTACAGCAGCAATTTTTAACAAAAAAAAAATATTGGGTATCCCGATATCCCTGACTAAATTTGACGGATTTAGTGACGGTTGATGAAACGGTGTAAGGGATCGTCGTCAAATGCCAATGTTTGCATAGTAAAGAAACAGCCTATAAATGTCTCACTGCTGGGCAAAGGCCTCCTCTGTACATAATGTACTTGGGCACAGCCCACCACGCGACCCCACTGCGAAATTCGCATATCTTCGAAAAAAAATTTTTTTTTTGTTATATTTCGAAAATGTGCAGGCTTCCCCACGATGTTTTCCTTCACCGCTGAGCCCGTGATCAATATCAGCACGTTAAAGTTTGATAACAGGCCAAAAACATTCGGTTCGAAAAAAAAAAAACAACAGAAAAAATTTGGCTTAGAATTCCATCTGAGAAAAACCTTCGCGACACGCGAGTCACCCGCTGGTGAGAGCCCTATTGTTATTGAGAAAAAAGTTCACCACGCGGCGCTGAGGCAGGTTAGTGAACATGCAATGCGGTTCGGATTTTATTTATTCCGCAGACAAGCCCCGCCAGCAACACACGTCGCTTGGGCAGTTAATACATATTATATTTCTCCCCAACACGTAACCATATAAAAGACCGCATAGCTACCGCGCGTTTAATTTAACGAAACTTTTTTTTCATTACAAGCTGGCTCGCATTTATTATAAGAGCCGTGACAGCTTATTTATTTCTTATATTTACTCTGCGGTTGTACCTGCCATCTACTTTTCACCATGACAAGGGTTGACTGGTAGATAATGCCATTAGGCATTAAGTCCGCCCATTGTAGCCTTTAGCGTAAGGTGTAATAATGAAGTATAAATAAATAAATTTAATACACTCTAGCAACCTGAGTTCAATCCCCGGTGCCGGCAACAATGAAATTGTTAATTTTAAGTGCTGACTTATCACGTGCTCCGGGGTGAAGTAAAACATCGAGAGGAAACCTGCACAATTTCGAAATATATTTCGAAGATATGTGAAGTCCGCCAATCCGCGATGGATAGCGGATCCAAATACCCTCTGTACAGAGTAGGCCTTTGCCCAGCAGTCGGACATATATGTGCTGTCACTTTACTACTTCACTTGGGCTTGCATTGGACTTTCAACATGACAGAAATGTAATCGAAAGTCATAGTCTGCGTTGGCGTCTAACCAATGAACACAATCATGAGTACTATTTTTATGTGAGAAGATGGAAAGTAACGAAGAGATTAACCTCATACACAATATCCCTCATGGACATCTCAAATTTCTCTTACCAGTCGAATCGATAATATTTAAGGCCAAATAAAGCCGGTCTCAAATATTACGTTTATCTACGTTGCTTATCATTACACATCGCATCTAAGTATGTTATACAAATTGTTTGGTTTATGTTATAAAATTAGCCTACTTTTTCCTAACATTCCTTTATTTTCTTTCACGAAACAATAAATTAACTTAAAATGTTTGCGTCAGAAAGCATTACGAATCCAATTTACGATGAATATATAAGAGGCGAACTTTTAACCCATCGAACAACAAAGAATAAAAAAAAGGTTTTAATATGGCGAATAGTATTTTAGTTCGCATAACATCACATATTTTGAAAGCTATAATTTGTGGTACAGTAGTGGGTTCTCCGTCACTAATATGAGAACCCCAATTGAACCACAAAGTCATCTACTGGTATGCACGCAATAAACGACATTCTGGCTAGGACATTCGAAATATTAGATACATTAAATGTTTCAAAAATAAATTTAATATGTTTGCGAAATCAGGTCTGATTGTCATAATAATATGATTAATTATCACATTTCTCATATAAAATTGCGCTACATTGCTTAGAAGTCGTGATTTTGTTTGGTGGCAATAACATTATTTTCCTCATGTGCAATTCAATTCTCTTTCGACGGCAAGATGAGACATAAATGGAACAACACAAAGCTGCCTGTTGCAATAACGAAAGCAATACAAGTCAATTACACTACTTAACTATACTTTTTATATGAAAGATTATAAAAAACACCAATTAAATTAATCTTTATAAATTTAATGCATAATACGATACCATAAATTGCACCGCAGCAATGAGAGAAATAGGCTTTTAGCAGAAATAAAATTTGGCAAAATGAAGTTTCCAAACGCGGCTCTACTATTGACTTTCGAAAAGCTCTTTCCGTGTAATGCCGAAACTTGTTCAGCGGAGCCATAATTAAATCCGCTAATTAGCTCTCCTGCCTATATTACGGCAGGGCGAGTTATTCTCGCGAAACGAATATTCCCTTTAGGAAAACAAAACGCGTCAAAACGAACGAGCAAAGTAAATCGGACCTTACTGCGTTCAAGTTCGTTTGCTCTGTTCGATACAGACGCGAAAATGTTCAGCGCCATTAAAGGCACGCGAACAGTTACATGCTACGTGCATGGTCCATGGATCGATTTATCGGATTCGATACTGAAGGGAATACAGCGCGGCGAATTTTTCAAAATAGAACCTTAACGAATATACATACAGTCCTTCCCGATGTTGAACTAACTAAGCCCCTCTGAGTTGTTCGAGCCTACACAAATTAGATTTATAGGGAACATTGCAAGTAACAAGAATCGTTACGTGTGATAAAGTGCAAGTGCTGGTAAAATCACTTGGTAAGCAACAGTTTCAAGTAAGGCAGCGAATGCCTATAAAATTTACGAAGAAATAATTCAATTTGTTCTCTATTCCGTTTAATTTGAGCAGAACTACGAGGGATTTTCCTTCGGAGAAAAAAAAATAAATTTATAAAGTATTCTTAAACTGAAGGAGCTATTCTCAGTCTTAAGTATAAGTAGTACGGTAATATAAATAAGTCACGGTTAAGTTATCGATTATCGAGACTGTCTGTATTATGTCTGCTGACGTCATAAATTTATGTTACGCCTGGGAGAGATACCATGTGTCAAAGGAACGCGAAATGCTGAAAGCAACTGGAGAATATACGAGCGTTATGAAACAAAACTATTTTATCACAAAGCATTTGTAGACTTAACGAATAGTAATTTCGACCACACTTAGAATATCGAATAATCCTGGAGCTTCGAGAACGATGGGAAATGTGGTCCGAAGTGTAACATCGGAAAAAAAAAGTGCTGCCTAAAATTGCGGTAAAACTAGTCATCATTTGCACCAAAATCTCCAACTTCTAAATATTAATTGTGATAAACAATGTGCATAAGGATAATTGATAGGCTTCTTATAGCTTTTGTTAATTTTTATAACAAAGAAGTTGATTAAGTACTTATACTAAAGTAATATACATTCTTATTACTTTAGTTATGTTGACTACTACGATATATAATTACAAGAAAAACAAGTTAATAAATTAATCAATATTTTTATTTTACTTATTATTTGAGAACAATAAAATATTTTACTTAAGTAGTCTGTATTCGGCCGAATAGTGTAAAAGTAGCGGAATGCGCCGAACTCGGAATAATGGCTGAATATTCAAGTATTTTATTTTTAAACTTCCCACGATTCGAATACTTTACAACGTCCTTAGTCTTGGGACAGATAATAAATAAATAGTTTTAAACACTTTTCAGTATAAGCGTAATAAGTAGTTTAAATGAGCACGCTTTTAAATTCGTCTGCTCGGGCGATTCAGATTAGGCGTGGGAAGAAACAAATTGACTTCTTAAAAATTATATTTGTTACAAAACAATGGATTTGAGAACCAAAGCGCCTAAGTTATTCGCCCAAAGAGGAACTATTGTAACAGTTAATGAATTATATTTATTATTGAATCGTTCGTTGAACTTCGTTTAGGTTCCAGGCTGAGACCAATATTTGTGGAACGAGTAGATTCAGTTAGTTTTGGGAAATAGGTTAATTGCCTTTGAACGCAAAGCAGTGCTGTAACCTGTCCGCCAAATTTATTGCACCGTCGTTCGCACGGGACAAAATACGCGGTCCCGTTTTTCCAACAATATATTATTATGCGTATATAAATATGGACATATAACAGAATCGACTAATAATCTGGAGTCTCTATGTTCAGATTGTGTATTTGCTGTTGAAACTTTAGGCTCGTGGGGTCCCCGTACATCGAATTTTAAAAGGTTTACGTCTCAGACTTATTATCGCCGATGGTGACAAGAGGGCTGGTTCTTTTCTCGCTCAAAGGTTAAGCATAACCTATTCAGCGAGGAAATGCAGATAAGAGTTCTTGGCACCATGCCGCGTGGACTAGTTTTATCAAATAATAATATGTATTATAGTTAAATTGAATGTTGTAAATATTGGATATATTTAAATTAGTATTTAATGTTGTATTCCTTCACCACTGAAAACGTGATAAGTCAGCACTTAAAATAATCATTTCACGAATTTCATTGGTGCCGGTACAGGAATGAACTCAGGTTGCTTATATTTAATTAAAAGTGTGCGCCCAGACAATATCGATAATATGTAGATTAGTTATATAGATTTAAGAAGAATCTATTGACTGATGGATGGATTATCTCTATCCTGGCTTACCAAATATCGACAACGCTGCAGGTTTATATGTAGGAGGAACGGAGCGTATAAGATCGGAAAGAAGTAACAATTTTAATAAAGATTGTTAGAAAGCATTGTTTAATTTACTTTACTTTAACTGATGCTTTTCATTTCAGACCGTAAACCGTTAAAAGAGCTTCGGCCCTCCGTGCGTACGTTATTTCAAACAAGCAAAAATGTCACCTACGGGTGATCGAGATTCGGTACGGACCGTGATACCCGATGACTGTATTAATGCAGCGAGTACCGCCCTGGAACGCCCTGGTGTACCTTGTAAACGCGTTGTGGAATGCACCCATTACCCTCCAGTTATTACCAATATCCGTCCACCGAGACTTTTATTTACACTTGAGTTAGCCGGTTACGCCTGTTTGTGGCCACTGTTTTACAAAGGCCTTTGTTTGCATAGATCGTCACTCAATCTAGTGGGGGGTGGTCCTACACTGCGATGGCCAGTGCGAGGCTGCCTCTCAACCTTTCGTCCCACCTTCTATACACACACCTTTGTAACATTTATCTTTTTTAAATACTCGTATGTATACTTTGCCTATGCTTCATAAAAGCGGGTACCGCGGCAGGTATTGACGGCGTCTGTACGAAAAAGACGAAGACTGAAACGCAAAAAGAATGAAGAAATGACTGAAGACTCACACTCTCTATGAGCTGCTGTTTCTCCTGCAGCTGAAGCTCTTGGTGACGGAGCGTCGCCCTCTGCTTCTCTGCTGTGCTGCTGAGACGCGAGAGCACTTCTTGGTCGTGCTCGCGCGCCGGCGATGGCGGGGCGCTGGTGCCTGCGAACAACGTATGCCTTTAACACCTTGCTGTTCCAACAACATGATGAGTTGCATTTCTGTTGATTTATTCTTTCTTTCTTTTTTTTCAGTTCGTTAATTATTGTTAACGGACTACGATATTATTGCTGTTGTATACATGGCTAAGACGACGCAATTAGACGTTGATCACACATAAAGTAAGTAAAGTAAAGTAACAGCCTATACATGTCCCACTGCTGGGCAAAGGCCTCCTCTATACAGAGGGTATCAGGGCATAGTCCACCACGCGGCCCCACTGCGGATTGGCGGACTTCACATATTTTCGAAATTTTTTTTTTTTTTTTTGATATTATTTCGAAAATGTGCAGGTTTCCTCACGATGTTTTCCTTCACCGCGGAGCACGTAATAAGTCAGCACTTAAAGTTAAAAACTTCATTGGTGCCGGCACCGGGGATCGAACTCAGGTTGCTCGAGTATATTGAATTAAAGGCGAGCGCCCGGACACTGAGCTATCACGGTTCTATCACATAACAATATTATTTCTATTAAATAATATTCCCGGGACACGCTGAGCTTATAATCGTTTTCAAGTTCTTGTGTATTATTAACCTAAGTATTTTTAACATTTAAATTGAAGTTTATTTAAATGTTTTTTCTGTATTCATATAATTTTGGCAAAGTTATCTATCTATTTAATTATGCACCTGCGCTAAATAATTTCTTAATGGACAATGTACTGCATGAGAAAAGTAGCGATATCACCACGTTCAATTTTTGTCTTAAACTACCATCACGATTCGAATAGATCTTAGATAATATGGACGAAAGATAAAGGTTTTATAAGGCTGACGGTAAAATTAGGAATAGTATTTTATTTAGTTTATGAAAGTCTATATCATCGCATTTAGGTGATTTACTATTCTTTATTGTCGTCAGAACAATCTTATATATTTTTTGCCTACCTTTTACACCGCAAATTGTCTAAATATCCATCGATTAACGGAATATATGCGTTTCTGCCGGCTGACTTAAATGCAGAATAGACAAATTCCTTTAACGGTGACTGGAATGATTGTTTCGCAACAGCTTTCTGCGGTTATGACTTAGATTGCGATGATTTTGAACGTGCCTGCGCGCAAGCGGTATACAATACTGAAGGTACTACAGCATAAAATTTTAAAAGATCTCAAATCTATATATAATAAATAAAATCGAGTTAAATCTTTCCTTGTGAGTACTGAATATGCATAAATATAACCCTGAGGAACGAAAAAGTATTATAATAACTCGACAAGCCGCGATATATCCCCAGCCGATGTGCTTCAAATTTAACAAACTACAAGATTATGTTATACAAAAAATTAACGTAAAACATAACATAAACGAATTAACTACTTAACGCTATAAAATGGAAAAAAGGAGGTAACATCTATTTCTTGAGCATTAGCGTGAAATAATGCAGACCTAATGTTTATTACTTTTTGGAATTAAAAATTTTTTAGTACAGCTTAATATAAATTAATTATTTGTACGGGCAACAAGGTATAATGATATAAATTCATAAAAATATTACACTGTATCTTCTTTAGTTAAAAGTAATTTAGTTGCGATTTTCTTGTGTCTCTTTTTGTGTTAAATTTATGTTTAAAACAACAATTCATATCAGATGCAGCGTAGTGAAATTAATACCCTTATTTGGTAAATATTAACTTCTCCAATGACCTGCGAACTCTCAATACATAACGAGCTCTAGGAATGAAACCACTTAGTAACCTGTGACGTGACGCAGACTTACTATATTTTGTTCCGCGTTTTATAAACACATACATATTATACTCCGCTGCTGTTTGTTTTTAAATGCTTGTGAAGTTAAGTCAATTATTACTTAAATCCGTAAAATAGAGATTCAACCGGATTCAGAACAACGCTTAGAAATTAAGACTTTTGAGGATTGTGATTTTTGAGGTAAACGTACTGCATTATTTGCATTATAAAGTCTGTGTTTATACATACGATAACATTTATAGCAGTTATCACCGTCACAAAAAGTAAACAACCAATAATCATCCTAATGCTCTTATACCGCCAATGTGGGGTCAGTATAACATATGGATCATGTTGTAAACGGTTTTGGCTATGGTTTAACGACCGGCCACCTGCCTGACGTCAGCCTTTCATGGGAAACAAACACAAGACTCGGAACAATTATCTGTGGGTCAAACAATACTTGAACCGTGTGGAAATCTAACCCACAACCCCCGACGCTGAAGCCAATACCTTGGCACCTGCGCCGACGAGTCGTCGGTAATTAAACCAATAACATTCATATTTTATCAAGAATATAGCTCGAAAAAACAAACATGTTTTATTCGTGATAAGTTGAAAATGTATCTTCATTACTTCTACTTACAACTATAATAATATAACAAAAAACAGAATGCATTGTACTGTAATTGAAAACTTTTGACCTTGTGAATGTATATAATATTTATACATATATTCGTTCGATGAAAATAATTATATGTGGCAGATACTACAATAATGCGTCTGCATCTGGGCGAAGCCAGAGCGCTTCGCTGGTTGAAAATATAGGCTTTTTCACTTAAGTATTCAATTTAAAGTGAGATTTTTTTTACGCGAAAGGTTGCCAAACGAGCAGACAGGTCAACTGATGTTCAGTTCACGGTCAGTGAATACCGCCGCCCATGGACATCTGCTACACCAGAGGGTTACAGATGCGTTGACAACCTTTTGAAAATTGGGAGATGTGGAAATATTTTAAGTGTCCAAAGGATTTTCTGGGTTTCATGAGGAAATACGGCCATACACAGGCCGTGAAAAGTTTGTTCTTAACAACAGATGTAGGTCAGGTTTTCCCATCTTATAACCAAGTCCGAGGTTGGTAAGACGTACGTAAAGAAAGAAAGGTGAATGACGGTCATAATCTTTTCTAGTTTGAATGAAATTAAACAAAACAATATGAACTACGTAACGTAACAAACGTAACTAAAATGTACTTTAACCGTGAACGGCTTGGATGAAGTATTCTTACCTGTATTAAATCACTGTCAACTCTGTATTATTTATTGATATCAATTGTTTTTTCACTCGGCCACTTTTCTAGAGGTATGAAAACGCCCAACGCGTTAAACGACACATTCGTCTAGAGAACGATACCTACGTTCTTATTAAGAATGTGATATACGACTCCGCGTGGAAATTTCTACGCAATTCCATCATCTAGTTCAGTTTGCAACTATCCCATAATTAGGTAAATTATTGCATCGTTAATAAATCGACTATAACAATTCCAAAGCGGGTTTGTATTGTACAAAGTTGATCGTACTGATACCACAAAGTATAGAATTTTAAAAGTTATTTTCGTGATATAACAGGCTTTTTATTGGACATTGTTACACGCTACGCTATTGCTATAGCGTGAACCTATCACGCTATAGCAATAATGAACGGGACAATAACTATAACCGTCATACAGTCTTGCGAAGGATACGCAAGCAAATATACCCACCTACCGTTTCCTAATTAAGGCGACCAATTTAAGCCCCGGGGGCACTACTGCTTAAGAATATCACTCGAATCAAAATTATTCAAATGAAATGCTGAATTTATCAAGCCGAAACACCTGAGCCCTTTCCGATTGCTTAATAACAATTACGTAGCAAATTTAAACTATGAATACGGGAAATATCGAATTTGAAACTGCCAGAGACCGCTCTGAACCTTATTCCCTATGCGAGAGGGTATAAATTAGAAACTCACCGTCAGCAGGCGCGTTGATAGTTCGCCTCAAGCGCTTATTCTCGTCCTGAAGCCGCGCCACGGCCGTCACCAGCTCGGCAGACTCGGTCCGCCATTGCTCCTCGATGGCCTCTAACTCCTGAAGAATAGAGTTCAGTTTAGCGTGCGCGACGATCGATCGACAGACCGACGAAAAGGCGTTTGCCCCGCACAACGACAGGCTACGACAATTAACAAAAAGAAGAGGGAAAAAGTGCAGCAGCGTTCCTTTTGTACCATGAATGACGTCAATCTTCGAAGCCGGTGAAGTCAAATCGACCTCACTAATGTCTAACACTCGATGATTCCGCGTTTTATTTCGCCGCGGGCAGTGAGCGTTTGACATTAGTACAATCATCGTAAAACGATTGAGTAGGATAAAGGCATCACTGCCCGCCCACTTCTAAACAGCATTGTAAAATCTTAAGACTTGATTGAATTAAGTAAAACCTGCTTATATTAAAAAAGTTATGGAAATAAAAAGCAGCACATAATACAAATTAGGCATCATTCCATCTTTCTTAGTGTTAGTCACTTTTTGCTATATATTTATTAAAAAAAAAACATTTTCCCCCTTTTTTTTGCTTTTTGTAACAAATTAAAGCAACCTTTTTAGTTGTAAATTTTATAAACATTCAAACTTTAATGATTTATCCTTCAATGGATACATATGTTTTATTATCAACTGTGTAATTATAACTAATAAGCCATATACCTAAAATATTTATTTGCTTTAACTTTATGCAATTATTTTTAACAGCAGTTTAATCCTTAGAGTGCAAGTTTGATTGAAAAATGTAAAACATCAATCAATCAATATGACAATGCCAAGATATAAAGATGTATATTCTAAAGGGAAGACCCATTCAAAGATAGGCATTAAAGGCCGATAGTAAAATGTTGGATTACAATGACACATACAATTTTCACTTTAGGATTTGTTAAATAATATATCTTGAAAATTATAATAACTATTAAGTTAAAAGAAGAGTTACATAATCAATAACACATGCTGCATTTAAAGTGCAGGAACACTGTGACTATAAAGCTTTTGAGAAGAGGCATTTTCTTTAGTAATCACTACATAGTATAAAACTAAGTTGTCCCGCTGTCTGTCTGTCCCGCTGTCTGTCTGTCCCAATGTATGCATAGATCTTTAAAACTACCCAAAAGACCTTTTTACTAGGTAGAGTGATTCAATCGCAAAGGTTTATATGTAATACATTAAACCCTTGCGAAGCCGGGGCAGGTCACTAGTTACCAATAAATATGATTTACTTTCAGTAATAACTTCTTTCTAACACCCTATTTTTAAGCAGACTCTATGATTTTGATGACTCTGAGGTCCGCTTACACAATTATCTTATGTGTATAAAAATTCCATATAACAGTCTTTGTTTGCAATGGGCTCGGAAACTACTTAATCAATTTTTATATAATGTTGCATATATTCTGTCACATGTATCTACTTTTAAGTTGGAACATTTGACACATATGATGATAGGTTATTTCTAAATTTATATATTAAATTTTTGTAGAACCTGCATCATCTGGTTTTGCACACAGACGCTTTACCGACTAAGCTAATTGGCCAATGACCTCACAGTGCGGAAATCTGGCCATCTATGTTTGTTTTATTGCATTCACAATGCTTGGCTCCATCTAATGTGCATCCTTTGTAGCGTACAACATATATGCATTAAAGTAAAGTAACAGCCTATACATGTCCCACTGCTAGGCAAAGGCCTCCTCTATACAGAGGGTATCAGGGCATAGTCCACCACCCGGTCCCACTGCGGATTGGCGGACTTCACATATCTTCGAATTTTTTTTTTTTTTTGTTATTATTTCGAAAATATGCAGGTTTCCTCACGATGTTTTCCTTCACCGCGGAGCACGTGATAAGATAATAACATTCAATGACGAATATTTGTAACAAGAGATGTCTATATACAGCGTGTCGTTACCACCGCGACAATAAATGAACACACATATAGAGGATAACTTTTTAAAATTGTATTAAACATTTACATTCTTTAAACATCAATATTTACCGAGTTATTAAATTTTCCAAAACAAAGAATTTTAGAACACCCTTACGTATAAAACTGTAACGTAAAGTTCATTTGTAAAGGTTACAAAGCATATGAATGGGTTGAATGAATTTAAAAGAGACAAAACATACTGTTAGAAGGAGAGGCTTGTAATAAGATGCTGTGGCGCGAGTTGTATAGGATGTTAGAAATTTTGTTTCTTTTTTACTTAATTAGTTTATTTAAAAAATATTTTTTTAATTATGGATTTTGTTTAACGATAATATTTTTTTATGATTATTGGCAAGTAGCGTTAGACGTGTGTTCATTTATTGTCGCGATGGTAACAACACACTGTATAAAGCATTACCAAAATTTAAGTTTGGATCATGTATTATCAAACATGATGATTTGTGATAATCTATAAATAAATTATGACAATTTTAACTGGTATAAATTTAATAAAAGTCACCACAGATATGTCACTACAGATATTAATAGTTCTTGATCATAATTATTTTTATTTCTTCATTCAGTTTTTCTGTTACTTTATATTAAGTTATTTCACTTTTCTAATATTTCACCTTAGGTTAAGTGAGGATGTAGTCATTGATAGTAAACACACCAGGTTTGAACTCTATTTAGTCTTTAAAGATTTCCTGTCTGAATCTTATCTGATCTTTCTGCAGTGTTCTGAATATAAGAAGATAACATTAGCTTACTTCCTATAACCCATCATTGTTGAAAGATAACTAAAAAGCTTGTCTGTGATTCTGTGTGTTATTAGGCTTGGTAACAAGTTATAAAAGACAAAAGTTAATATAACTTGAGAAATGGGTAACTACTAGTCTATTTATTCAGTGTGATCAACATAAAATGTACAAACTATGCATATAAATAACAATCAATACACATAACATGCAATAAAATAGTAGTAACATATATTTGACTATAATTGTATTCGCAGCTCAATGTAACTCATGCATGCAGGATACATTCAATCCAATTATACAATTGAGAGTACAATACTGTTGTCTGATACCTACTCAAATAAATGTAGTCTATGATAAAAACAGAAAAATAATTTGATCTGTTATTCAATTTACTTTAAAATACCAACAACTATGAAGTTGATGGTTATTTCAATGCTAAGCTATAGTTATAGTAAAAATTAATTCACACACTTGATACAATTGTCGCGCAATGTTCACTGGTGAGTACAATACTTTTGCAAGTGCTGCCAATACATTAGTTGGTTTCGAAACTAACAAATGTTTCGTATACACCTCGTACCAATAACTTCATCGCAAAGAAACAATGACCTTTACAACTTACCTTCTCGAAGCGTTGCCTATATTCAGCCTTTTCTATTTTGTCGTTCTCCAATTGTGAAATCTTGGCAGTTAACTCGTGCAAAGCCTGGTTTTCCTTTTCATTTCTTACTGCCAAATTTTCTAGCAATTCAAGAGCATTGATAACTTTCGGTAACAGCGGCGTTACGGCATCCGGGCCGTATTTCTCGATAATTATTTCGCATTCCTTGCCAATATCAGATGCCAAATCGTAAACGTCGACGACGGTCACCTCGTCATCGTAATCTGGCATTTTAGCAGAGAAGCGCCTGCGGTACGGCATTAAAATGCACTTTGTTTTTCACTACACCAAAAACTTTAATTTTATGTTACAGGAATGTATCCACCTTTCGCAAGTGCGCCATTATTACTGAACGACAAACTGTCAAGTGCGTGACTTTAGTGATGTTCTAGACTTATCAGTTATCAAAACCAAAAACACTTGTTATAACTTTAAAGCGTTAACGTTTTAACTAGATTTGTTAACTTTCGCAATCGAATCGTAAAACTTTATATTTATCTAAAATATTCTCCTGTTATGAAACTGTTTAATGTATATTTTTAAATAATAAAGCGATTAAATGCCTATTTTAAAATTACTTCACAATATAAAATCTTCTGAAGTTCAAGTTGAATAATTTACAACTTGTGAATTTTTGGTACAAAAACAAAAATAAATTCATCAGGTTAGTTCGTGTCTGGACTGGGAGCACTTCCTGGAAGACTCAAGTCCGAATTCCGCAGAACTGAAAATATTTCCACAATTTTTCTACAAAGAAATAAATTATGAGAAAATGTTATAAAAATTGTATGTAATAAAAATATGTTTTATATTTTTATGTCAAAAAATTGTGTTTTGTATACTAAAGTATAAATATCTGTTAAGTTATACTAAATTTTACAGTTTAACTTATTAATGTTCTTTCCGGTTTCTCACTATAAATTATATTAATATCGTTAATCGTTTATAGCATTTTAACCGTATTAGTAAGTACAGCCCGCGGGTAGAATGTTGCCATATTAAATGTCATAATGTTACTTTTTATCGTTTTAGTTTAAATGAAAACAGAAATAAAAATTATTTGTAGTTTAATATTAAAAATGTTTGGCTTCTAATAACTTACAGTGAAATTAACTATAGGTATAACTATATGTTTATTTTCAAAAGTTTCAACGACATTTTTATATGTATCGATCCTGGAATCCAATTTATTTGAATTCGAACTGTACTAATAAACAAGTCACAAAGTATTCAAAAATACTTAGATTTATGTAATATATTAAATATAATATATTTTGTCGATATCACAATCTTTATGAGCTGTAAGAATAGAATATCGATTAATAGAATTTCGCCACGCGCGAAGCAACAGTTGGATGGAATCAACAGGCGGGAACGCGCGGTACTCTGTTTCCTGTCCCGCTGTAAACGCAAAAAATACGTACAAATTGTGCAATGAACTATCAAAGTAAAGTTAATAAATATGTATGTCCCAACGACCGACAGCTTTCATTACGAGCAAAGTGAGTTTAATTACATTAATATTTTAGAAACTTTTTACAGAAGCTTTAACTTGCGTTAAATTTAAGTTTGTTTTTGTTTATGTATCTGGTTTGACATCTCTAACTTTTGTTTAGAGTTGTTAAATTATTTTTCTTAGCATTACTACTTATTATTTATTATTAAACAACTTTTTTCCAATCATCTGCTTATAAAATGTAACAAAAGTATTGTTATCTAGAATTGCAAAATATTAACGATTCTTTAATAAAAATATCGTATTTTTTATTTTAGTTTTAAATATTTTATCAAATTAAATAGTTTTAGTTCTTTATGACAACTTGGTACAATTTGTTAAGCTAAATCATAAAAATCATTATGTTAGTATATACCTAGCAACCACATTGAACAATTTTATGCGCAAAAAAAATTATCTTTGGTGGAGCGCATTAAGTTTCCGGAATGAAAAAAATACTATTAAAGGTCAAAAATGAATTTAATGTTTCTTAAAATATTCTCCCTTTGATCTTGAAAACATTTGTGCCACTCCTCCATGGTGACCTGATAAGCGAATATTATATACTCTTCAACATTTTCTTTTGGTGATGAAAATCGTTGACCGCGTATTTGATTCTTAATTTTTAGGGACAAAAGAAGTCACAAGGTACCAGGTTAAGACTGTAAGCAGGATGGTTCATAAATTCTACGTTTTTCACGTTAAATAATTTGTTTGTCAGTCTGGGCCGTGTGGGAACTAGCATTTTCGAGGTGCACGATGATACAGCGTTTACGGTTTTTTTTTACATAGTTTGTCAATAAATTTGGGCAAACAAATGGTCGTGTACCAATCACTATTCACGGTATGCCGATTCTCTAACGCAACAGTAGCCACGTGTTTAGTTTTATTGAAAAGAGATGCAAACATCCGTCTAGATGCACTTTTTACGCGCGCCGCTTTGGTTCATTCTGCTGATCTTGAAAAACCGATACGATCGATGGCCGCTTTGTTTTGGGATCATAGCAATAAATCCATGTTTCGTCACCTGTTACTATCTCCCATACCAAATTTGACGCCCCTTCGTTAAATCTGGTAAGCATGGTATCGCACCATGGTATTGTGACGCGGTCCGTTTTTTGAGCCATAGTCAAATTGTGGGGGATCCACCGCGATCTTTCTCACACCCAAAAGTTTGTGTATGATTGATTGTATTTAACTCATGCCTATGCCGAAGTATCCCCGAATCTCATGGTAGGTCACATGCCTGTCTGTTTCGATCATACGGCGCACAGCATAGATGTTTTTGTTGTTCACAACGGTGGATCGGATGTCGGAATCTCGCGATGGTCTATGGATATGACTTCTTCAACTGTCGGTGTCCATTCAATCTTCACAAGTACGATCCGCGAAGCTATTGAAACCAAGAAACATCTTAATTATAGAGAAGATGGTTGGGATTTATCGTCTGCTTGGGATCCCATAATTCATAAAATTTATTCCAAGCACACCAACAGTGCAAGACCTCAAGATACCTTATGCTCCTATTGCGTAGATCGGAATAAAAATAATTAAAAAAATAATTGATGGCAGCCCGGGTTAACTTTGTCAAGACGTGAAGCAACTCAGTCTGTCCTTTGAAACTAGTTTCATTTCATATGTATAATATTCGCGTAAAATCAAGAAATCGATTGTATAATTAATAAAGTAATAGTTAGACCGAGTTTGAACTGTCAATCGTTTCAATCGGTTTTTAAATCAATTTATGATCTGATTAGCCTTGACGAACAAAATTGCCCTTCCGATAAGGGTTATAGGAATGCAATAATGACAAAATATTTTATGCTAGTACATAATATTTTTGGATGTCCAAAACACTAGACCGTTGTCTTTAGTGTTAACAAAAATACTGGGTTGATCTGTATTTTACATCAAATAGTCATCATCTACAGTCAAAAAGGAAAATCTTTCTAACGATGAATATTCATACAAGCTGTTTTCCAATGACGATTGCTTATATTTTCCATTTTTGAACGAAACAAATACAACAACATTTTTTTCTTTTCTAAAAATAAACAGCAAGGCCACTAAAGCAATAATGGATGTGTACCATGGCCTTGTGACGAAGCTACAGTCCCTTATCTCGTCGCGTACATATCCGCTTCCCACTTTGCAACGTTTTTCATCAAAACTCCAATCCGTTGGGATCGGTGTGCGAACTTAGATACTCAAACTTGTTTGCTCTGTCACTGGTTGCTATGAATCACATAATATTTCCTTTGCAAACTATGTATAACCAACTATGAATATAACTGAATTTGTTTTATACGGTCATACCATTTTCAGACTTTTGGGAACGACCATTGTACTTCTGGAAAGGCCGTTTACGCCTACAGTATTATACAATGTCGCCAGCGTTCTCTTGTATTGGCGATTCAATTAAGCGACCGACCCATTAATTAAATATTGGCTAGTATTAAGTAAAGCTAAAACGAAACCTTCAGTGAAACGTTTCACGTTAAATTACAATATACAGGATATACAGGATACCGCCAATTAGTTATGTTAAAATTTAGTAATTTCTATCGTGTTCTTTTCTGTTTGATTAATTTCTAGTTAAATTGTGTATGTTTTATAGATTGTTTGGTGCAAGGTAACTTACGATGAAATAAATAAATAATGTTATAAACTAATAGTAATGGAAACGTTGAACGGGTCAATATTGATTTAAGTGTGTCTATGTGAAAATACAATAAAATAACACTAATTCGATTACATAAGTACGGCATACTGAAAAGATCAGTAAGATAATAAAGGTAATTCAGTATTGCGGTTATGTTGCATATCTTTATTTTCAATATTAATAATAAACGTTACTTAATTATATTACATAAAGACTATGCTTAATTATATTAGATAATTATATAAATTATTAATAATATACTTAACGGTGGTAGGGCCACACAGCAGCTTCGGCTGTTGCACGAATGGGCAGGCCCGTCCGGGTAAGTACCACGACCTCACAGAAGACCAGCGTAAAGTGGAAGTATGACAAATACTTTCGCGTTTCGTCTGGTGAGTGAGGTAGCCGGAGCCCAATTTTCAAAAGGTTGTCAACGCATCTGTAACCCTGGGGTGTGGCAGATGTCAATTTGCGGCGGTATTCACTTAACATCAGATGAACCGTCGGCTCGTTTGATAACTTTTCTCATAAAAAATAAAACTTAATAATATAGCATCATTTTGACAGTTTATTTTGGACTGTAATTTAGATAATAGATTTATATGTACTTACCGTTTATAAGTCAATAACTATACCGTTTATAAGTTACTAGCCAATCTCACTACTTACCGTCTGTTTTATGCAACCTTGACATTCCAAAATCACCAAATCATCAAATCTTCCTTTAATCTAAAGAATTATTTGTCCGTACCACGAAATCTGCAAAGTTCGAAACGTCGTTAATTGAAAACAGAATAAAATACTTCTATATAAATAATCTCCAAAATACTTAGGTTTTATATGACTTTTTCTGAAGAATAGATAATTTTATTTGATATAGATTTCACACTTCTTCGGCGAACAATGGCAAAACATTTCATATTGCGGAGCAAGCTCCTAGTCATACCTAGACTTTATGTCTGAGGGCAGCAATAAAATATATAGCATTAACTATACTATAACTCCATTACAGCCATATTGCATTCAGCCGTTTAACGTTAAAGTGCAGGAGATTTAATAGCCTTTTCCATTTGTTCAACTACTGTTATTTTCTAAGAAGTCTGTTTTAAATTTCTGGCCCAACTGATCGGACTAGGTCAGATTTACCAAAGAGGGGTCTCTGTTTAACTGAAGTGCCTGCCGGATTTGCAACTGAATAATGCAATTTCCCTTATGTGTAGGCACTCACGAGATAGGTCTCATAGGAAATGGTGAAGATTTCACCTTTGATAATCATGAAGAAATCCATCAACGCACCAAATTTTCTATTATTTAAGTAGAATTATATTTTGACCATATATGATTGAAGATAAGTTACTGGTCGTGATCGATTTCCATATGCGCGAGGAACGTACAGATAAGCAAAAATAATAAAGTGTCTGGAAAAGGTCAAATAACCGAGACGTTTTCGGTTGCTCCTTGGCCTCCTTCTGTTAAAAAAAGACGATACGTGACGGTAAGTAAACCTAACTCCTGTTATCTTATATATTTATTAAGTCATCCCCATTGTGACAAATCAAATGTCAAGTGGCCCAATTTATTGGGCAAATAATCCAAAGGTTTGAGATTTATTTCCCCGAATAAGTTATGTGTATGTCTTTCTGGGATTCGTGATCCCTTTTCAAATTTCTATCATTTTAATCAATGCTTAATTGATCATTGTAATGGTTGTTATTTCATTAGCAGAAGTTGATTGAAATAATTATATCTGTAATAATGTGTCTAATATTATTAAATTAGAGCAATTCTGCTGTCTTATTCTTCTTACGATGCAATGAAATTATCTATAGTTGATAGACATAAAAATGACAATTGAAACACGCAACGTCAGATTACCCATATCGCTTATAAATTTCGATTTGACCGTACTGCCCTATTGACAAATCCAGTTTATAAATGATTTTACAAAAAACATATATAACTGATTAGTTTACGAATTTAATGTCTTCTCTCCGACCTGCTGAAAATAAAACTACAAAGCCTTAATGGTTAGGCATTACGATTAAATTTAGTGGAAATTCTTGGTTCTTAATAGAATTTTTATTATTAAGACCGTAAAATCAACACTTTAACTGCTTACAATACTTAACGAAGTAAACCTGAAAAAATAACAAAAAGAATTATTATTCGCTCCTATTCGTAAATATCCGTGTAGAAATGTATTGACATCATGTTGATTGAACGCAGCATTGTCAATTCCAGGCAACCCTTGTTTTCGCTGTGTTAAGTTATTGCTATAGGAAACATATTACATTTGTCTATACCTTTTTAAGAATTACTATTAATGGAAAAATATCGTTTTTCAAAAAACTTAAAAAATCTCGTTCCAACTTAAATAAAATTTCTGTATATAGCCGCCACTTCTTTTGAACTTATTAGCTTTTATTCTGTCCTTGCTACGTTTTGAACTAAAATTATTCTCATGTCATTTGGCTTTCTTCCCACTGTCGTGTCGACAGCATTTGCGGTTACTAAATTAAATAGAGCTAAGTGAGACCAGTCGCTTATATAAAATAGAGAAGTTGCAACAAAACGCTGTCAACAAGCACTTGTTTTAAAAAACGCACATGAAATTATACGATGCCTTGAATATAAAATTAGGAATCTGTTCCTTTGTATACCACTGTAAAAAATGGATGTGACGCAATTAAAACGTGAACGAGAGTAGTCTGGCTCCGGCTGGCTTACAATTTCTACAGACACTATGACACTATAGACATCTCAAATTAATGAACACCAAACATCAGACCTTGGATTTTCTAAGGTTTCCGCGCGTTGGATCTCCAGATTGCTTTTAGTCGGGTAATAATGTATTCGGCTCATAATTTCTCGCGCCTGTCTTTAAATCTTCCTGGGTGATCCGCAAGATATTCTAATACATGAAATCTGGGTTCACCGTCATATACTAGGATCAAATCAATCAGTCCTAGCAGTGGAAAGGTCTTGTGAAACAATTCAAAGCAAAGCGAAGGTAATTTTTTCCGCTAGCACGACATAAGCTCAACTTTCTTTTCTTTTGAATGCTGTTTTTTTGATACTAGGTAAAAATGCTATAAATGAATAAAGATTTACTGTGATAGTTTATTAATAAAATTATGCTTATTACATAATGTATCACATTTTTTATTGTTTTCTCGAAACCAGCGCTGCGATCGTCATCGGTCCCAAAGTTTGGAGCAAGCTTTACTACTTTTCTATACAGATGATAGAAACTTAGATAGAAATAAAATTATGATAATGTCACTTCTCAAGCGCTTTGACAGAATGATTGATCTAATACGACGCACAATATAGCGTGTAAATTGATAAAAGCTTTAGTATAATATTGTATGGATATATTAATATCGTAATTAACTTAATTAAAGTAAAATATATTTTATTATGTAGGTATAACATAATCAAGCAGAAGCAGTGTTGAGATAATAATAAATTGTTTTCAGGAACATTCATGATCAAATTGCAGTATAATATCACGTTACTAGAGATTGCAAATAAAAGACTAAAATTCTAATTTATTAAATCGAACGTTCGGGATTGGAGTGAAAAGCCGAGTATTTAATTCTTCGCTTTTGTTTTTTTACTAAAAAAACACTTAAAAAATTGCATGGCGGCCCTCTCGATGTCATACAAATCCTCACCTTCACTTCTACAGGATTACAGGTGCAAAAGCCTTCTGGGTGTCATACCAATCCTCTGCCCCTACACCTCTCCTCACTTTACCACTGTTCACTTTGCACTGACGTTTTCATTTTCTTCTTCCTCTTCCAGATCCTCCAATAAACTGCCCGTTTACCTTTTATAGGCCGAATTTAGATCGTCTTTCATCTAAAACATTCTAAAACCGAGTGAAACTTCCTCTCCGATCGCCTTTTGCATACAGAATCTCGATCACCTTTTTAATGAAAAGTTCCGTTATAAGAACCTTATTTTCATCATTATCATCGCCACGTTTAACAGTAGACTACTTTAACAGTGCTACTGTGAAACGTGGCTGAACGCCGCAACAAACGACACTTTGCCATTTGCATTCAACGATTGCCCGCGGCTCTTACGATGTCGTCGGTCCACCTAACCTCTCTCTAGGCTCCTTGTGCTCCGCTACGTGTTCCGGTTCGTGGTCACCACTCGAGAACCTTCTTGTAATAAACAATAAATGAATTATGTGATGAATAAAATGAATTCCACTACTTAATTCAAACTGTCAAAACGGGATGTTGACATTCAAGATTTCAGCCCCATGATCGTAACAACAATTTGAAATCTATTTTACAAATTTTATTCCTTTAAAATTAAATTACAAATGATCTCAATATTATACAGCATTGTGGGCAATGGATTGAAGTGTTAGACGTCTTAATGACGCTACCTACTAACGGGCTACCTTTAATTTTCTTGTATATGTAACAACTTAGCAGGCAAGAGGCTGTTCACCTGGTAAGAGATTACCGCCGCTAACGGATATCTATAACTCCATTGGGGTTGCAAATGCATTACCAACTTTTTAAGAACTTTTTAAGAGCCTTTACCGCGCTCACCGACAAAACTTCCACTGCACGCCGGTCATTTGTGAGGTCGTACTTTTTTTTTGGATGAGCCACTGTTGGCCTTAGGGGCCTTCACAGTTCCGACGGGCTTGAGGTGGCCTGGCGCACGGGGTGCCTAGCCTGAACCTCGGCGTATTATTGTTACGCTTTATGGTGACTAAGCTCGAGGGCTCCCGAGGTAGCCTCGGCTCTGGCCGTCACGCTATTATTATCACCGGTTTGGTAGGCCTCCAAGCTCTAAGGGCGCTTTGGCGGGCGCTTCATGTTGTGATCACGCTCAAGGGTCCCCGAGACTGGGTCGGCTTGGGCTGTCACTCAACACGCGTTGAGCATTTCGATTCGAGGGTGCCCGAAAGGGCCGGACCTCGGCACGATCGATAGCTATTATCTGACTGGGGAAATTCTAGATCTAGCATTACTACCACTTCGGAAAGCGTTGGCGCTAAAAGAAGAAGTGGCAGAAGAAACTCCAGCAACGATTCTATCATTAATGAGGCAAAACCTGCCAGGTACGTGGCGGAACCTAGTATATTAAAAAGTTCGCGAATATACCCGGTTTTCGGGACTATATATACAGTAGTTCCTCTAACGCCATCTAGTATTGAATAGGAGGTTTTATGCTGTCTTTGTTCTTTGAGTGGTTTTACTGGTAGACGCTAGATGGCGCTAGTTTCTTTGTGTGTTTGTAACAATATGTTTGCCGCACTCGCCGGGGAGTGCGATGTGTGTTGGTGTGCTTTCGTAGATTTTTGGTCCTTTTGATGACGATAGTCGTCTCATCCTCAGGGAAGTCCAGAACGTGTCGCGGTCTGCAGTAATAGCGGCAGAAAGTATCTAGCGGCAAGGGTCTGTAGGTGGCGGCACCTAGGATTAGTGGGTTGGGGTGTGCGGTGGCGGATTCGAAGTATCGGTGCGACGCCGACTTCAGGAACTCTAAATCGACATGTAGGTCGATATTACGCATGAACCAGGGTGCTCCCGTGGCTCGGCGCAAGAATCGATTCTGAATGACCTGAAGCCGGTATATTTGCTTCAGAGCAATGTGCGCGATGACTGGTCTCGCGTACGTCATAATAGGGCGAACTACTGCCTTGTATAAGGTCACCTTGTTCCGAAGGGACATTTATGACGTTTCATTGAGGAGCGGATAGAGGCGACCGAGTACGAAGGCCGCCCGGTTCCTGACCTGGGTCACGTGCTGGGTGAATTTAAGCTTAATTGGGAGTCGAGGACGACGCGTAGGTATTTGACTTTATTTACCCATGGTACTGGGCTGTCCATGAGTTTAACGGGAGGTGGATTAGGTACATTCTTTTTATATGTGAAAAGGACAACCGCGCTTTTGGCGAGATTGATCTCGATGCTCCATTGACGAAACCAGTCACCGATGGTGATGGCCGCAGCTTGAAGGCGTCGATGGATTAATTCTGGTGTTCTGCCTGTGGTAAACAGGTGTCGTCGGCAAAAAGGGCAAGTTCTCCATCTTTGACACGCGGCATGTCATTAATGTAGAGCGTGAACAAGACTGGGCCCAACAACGACCCTTGGGCCACCACGAGAGCGTGTGGCCAACACACGCTCTCGACGCGACAGCGAAAGGTCTGATTGCTTAGGAAGTCTCGTATTATGCATACGAGACGGTCGGGCAAGGTCGTACTTGTTCTGCAGACGAGTCTTCCTATCGTGCAGATGTGTAGAACTTGTTGCATGGCTTTACCGCCTAAATAAAATAAAACTGTAAATTTTCGACCCAAACAGAGCAAAAAGCGAGAATAAAATTATTTAAAAGTGCTTAAAAGTCGTAAAGTATAGTAACATTTAATATTTTGAAAAAATAAACTACTTAAAAAGACCCAGCACCGAGTGTATGTCTCCTCCCTAAGGATTTAAAAAGGTTTAAAAAGGACTTTAGTTGAATCTCTTAATACCAACATCATCTAACATTTTTGTAGTATAGATTCCAACTGGTTGTCGTATTGATTGAAACGCCATATCGTATCTCGCGGAAAAGATAAACTGCAGTGCTCATAACGTATCGATAATCGATGTAATCGCCTGTCCGAAGTCCTCTCTCTTATTAATTCCAAAAACCGAGTGATTGATCAGCTTTGCGAAAGGTCATAGAAAATAAAAGTTCCCGATTTGTAGCTTAACGATAACATGTTTGTTCACGTAAAACCTAAATGATTTATCATTTAATGTATGCATACAATCTACAACTTTGTTTATTTACTGTTACGATTACTCTATTGTCGTTTTGACTGACAACGCCTTATCTTGACAGTTTTGGGAGATGTTCTTAGTTTCCTTTTAAATTGTTATCTAGCATAAAAGAAGATTCTTATGAAATTCGGCCTCTTAAACGGGCTGCAGTGAGTTAGTAGGTATTTCAGTGAACAACCCTATAGTCCCGGGCTCATAGAATAGGGCTAAGGCTGCCTGTCGCAAAAGGCGACTAAAAGGGGACACGGATGGGCAGCAGCACGAAGTGGTCTCGTGCTGCTTCTAGAGGATGGGGGAATCGGAGAAGGTTTATCCTTCTCCAAGGCGTGCTCAGGCGTAGTACCGAGGGACACCGGTGCGTTCCATGGGAGATCCCGGAGTCCCTCCAAATGTACGGAAGGTGGCCACCGAGGGGGTTTTAGTGGGTAAGAACCCCACATAACCCTGTCATATAAAGTGACAGTGTGGGGACAAGTGGGGTATATGAAGAAAAGGAAAAGTGTAAAGTGAAATTAAAAAAATGTAAAGTGAAAAAAAAAGTCACTGAAAGTGAGATGAAGTCAAGTGAATATTAGACTACCGCAGTGGGGCCACGGACTATGCCCTAATACCCTTTGTACAGAGGAGAACATGTATAGGCTGTTACTGTTGCAACACCGCAACCTAAAAGTAAAATGCCCTTAAGGCAAAAATTATTATTATATAAGACCTGCGTACGACCTATTATGTCCTACGCATGCATGACCTTCGCCCACACGCACCCTACTCGCTTGTACAAGCTGCAAATAGTAGAAATAAGTTCATCCGCCGTGCAACCGGTGCGCAGTCGGTATCAACGCAACGTCGATCTGCACAGCGATTGCAGACTCCCGACGATTCGCGAATATTTTAAAGACCTGACCAAACGGTTCTTCGATAGAGCCGAACATCATCCCAACCCTCTGGTGGTAAGCGCAGCAAATTACCAACCCGACACAAACGCGAACGTCAACAAGCGTCGCCCGCGAAACGTCCTAATTGACCCGGTCGAGGAAGGGGACTTAGATACGCCGGACCCACCGCCGGGGGTCCCGCCGGATAGCACTATACCCACAGCTAGTGTAACAACAAACACAATAGTTCGCCCTCGCCTCCGAGCACGGCGAGACCAACACAACGCGTACACAAGGTACACCCGCGTTCCAGGGCGGTTCTCACCGGCCCCAGCCACCGATTAGCTAAAAACAAAGTCGACGGCCATCGGGGTCTCGGTCCGCACCGCAACTTCGATGGCCCTTAGATGACATGTCGTAGTTAAACGCACGCATGAGCACATGCGCGGCCCTACCCACAGCGGAGGGCCCAAACCCGTGGGTTCTGGCTAGCCCATCGGTTCTGCGTCAGATGAAGCTTTAATAGTCTCGGGACTGAAAGCAAAAAAATCAGTTAATACAAGATACAACACCGCAACCCATAGCTCGTAACATCTATGAAAAAAAATTAGGGTTGATCCTATATTATTTTTTTATTTAATAAATAAATATTAAACAAAGAAGTTTCATACTTCACCATTTTCTCTTTTGACCTTTCAAAATATATGAGCGTTTCCTCGTTTTTTAAACCAAGTACAAAAGAAATGTTATCTTTAAGCTTCCGTATATTTCCGTAGCCTGAAGGAAATGCGCCCGCAGATACATTAACTTGAAGAGATTTACGAAGTACGCCTGGTAAACATAATTTTTTTATTTTTTCGTTTAGGACTTTTATTAAAAAAATATCATCAAACAAAGCTTCTTTCAACTGGCTTAGTTATGATTTGAATAACATCCACAACCATTTAAATATTTTACGATTCATTCGCGCTAACATTTCCAGTTCGAAAGGGATAGAACGACGAAGCCTTTTGTAATTTACTGAATGAAAAGAAAATTATTATTTGGTAGTGTCCGTAATCTCTTAGCCTTGTTATCGAAAGACTTCGTAATCGAAAGCGGTTGTTGTACTTCATGCATATGTAGAAATATAAGTAATAGAAGTTCTTGTATATGTAGAAGTAGTATAAGTAAGAATAACGAAAAACAAAGGCCTATTATGGCATTACATAGGATTTAAACATGGACATTTCATCAGGATTTTTTTCTTAAGCATTCGACCACGTATGTATGTCTCAGTACAGCTGTGTCATTAGTGCTTTACTTTTGATTTGACCTCCGTCCGAAATCCTAAGCCCCCTAAACTCGGAAGAAAGAAGTACTGGATAACTAGAAATAAATAATGGCACTTTTGCTAGCTTTCAGTCATGATAGCTCAGTGTCCGGGCGCTCGGTTTTAATTCAATATACTCAAGAAACCTAAGTTCAAAATGCAAAAATTCATATGCATTTTTCACTTCAAATGTGACGTGCAGTGGAATTTCACGTGATCGTGCGAAACGTCAAAAAATAAACTTCGAAGATATGTGGACTATGCCCTAATACCTTATGTACATAGGAGGCCTTTGCCCAGCAGTGGAACGTGTATAGGCTGTTACTTTACTTTTACTTTACTAGTAGTTTGGACGGTATCCAGGAACCGCATAAGATCAATCAAAAAATGAGCAACCGAGCAGGAGGCTCACCAAAATGATCAATCACCGCCGCCCATGAAACATCTGAAACACCGAAAAGCCACAAATACGTTGCTGGACTTTCAGGAAAAAATATGCTCTCTCTTGAAGGTTCTCAGTTCGTATCGGTTCGGAAAAACCGAAGGTTGACTGGCAGAGAATGCCTAGAGGCATTAAGTCCGCCTATTGTGTTCCGTATTAAAGGAAATGCAATAAAGACTAAATAAATAAATAAAGACCGCCGGCGGCAGCTGGTTCCACAAGGTGATTGTGCAAGGCAGGAAGAAGACTTGAAGAAGTAGAGATATACTTTTGCCTTTCGTAAATTAATTGAAATAATCAAAGCTACATAAGCGTACAACATTCTAAGGGCCGGGACCATAACGATGACATGATTCATAACTGCGTTGGTCATGATTATTTATTAACATGTAAACAACTGGTGTGTTATTAAAAAAACTCTTATGGCGTTGGCGTTATGTATAAGGAGTATATAAAAACCACCTCTGGCGTTATGTATAAGCTGTACCCGTATCGTCCGCAAGGAAAAGGTGTGCCAGTAATAAATACGTATTAAAACTACCGAGATCTTTTTTTCTTCAAGCCCTTAACTAATTAATTTAGAGCAGCGGAGACCAATAAAGACACTGACTACTCTGTTTACTGCCTTTGTATAAGCGCTTTGTTCCCATACACGTTTAACTAACTTATGCTTTCTTTGCAAATATTTTCCAACTCGTGTCGTGAGAAGTTGTGGTAGGTGCAATAATTAAAATATAAGTAAAAGAAAATAGATAATAAGTAAAAGAAAAAAAATTTAAATTTACGAGTCAAAATAAATAAAACTTATACGCATAAATCGCTGGAAATAAAATAACAATGGATGCGTCAAGTATTGCTTCAAATGCTCTAAAAACAATGTAGATAAAAGACGTTAAGATTTTCGTCGGTGTGGCAATCAGCCGTTTAGCTTAGTGGCTAGAGCGTCAGGCCGCGAATGCCGAAGACGTGGGTTCGATTTCCATAGCGGCGACAATCTTTTCGTACTTTTTCTACAAATTTTATTTTTAACGCATAAATCGTATCATCATAACGCATCATTAAAAGTATTTAACTGCGGTAGGGCCATGTAGCAGTCTTTGCTGTTGCACGAATTGGCAAGCTCGTCCGAGGAAGTATCTCGACTGCACAGGAGACCAACGTGCAGTGGAATTGTTAAACTTCTGCGTTTCCGCCCCTGCAACCACACAAATGTTGAAAGAATCCATAAGCGGCGATTGTAACTTTACATCAGGTGAACAGTGAACCACCAGCTCGATCTCGCATTAAAAAAATGATGTGCCTTATAACTGACTATAACAACTACAGATATGGTGCGGTTAAATAGGATGGTCGAACATTAATCGGTCTCTGTTCAAAGCAGGCTCCGCACTGGCTGGAGCACTGCCCGCAGCGAGCCCCCGCTGACGGCGACGGAGCGGGAAGCGATCGCGGCCGTCGTGAAGCGGGCAGAGAAAGTAGACGAGGTCGAGGCTCGACGAGTCGGGCGACTGGTCGCCCGATTGGAGGGTACGTCTGCACCGTTCCAGCCTTTTGGGTTGTCATCAGAAGAAACTGTTTTCACCGATTTCATCGTCACCAATTTAAAGTTGAATTCTCGTCGTTTCGATTACTCAACAGTGGTCAGGGTTAAGGGATGGACAGAAGCTATAATGTCACTGTTAAACTTCATACACTGTTACAATTATTAGGTATTTAGTTTTATTTGTTCGTAATGGGAAATTAAATACTTAAACAAGTAGAAGTACTCTCACTTAATAGTGTATAACATAAGAAATTATTAACTTTCATTTTATTTATAAATTTTTGATTTTGCATTTGCTTCTTCCTTTGGCACTATTTCCGCAAATTCAAATATAATTCCTTGATAAGTCAAGACTTTGAGCACGAAATACTTTAGGGTTACACGAGCCATTTAGTATGAAAAGCATGACCGTCCTAAAAGGCAAGAGTGAACAGATTTTAATATTCTATTACTCTCAGGTTAAGAGTGACATCAGAACGCCAAACATCTCAGTCCCGCCCGTGACGATGAATGCTATGTGTGTATTCAAAACGTCGAGTATTTAAAATATGAGTAAAGTACGACAACACCCGAAAGTCAGTTTTATCATTTGTAACATTCGCGTCAATAAAATAAAACTGTTTACCGATACATCACCATCCACGGGGGGTTAGTACAAGTTTGTGATAAAAATTATGTAGCGGTCACGTAACAATAATTTCATGTTATTTTAATAGAATATTTGGATGTAATGTCAATTCCTATTTCATAGGAATGCGTCGCACTGCGCAAGGGCCGGCCCCTCGTTCTTGCCTGCTCTGTGGCGAGACTTCGAGGCTTTTGGCCCCATTGAGGACTTGCTCCATTTGCCGAAACACCGCCTGTCCTAAATGCGTCATCGATACACCACCACACAGGTAAATGTGTAATTTGGACACACATTATTATGTTATGGTAGATTATTATGGAAATTTCATTTAATTTGTGAATTAAATGTACATTAGCGTCCCACCACAAAATTGCCCCCTAGTAAAGATTCGACTTTCGATTCTTTCCAGATTTTTATTTCGAAAATTTATATTCGAACGTAGTTTTTGTATACCTGGCAATTGATTATTTTGCTCTGTATATTTACTAGAACAGTCAATGTTGTCCTTTTCATCACTGTACGGAATATAAATCAGGATGGTAATTTTCTGTAATAGGAGTTTCTTCCGCCACTTATTCTCCCAGCGCCAACGCTTTACGAAATGGTAGTAAAGATAGATTAGAAATAATTCCAGTCAGATAATAGCTACCGATCGAGCCGAGGTCCGGCCCTCTCGGGCACCCTCGAATCGGAATGCCAAACGCGTATTGAGTGACAGGCCAAGCCGAGGCCCCCTCTCGGGAACCCTTGAGCCTAGTCACTCTATGGAGCGTCCGCCAAAGCGCCCTAAGATCTTGGTGGCCTCCCAAAACGGTAATGATATAATAACGTGACAGCCTGAACCGAGGCTCCCTCGGGAACCCTCAAGCCACTCACTACAACGCGTATTAATAATAAATAACAGAGGTTCAGGCTAGGCGTCCAGACCGCCAGGCCACCTAAAGTCCGGCGGATCTGTAAAGGCCCCTAAGGCCAACAGTGGCACATCCAGCCAAAAAAAACGTGTTCGGGGGACTCTCTCGTCAACCGTTGTACCGAAAGCTCTACCCTAATTAATAACGATTGTGTCGGTTACTTGAACTTAAGTTAAACTTCTATTTAGTTTGGCCTACTGACCAATAAATTCTTTTTAAAAAAATCAATAATCTTTTCTATTCCTAAAAGTATTTTATATATGAGACGCATGTATTTCAGTTCACATGAAATACTTAACAATAACGTTCCATTTAATAAACAATGCAAAATTTATGCAATATTGGTTGTATAATATTCGTGTTGGAATGCTGATCGGCATCGGCATATAATCATGCATAATATTACAATATTGAGATTTTCATTTTAAGGTTTACTTGTGTCGTGGTTATTATAATGCTTAATATTGTAACGAATTATCGATTAACATTATTTAATGTTTTATATTGTTCTCTACATTATTTAATTAAAAGTAAAAGATTATACTGTAAACATCGATAATATATTAAATAAGAAAAAATTCTTATTGACAACTATAGTAAAACATTAATTTTTAGAAGTTCAGATGACGGCTCAAAATTTATTTAAATAAGAGAAAAAATGAGCAATAAGAGTTAATTAAAGGATATTTTTTTAACTCAAAGATGAAAAGGTATCAGCAAATTACCGTCTTGATCAGTTCCTTGCAGACAGTTTTTGCAGGGTGTCTTGTTCTTTGCTATAATATCTTCGTCTCTAAAACACTTGAGATATCTATCATTTACCCCATTTTTGGAGCAGGTCGCCAATTTACTCCAGAGATCAGTACATGTGTAATCTCTGCGCTGAAACGCGGGAGATGTGGAAAAAGTCTGGAGCCTGGTTCTATAGAGCCCTCCCCAAGTATATTCTGCCGGAGCGCAAGGTTACCGGGCGATACAACGACTCCGAGTTGGCCAGGTCCTTACAAGTGAGACAGGTGAGGCCTTAAATATCACTAAATTAAATATTTAATTAAAATACGTAATTAAATATAATATAGCCTTTACTGTTCTCTCTGAGTCAATACTTTTTCGAAAATCGAAGTAGTCAATTTTGAATGACACAAAAATATAGAGTGAAGACCTAAAATATAAAGTGTATTAAATTATTTGTAAATTTAAAAGCATTTTAATGAAGGGTTATCATTTTGCATAGTTTATTGAGGGTATTTTTCCCAAACATTCAAGAAAGAAAAAACATTAAATAAGTTTACGATCAAGTTTGAAAATAAGAATTCCGTGTTTTAACTTTCAAAGGGAGAGCCCTTATCAAAAATGTTCTTAATTTAAGTTGTGAATTATTATTTTTTTAATTGGCTTATTCTTTGAAGATTACTTATAGGTTCCTTAAGATTTTCCATGTTTTAACTCTTTCTTAATACATATGGTCAGACCATACGTATTGTGAAAGAATTAAAAAACGGAATGTTCAGCAGTAGACTAAAACAGTTTGAAATTATGATTATGATAAATAAAACATTTACTCTAATCTTAATTAGCTATATAAGCAAAGGGTGAAAATAACCCAATTAAGATTTCTTATGTTACTTTCTTATATCATTACTGAACTGAGCAGCTGAAACAGACATATAAGGTGCTCTTGTTTTTATTTTTGAAGTGGAAACTTCTTAAGGCGCGTTGAGCACTTTTTGGGTGAACGAAAATCGGAACTCGTGCCAATTCGTGTCATCGAACGCTTTTTATTTATTTTACTTATCATTATTATATTCATTACTTATTTAAATTAAAATAATTATTGAGTAACTATTATAACATAATAATAATTTTATTTATAAATAGATATCGTAATTATTGTTAACTAACTTAGTATTCACTTATGTCGGCAGTTCCCTACTGCCGATAGAAGTGAAAACTAAGTTAGCTTACTAAGTTAGGTTAAGACTGCCCCGTTTTTTTGTAAAAAACAATTTTTCAACGCAATTGACTCTAAAGACTTGAAGTAATGTATTATGAGATACAGCCGTCGAAACGGGAAATAACATAACAAAACGTATTCTTGGATCCAATTTCCTTGCGAAACTGGAATCACAATTGTTTTCACATTACGGTTATTTCAAAACGTCTGCTATACCTAATTCATATTATAAGATGTGCAATGTATTGTATTTGATTATAATAAATAGTTATTTGTTCTTGATTGTAATGAAATACAATATATTCCACATGTCATAAGTATTAATAATTAATAAACAATTGTTTATTTGTAAAATTTCATTAACAGAGATTTTTTAATACTTAATGAAACCTCAAAGCCTTTAGCTGAATGTCTATATTAGTGCGGTTCAAAATAATTTCTGTATTATTGCATTTTCAAAGTCAAGATGAATATATCATATTCAATTCAGACTTGTTTTTCTAAAATCTACCGTTTCTTCACTTGAACTTCCTTCACTTGATTCAGACCTGTTCATAAGTTTATTCCGTTTTTTATTTGTTCTTTAAAACAGAGCAGTTTTACATCAGTTACGAAGATTTTTTACATGTGTGAATTTGGCAAGCGAGCGGGCGGTTGACCTGATGTTAAGTTATAACCGTCGCCCATGGATATTTGCAACACCCGTAGGGTTACAGATGCGTTGCAGAAACCAACTTTTCATAAAGTGCGCCCCAGCTACCCCACTCGCCTGACGAAACAGAAGTGTAACACTTCCACTTAACACCGGTCTTCTGTGAAGTCGTGGTACTTCACCGGACGGACCTGCCCATATGTTGGGTTGTCTCAATTAAACAGGCATGTATTATACATACATGTTTGAATTACACTCAATGAGTTACACTCTTGAAGATATCAAGATAATTTGAATCCTCCAAAGTTTAGATTTGTCACGAAATTTCGCCGAGGGCATGAGAGCAATCTAAACAGTTTCAGTCAACGCGGCGTTTTAATTACCCACAAAGTAAACGGTGGGTTTCACGTCACGCGTAAATATTAAAACTGTACGTTTCGCGAATAGAGTTATATGTTTCTTTATATTTAATTATGGAAGAAACTACTAAAGGAAAAAAATATTGGCGGAAAGAGAAAAAAATGTATGGAAAACTTCTACCAATTATCTCTAGGTTTTAAAATGGTAACTTAATTTTCTTTTTCAAAATATTTGAGTGTTCTTTTATACATATATATAAGGTCTCAGGGAATTTAACTCTGCACTTAAAAATTTAATTTTCGAAACATTAAAGATTTGTAGAAACTTGAGCCGTTACAACGCAGGATTCCAGCCGTTTAACTTAGTTGTTAGAGCGTCTGCGCGTGAATCCGGAAGACAATGGGTTCGATTCCCGCAGAGGCGAAAAACTTTTCGTCCCTTTTTCTACAAATTTTATGTAATAATCTTATTAATATTGCATGTAAATTTCAACATACTGTTGTAATAAGTTTAAAATGTACCGAAGTTAGCGAAAGAGCTATGAAACATTGCACAAGTTGCGCAACTTTAAATAGTTCCCCAATATCAGGATGCTGGGAATAGCAGCAACGATGGGAAGACCGATTCTGAGCCCGGCTCACCCCTTAGTGTTCACGCGCCGAGCTTCTCGAGGCAGCCAAGCAACACCGTCAGCAGAAAATCTATCACTTCATCACAAGTAAGTTATCAGCTATATTTTTAACCAATGGATTTTTTCTTATACAGGATTTAATCTGCAAAAACCTTTTCCATACTCTATGTAGAGTTGCAGCAATCATCGTCTACGAATTTATTCATGGTAACAATATCTCTTCTTCGTTCTATCGTTCATTGTTAATTATTAGAAGCGAGAGAAAATATAACAATACGGGTAAGAAATTAACAAAATGTTTAGTCATTTGAATAAATAACTCAGTACCTTAAATTACTTTTCTTATTCCAACTAGACTTTAGTAAGCCTTCGGTATTTTTAGAATTGTCGCAATCTTTGAGACCTATTATAAGACTGAGAATGCGAAAAAGATCATGAATAAAGAACTCGATTATTGTTACGCGTCGTCTGTCGCTCAATAATTTAACAATATCAAGACGATAATCGACATCGATTGATATAAATTCGTACATCTTTAATGCTCTCAATTGATACTAGACAGTAATCACGATGACCCAAATAGACTACGCCCACGATTTTTTAACTTTATTTACTATTGTAAGTGTAGTCAATGTAGTCACTGGCGTATCAAATATTATACAGAATAATAAATTAATCCTTTATTAATTTGTAGTAAAATCATTCTCTAACAATCGTAGCTAGTCGATTATGCTAGGTGAATGTTTAGTTTAAGTTATAGATAGATGGCCTGTAGCAAATTATTTCAAACAGCCCTTAATCTCCTATGAGTTCTTAAGTATAAAGTGGTAAAAAAAGTTCAATACTCACTTCTTCAACTCGTTAAATACTTATAAGTTTCACTCAAAAAATAAGGCTCAGGCTGAGATGAGTGGGCCCGTAGTAATTGCTACTCTTGTTACCTGCTTAATCCGGCACTGGATAGTAAAGTTAGTAGTTAAACAGTTTAAAGAACATAATTGTCTTTGCATCAGCTATATCTCCACATGTTATAAAAAACTCAGTAGAATTTAGAAGCATCAAACGTGTACAAATATACTTACTCATAATGTCAAGAACTGTAGTAACATTATAAGTAACATACACAACAAGTTCTGTTTCTAGTGTGTAAAAAACCTTAAGTTAAGAGTATAATTTTGCAATAAAGGCTCATTCGTGTGTAAGATGTTATGAAAAACAAAATCCGAACCAATTACGAGAGTAATTCGCTTGTTTTATTGTGTCTTGCTATGACGCAAGAGTCATGAAACGACGCGATACGATGGTCATTCGTTTCCAAGTCAAATCCCTCGCGATATTTCTATTACGCCCGGTTTCTGAAACACTGATCACGGTAGATGTCAACTAATCAGTTGTTTTCAAATTTCATTTTAGTTGCCAAAAGGTTGGTTAAACTCTCTGAATTGACCAGAAAATCTTCATAATGATCAGAATAATCAATTCAAAGAGTTAAACCATCCTTTTGGCAACTCAAACGAAATTTGAAAAATCATTTGACAGCTGATTAGTTAACATCTACGATGATCAGTGTTTTAGAAATCGGGCATTAGACTTGTATTATAGCGAATTTTATCTGTTGATAAAGAAAACATCAAATATATCAAGTCTGAGCACCTAGAGCGAGATTCACGTTTTTGTTTGAAAATATCTATTATTATTGTTGGCATGGTATTAGCTAACTTTTAGGGTTCCGTACCCAAAGGGTAAAACGGGACCCTATTACTAAGACTCCGCAGTCTGTCTGTCTTTCTGTCTGTCCATTTGTCACCAGAAGGGCAGACAGAAAGGCAGACAGAATGTCTCATCAACCGTGATAGTTAGACAGTTGACATTTTCACAGATGATGTATTTCGGTTACCGTTATAACAACAATTAATACTAAAAAACAATAAAAAAATATACCCATACAATAGACATATTTTTTTCCTTTTACATAGATAATAATTAGCTACACGCCCCGGGTTCGCACGGGTGTAATGTATTACACATATAAACCTTCCTCCTGAATCACTCTATCTAGTAAAAAAAACCACGTCAAGATCCGTTGCGTAGTTTTAAAGATCTAAGCATACATAGGGACAGATAGACAGCGGGACATCTTTGTTTTATACTATGTAGTGATGATGGTAACGAGCCCTTCGTGGGCAAGTCCGTCTCGTAATTGGCCGGTTTTTTATGACCGGCGGTCTGTCTAACGTCAAGCCTCCTTGGGAACAAACATCCAGAACCGGAACAATTATCTGTATATCACACAAATACTGTCCCGCGTGGGAATAGACTCTGCGACCACCAGCATCGAATCCAATGACTTAGCAACTGCACCACAGACTGTGAAGCGGTAAAAAAAACATCGTGAGGAAACCCGCATATTTTTAAAATAACAAAAAAAAATATTTCGAAAAATATGTGAAGTCCGCCAATCCGCAGTGGGGCCGCGCGGTGAAATATGTCCTGATACCTTCTATACAGGGGAGGCCTTTGCCCTGCAGTGGGACATGTATAGGCTGTTACTTACTTTTTATTTGTAAATAAATTTTCTAATTATTTTAATAAATTTTCTAATTCCAATACTGGCCTAAATCTTTGGCCCGTGTTGATCTAGTATAGAAGTTACAATAAAAACGATTCATAACAAATATTTATATTCGTGTCTTCTAAATCCAAAATATGGCACTGTGATATACGAGAAGTTTAATGATTAAATTCCGTCTCGCAACATATTCTATACAAACTTTCTCGTAGACAGGCAAATGAAAATTCTTAAACGGTAAAAGGACGATTCGAATATACGGCAAATTTCAATAGAGTATGGTTTCGTTATTGACATACAGATAATAGCCATACGATAAATTGGATTATAGTAATTGCTGCTGGACTTTTTTTTTAATAAGATGGTGTTCACATTTCAAGATCTACAGATAGTTAATATATGTTTTTGATATAAGATAACGAGCCAGCTGATGTCACGTATGATTGACTATTTACATACCAAAACACTTATTCCATTGTAAAAACAGAATACGGGAACGTCACATGTTAACTATTTATTTCATGTTTCGTTAGTCATATGTTGAGATTATCCTTATTACGTAGGAGTATACCGATAAGCAAGGTTTTATAGCGCTAATATAAATATATTGGCATTAAGGACAATATCTCGTATTACATGCTGATCGAGAAGCTATTAACATTGATATTGAGGGAATATGAAATCCTTCTTACGACGTTGTCACAGAAATAAACGCATACAATATTTCTGGTACATTATATTTAAGAATAATGTAAGGTATTATCTCTATTTATTATTAAGCTTGACATGGTTTTGCAGATAATTTCTAGATTTTAAAACATCAAAATCGTTGTTTATCATAAAATTTACGTATGTATGTCAAATGAATTTTTTGTTGCGAAATAAATTGTCTGTAAATAGAAAGAAGATTCTTAAAAGAAGATTGATTCAAATTAATACATATTAGAAGTAATACGCACATATTAATACTGTACAGACGAACTAGCTTCACTTTGATAATATATTGATTTTATTTAACGATATATACCCGGTACAAATTATATCATATAAACTGTAG
The DNA here is from genome assembly GCA_933534255.1 of Iphiclides podalirius. Taxonomy (NCBI): domain Eukaryota; kingdom Metazoa; phylum Arthropoda; class Insecta; order Lepidoptera; family Papilionidae; genus Iphiclides; species Iphiclides podalirius. Next base: position 6,863,293 of record OW152832.1, read on the forward strand.
GGCAACGTAAAAACTGTGGTAAGGCCACGTAACAAACAGCCTTCGGTGTTTGCACGAACGGGCCAGTCCGTCCGAGTAAATATCACAACCTCACAAAAGACCGGCGTGAAGTAGAAGTGATACACTTCTTATCTTTTCGTCCGGTGAGTGAAATCATCGGAACCCACTTTATTAAAAGGTAGCAACGCATCTGCAACCCTACGGGTGTTGCACGTGTCAATGGGCGGCGGTTATCACAAAAAATTTTAAGTTATAATTAAAAATGTCCAAAACAATAAAACATGACAAAATAATTACTTCGCTTTCAGTCTTAAGGCGTATCCAGTTTCATCGGACACATCTATCCCAACACCCTAGCGTATAACCTTTAATTAATATCCCAAGGACTCCCATCACGACTGGAACGAGACAGACATCCTCTCCCACGGGGTCAGTGGCCTCAGCCTGCACCGAACTGACAGTCTGACCCAGCGGCCTCTTGCCAGTCTCAAGCGGACAGGTAGCAAAGGCAGCGCCTACAGCATCCGCAGCACTAGGAAAGAGATGGCCAAGCCCGCCCATCCAGAGAGACCTGCCATCCCTGACGCAGGCTTTGGGACGTTGGAGATCAAACTTGCCTACGACAACGGGACTTCGTCACTCGCCGTAACAGTCCTCAGGGCTAGAGGTCTAGTTGGAATGGACATGACCGGGCTCTCAGATCCCTTTTGCAGGTTGGAAATTCTACCTAGAGGTGCGTAAACTATGGAAGTCTTCTCGTTTCAAATTTTATTTTATAACCATTTAATTCGTTTTACGATTTCTTCCCGATTTTTCTTTTTCTCGGTTGGTTACTGAAGTGAACTGTTTTATATTTATTTTTTGCCTGTTTTGCGCTATGTGTGTCAAAAAATATTGGTATTTAACTGAATTTGTTGTAGTTACATCTTAAGTTTGCTCAATGTTTACGAGTCGACGATAGATTTGACTTTTAAAGTGCTGACGTTTTGACGTTTAAGTTTCTGATTCAGAACCAGCCCTTGATAATTTTTAAAGGAAAGTGAAATTTAATCTAGTCCTGTTTTTGATTTAAAATAGGTGCATGGGCTATTTATAAGATGCTCACGACTTACCTTTTTAATAAAGGCGATATAACATTTCAGAAGGAACTTATTCCAATAGATTGCGCACGAAGACGGTGCACAAAACGAAAAATCCCGAGTTCAACGAGACATTACACTTTTTCGGCATCACCGAGTCAGATCTTGCCGCGAAATCGTTGGAGATCGTGTTGTTTGACGACGACAGGTGAGACGAGTATTTACGTACAGAGTTTAAACTGCAAATTCTTACTTAACTAATACTGCTAAAGGTTTGCAAATAAATAGCTGTTGCATTTTTAAAGTCGTAAAATTCTATTTTTTTTTATTATTTTTTTTTAAACATCGCCCAACTTTTGGGATAAAATTATCCTGTGAGGACGTTTTTACAAACACAAATTTAACCCGGACAAACACCCAGATGCGGAACAACTATCTGTGGGTCACACAAATAGTTGTCCCGTGTGGGAATCGAACCCACTACCCCCGACGCCGAAGCCGATACCTTGGCGACTGCGCCACGGAGTCATCAATATCAAATCAAAGTGTCAGAAAATAAATCGATAAAAAGTAAGCACTGGCATTCACACTATTATTTTATTTATGTTTATGTATTTTACCATAATCAATACATTGGGTTCTAGTTCAAGGGTAAAAAAAGTTTCTGCAGTGGTCGGGCCACGCAACGGCTTTTGCACCGTTTGCACGAATGGGCAGGCTCGTCCGGGGAAGTACCACGACCTCACAGAAGATCGGCGTGAAGTGGATATATTATATTATATTATAACTTCATGTAACGTGTGATGGCGGAGGTAACTGACGCCCACTTTTATAAAAGATGTCAACGCATCTACAAGCCTTCTTGTATTGTAGATGTCCATGGGCGGCGGTCGCTAATGATCATTGTTGCATAAAAGCTCAAAACTTCGAGTTTGTTGGTTTCTCCAACTCTTTTTTATGAGATGTTCACACACGAGCTGGCTTCACTTCACAAGTTGATAACCGCTAACCATTGGCATTAACAATGCGTGCACGATAGCAGATGCGTTTCAACCGTTTAATGAAATGTACCCCGGTTAGCTCGCTCACCAGACGAAACGCAGAAGTATAACTCACGTGAGGTGTTCCATCTTCTGTAAGGTCGCAGTACTTCCACGGACGAGCTTACCCATTCATGCAACAGAAGTTTGTTGCGTGTACCCAATGATATTATATAGAAATACGAGGTAGATATGACACTAGCGCACCGAAAGTGAGGCGCTAAAATTACGCCAAATGTTCTAAATAGTTTGCAATTCTACAGACTATCACATTCACTTATATTTTTTTATTTATTATTAAACGGTTTCATTTAGCTCGACCCGTACGGAATTTATTTGTTTATTTGGTTCAAAATTAGAAATTGAAATTTAAGCACCTTCCCGTTGTCAGATTGATCTGAAATTTGGTACACACATTTAATTTAGATGACAATACAATATTGTACTTTTCAGTGCACATAAAATAAAACCGTTTAACTTTAAAGTTTTTAAACTGTTTTATTTAATATTTATTTTCTATAGTAATAGCAACACAGAGCAATTATATTTAATTAAGGTCAGTTACAGTAAGCTATCGAGTACACTGTGGCTCCCAAACTAGTCAGTGCCTGTATATTCGAAGCCGGATTGCGCTTCATATAAAACATATAACATAACAAATGAAAATAGGTGGACGGTACTTTAGACAAGTTATATTAAGAATAAATAGTTGTATTCATTATATTAATAATATGTCATGTCATGTAAAGCGGAACAATTTTTAATCGCCGCGTGATGTATAGGTACATGTGTCATCATGTTACATATCAAAACATTTATCATTGTATAAGAGTTCTAACGTTTTTACCTTGATTCTAATATTTTAACTATTACTGAACTTGAATATTAACAACTATTATAACGACAAGGAGCACTAGTGGTTGTATCACTGTCCGGGAACGCAGCCGAAATCCAAGTGACCACTGCTCCATGCGACCATGTGTCCTTTGGCTAGAGTAGATAGCGTCATATCCGGTATACAGTGTTGCCAGCGCCAACATTTGCGGGTAACAAAGTTGAAAGACGCGTCTTCGACCGACTAGGTACGGTTGCGACGAAATGGGCTCCGCCACGGTCTCGCTGAGGGACTGCGCGAAGTTGCCGACGACTCTTAGACTGGCGCTGTCCGGGGCAGCCAGCACCGAGCCGACGGGGCCTAGAGTCCTACTGGCCCTGTGCTACAGCACGAAGCGGCGGGCCCTCGTGGTAACAATATGCCGGGCGGCCGACCTCCCTCCACAGGACAGCAATGGCTACTCCGATCCCTTCGTGAAGCTGTAAGTAATTTCAGTTTGTTTATTATATTTCATTAATTCATTAAACACAGTACGGATGACGGACTTAATGCCATATGGAATGTTAGTGAGAGAAAGAACTGTAGATGCTTTTAGAGCTATCGAGGCTAGGTTAATAAGTTTACATACATTATAAATAAATAAATTATATATATATATAAACGTTCATAACAGATAAAGTTGTAATATATTATATCAAACGTCATCCCTACTACTGATCTTAAGATGGGCTAAAATGTTCCTTAGCTTTCGATTTAAACGCAAATTTATCCTAGCTTCAATCTCAAACGTTTTATTTTTTTTTACTTCATCCCAGGAAGAGATTCTAAATTAAGTTGTTGTTTTTATGTTTGTTCATCCCGGTAGTCCGTTATTTATGAGCTGATTTTATAAATTATTCTTGAATTGGTTTCGGTTCAACTTCGATGTGGTCTTAAATATTAATTTACTTGGTACAGGACGGAAATTAATAATGGAAATAAATAAGGGAACTCTTCAAAATCAAATAGTAAAAATAAATAGAAGTCGGCTTTGTTTTTTGTTAGTAAAAATGTTATTATGTAAAAAGTTAGCAAGCGAGCATCCGGTTCACCTGATGTTATTACTGAGCCGTGGACATCCATGTCCTTTAAAATCTCTAGAATAGTGTGTCCCTGTTTCCTCAAACTATTTAATTTAGTTACGTTTCAAATATTTTGCAACTTTCATTGTGGCCAGATGGGTTTCTTTTAGGAGGCTATTATTGTAACGTGCGTATATATACTACGCAAAAAACAATGGCTGAAGTTCATACAATCCTTGGCCTAAAATATGGAAGGGTATGTACGGAGTATCGCCATCTCGTTCACGCAGCAAGCGAAATCGTTGCCATCATTATATATCGAGGGCAAACTTCTGTGCCACTACACCACGAAGATTCTAACTTAATATATGAAATTCCCCTGTAGACTAATGAGTTCATTATTTACTTATTTTGTATTACCAACAAAATTACATGTACATAAAGTTTAATGAACACAGATTTTATAGCAACAATTTACTCATAATCTCAATTATAGGTAGTCACAGCATTCACAAGAGTATTTGTCGTACTTATCGCATAATCGTATTTAGCTAATTTAAAACAAAATAACGTAAATAAATGTAAAATAGTAAAACATTACAAAAAACAAGAACAAAAAAACCAAGTTAACTTTATTTTTGAGTATACATAACGGAAAGTCAACTCTCTTTCACCGCAGTCGATAGAATTGTCTCTCCTTGAATATTCCTGGTATAGCCTGATTAGGCGAGGCAGGATGGAGTGATGGCCAAGGTTGTTTCTGTACAAATTGGGCTGGAATGAGATACCGCGGTAAATGAGAGGCAGTTTTAGAATATACTTGGCTCAACAATTCTGGGTTATCTATGACCCGTTAATAATTTTGTGCTGGAATATCATGTCATGCAATTTACGTCTGTAGGTGAGCGAGTTTAACTTATAGTTTTTGAGTCGATTAGCATTATAAATGTATATATCTTTACTGTGACTTCACTTATTTATATACTCCGTCGAACCGGCCGCAGCCACCTCGACCCCGACCCGTACCACAAGAAGCACAAGACGTCCATAAAATGGCGCAACCTGAACCCCGTTTGGAACGAGGAGTTCGCCTTCGAGACTCGCCCCACGGAGCTCTCGCGCCAGAACCTCACGCTGACCTTCTGGGACAAGGACTACGGGAAGCCGAACGACTTCCTCGGCAGCCTGGTCCTCGGCGCCGCCAGCAAGGGGCGCAGGCTCAAGCACTGGATGGACTGCATCAAGTTCCCCGACCACAGGCACGAGCTGTGGCACGCGCTGACCGACACCCAGCACCTTTGAGCGGCCCCATATAGGCCCTCGTCTAACACCAATGCAGGATGGTTATTTGGCATATTATCGGCTGCAAGATGGCGGGGCAGGTGAATGACCTCACCCCATCTTAGATCCAATGATATGTAGGATATTGGGATTTACGATCTAAAGTATTCGTTTAACCGATAAAACATATATATCTAATATTACTAGAAGATGGATATCTGATATGTTGTATACTGTAAGATAGGGAGAGAGGGGCGGTGTCGTTAGATTTATGATCTCGCAGCCTCTATTATTATATATTTTATATACAATCTGCTTACAAAAGGGAAAATATGCATATCTTTTTACAGTTTTCCCTTTTGTAAACTATATAATTACTAGCGGACCCAACAGACGTTGTGCTCGCGACTTTAATCCGACAACAAATTAAAAATAAAAAAGAAACAAGAGAATAAAACGAATTGCGAATCTAAACCGTTCTCCAATCGACTGAAGACAGAGTTCAGTGACATACACACGTACAAAAGAATTATATATATAAAGATGGCTGTCGTTTCCTCCGATCTGTCTTAGAAAATTACTTTTTTTTTATTTCTTCGCATCTAGATTTACTTTTTTAGATTTTTTTAAAATATGTATTCAAACACCGTCAAATTTACTTTCGCCGGTTGCAGAGGTGCTGAATAGATAGTCCAACCAATATCTTGGAAACAGACTTTTCGAAGGCGTCTGCGTTGGATAAAGCATCGATTTCAAACTGAAAGCATAATATTTTACATTACATGCTGCATTCTGAAAGCATATTATTTTACATTACATTACCATGTCATCATGGCCCGAATGCGGCATGCAAGAATTTATATGCGATTGCAAACAAACGACACACAAGTTCACACGTGGCATTTCCTTCGTTTTTAACATTAAGTAACTTTTAATTGAGAGTTAAATAGCCCTTATGAAGTCGATAAGACTGAAAACAATATATATAATAACACATTCCGTTTGATAATCAGTTTGGATTTATATTTTCCAGTGAAATAACCCTACTTGCCAAATAACCCTACTTGCCAAAACAAAAGGTTTTTTGTACTTAATTAATATATTTATAATAATATATAGTAGTCACAAACAATTACCTGCGCAAATACAATTATCTATTCCTTATGAAGTACGAACAAAGAAGACCTTCCGGTATTTTCTGTTTCAAAATAATATTTAAGGGCAAATTAGTCAAAATTCAAATAGCTATTTTTGAAGAATACACGTGTTAATATTTAGACTCAAATAGCTATATAAAAATTTTAAAAAATTCAGGTGTTTATTTTTTGGCGCAGTTTCTAAACTGTTGGCTTTGGCGTCGGAGTCGTGGGTTCGATTCCCACGAGGTTTCTGTGACCCATAGATGTTCCGGATCTAGGTGTTTGTTCCCAGGGTAGTTTGACGTCAGCACGCGGCCGGTCGTATTTAACCATTATAATGGTGTTATGTGTCACACATGTTTCGCCGACCCCACCTAGGAGGGATAAACGTAGGAGATAGAAGAACTATAGTCGTTAATTAAATTATAATAAGAAATTATACTATCTAAAAGATATTGTAACTGTATGCAAAATTAATTAATTTAAATATAGAAATGTATCATCGTGCAGTGAAATTAATGTAAATTCAAAGTTTATTTTTTTAATAGATAAATCGTGCTTTAATGAAGTTACGTACACCCCGAAAATAATCATGGGTACTTATGATTTTTATTTTGTAGTCATATTGTTATATAAGAAATATCACACATAAAAAAAAATCAAACAATTTTTTTGGATGACATTAGGTAAGAAAGTTGTCCGCTTTTGGCTCCTGACTGTTTAAAGAAATTTTTTGTATTGTTAAAAGTTCCTTCCATACAAAAATGCTGGTATGAAGTTTGTTACAAAAGATACATTGTTTTATATTTGATTGTTAATGTGTTATTGGATATATATGAAATCGACAAGCTACTTATTATTGTTGTAGTTCAATAGTTTATATTGTAAGCAACTGTTCAAAATTAATGTAACTTTTTATAATAGATATTTGATTGTATTTTTGTAAAATAGTTTTATACACCTACATAATATATTTAAAACGTTCCGAACGTGCCAACATGTTAAGTATAAGGATGTACCTAATGTTAAAAATATCTTGTATTTTCGCGTATTGAAATGTTGAAATTTCGACGAAAGCCTGCTTGTATCAAATAATATTATCCCCAATAAAAGAGAATTATAGTTTTTTTCACAAACGATCGTATTTTCTTTTGCACTTTTACCTTTTTTATTAGAGTAGGTGACCTATTGACAAACGATTCACCTGAAGCGAAGTAAAACACCAGGGAGAATCGTTGCTAAATTAAACATGAGACATGTATTTTAGAACGGCCTTCAGTGCATCTCGTCCGCCCTATAGCAAAAGCTATTACCTATGGTACCTATTAATGTTTTCATGTAAAAAAAGGTAATTAACAGCCTATACATGTCCCACTGCTGGGCAAAGGCCTCTTCTATACAGAGGGTATCAGAGCATAGTCCACCACGCGGCACCACTGCGGATTGGCGGACTTCACATATCTTCGAAATATATTTTTTTGTTATTATTTCGAAAATATGCAGTTTTCCTCACGTTGTTTTCCTTCACCGCGGAGCAGCACGTGATAAGTCAGCACTTAAAGTTAAACACTTCATTGGTGCCGGCACCGGGGATCGAACTCAGGTTGCTCGAGTATATTGAATTAAAGGCGAGCGCCCGGACACTGAGCTATCACGGCTCGTGATAGCTCAGTGTCCGGTATTTTTTCATGAGAATAGTTGTATTGTCGATTGAGCAGATTCTTCACTTGATCGGTTAATACCGCCGCCCTAAGACAACTACGCCGCCTGCCGGCTTAGAGATGTGTTAATAACCTAACATTCCCCATTCATGGAACAGCAGAAATTGTTGCGGGCAAAAGTATTTATAAATAACTAGCGACCCACCCGGGCCGCGCACGGGTGCAATGTATTATACATATAAACCTTCCTCTAGAATCATTATATCTAGTACAAAAAACCGAATCAAGATCCGTTGCGTAGTTTTTAAGATCTAAGCATACATAGACAGACAGACAATTTTGAAGACAGACTACTTTGTTTTATACTATGTATAGGGATGTTCTATACACAGACATATGAAAATGAAAAAAGGCGACCAAAAAACGATCATTTATATAAACGACACTAAAAATGTCGAATTATAATAATAATAAGTTTATTTCCTTTTAGTTATACAATTTTGACCTTAGTGCTAATACATAATAATGTTACAAATGACTACAATAGATTAATAGCATCCGTCGCCGAACTAGGTTTTGAGAACCTGTATAATATTAGTAAGTAATAAGAAAATTAATACCACAATTTACAATAATTGTAATTTGCAAATATTAATTCTTTCAAATTATATGTTAATCGTTATTAAGATATCATATAACAGAAGTAACATGTTATACACAGAAAGGGAGAGAACATCGTAACGTAATATTCAAGACCACCTTTTATTAGACCTACGTACTTTAAATGCATGGTCAAAACTTTGTGTTTAAATCACGGGTACGAATATACTATAGAGAGTGCGGAAATTCACTCGCATGAGCCGTATTTTTGTCATACATATCGATGTTATTTTGAATTCTGTCGTGTTGTACGTACGGTAAGTCAAATTAAGTAAATGAAGTATCCAATAGATGGACTGTAATTTTATTTTAAACAATTCAATATTTTTTCCGTGGTTAGGTATTTAATTCCGTTTGTTAATTGATCCACCTACGGGTTATCATTAGTATTAACATGCAAGCGATGAACTGTAATGTACGTGCAACTGATACGTTTCCTGAATTTTTATCTTTTTTATTTTTGTAGGTACCATGTTTATCCACGGTTACACGGTGGAATGTAAATCACAAAGAGGCTTCAACATTTCGAATAAAACCTTTGTCGGAAGATATTTGGGCTTGAAAAAATAAGTCGGCACGTCAGTAATGTCTGAAATCTGATCACGGTTTTTATTCTGGTTCAGATATTTTTCTGTTTTTTTTTTTTTTCAATTTGCTGATCTTGCTCTTTCTTAAAGATGTA